>PUFA01000154.1:1200000-1657500 GCA_003508835.1 Eonycteris spelaea
TCAAACTAATTTAATGGTCTATAGAAATATGTGTGTCATTATTATCATAAATACATCTTTTCCATTAATTTTGCAGATTTATTTTAGAAAAGTCAGCTCATAAATAATTAAAATGTTTTTCCATAGAAATTTTTTTACATTATTAATGAATGACAATTTTAGAATCATGAAAACTCAGATTTTGATAGTTAATTAAATCTAATACCAAAAAGTACTCTTTATATAGTATTGTTTCAAATAACTTTAGGTGTTTCCCATACTGTTCTTCGGTAGATTCATTTTTGCTATATTTTAATTGTTTATTAAATTAATAGATTCATAAATAGGAATATAATTATATAAAGATGACTTTTAAATTAAAATTAGAACTGTATGAACGAACCTACAGGCCACAGAAAATAAAAACCTTTAAATGCTAATTATAAATATGAAATAACAATGGGTACTTCCCTTTCCCAATCTGCTAATTTACATTCAAAAGTTACCTTTTCTAATTTTATTAATACTCAGCTTTATCTGAGGGCTAATTTCTATCCAGGTTCTAACTTACATAAAATAAGCAGAAAAAGCAATGAAGTTCGAAAAAGATTTAAGACACCTAGAGTTTTGAATATGCACATTATATACTGCTCTTTCCCTTCCTTCCTCCCAGACACAATACTAATTAATTTTTGTGTTTTATTTGAGAGACCAAATAAAAACATAAGATCAGGAGAGGTCCTGATTGCTGACACGTATATTCGGCTAGGAGTTTCAGAATTTAGACTATGATTTGGAATATAGCAGGATTCCTTCAATTATTCAAATTTGCAATAAATTAAAAGGAGTTTTTTGTTTTGTTTTGTTTTGTTTTGTCCTGTTTATGTGTTTATGTGATTGTGACTGTGGGAACATACTGCTTGTGTACTACCAAGAGGCTGCCACAATTGTGTTGGAGTTCAAGAATAAATGATTTGCAATCATGATTTTGCTACCTAAATACCAAAACCATCAGCGCTTAAATGAGCATTCCAAAAACTAATGTTTAATGTATCATTACCAACACCCTGAAAAAGTGAGGAAAAGGTCATTATGTAAATTTTAGATCGGTGATTTCTATATTTGTTTCTAATAGTTTTATCAAAATTTGTATGTTTATAAAGTTCTATTTCTTTATAAAGCTTTAAACAAAAATTTTTAAAACCCATTATTAAGGCAAAATGACTTGATGCAACTTCCTGTTAGATATCTAATTGAATTATATGATTTCTTTGAGAGTCTAGAGCTATACAAATAATCAGAATCCTCAAAACAAATAATCAGAATCCTCAAAACCTTGTGCAGGTAAGGTGATATAGTTGATTAAGTAAAAGCATTAGTTGCCTTTGATGGAAAGTTGCTATGATAGTTCTCTCCCCCCTCCCCAGAAAAAAAGAGCAAATGTGTTTGCATATTGGCTACAAGAAAAAGATACATGAATCACTAATTTCTTTCAATAGTCACACGACTTGTAAAATTAGGATTATATATTGTTTATCATATCTCTAATTAGACCTCTACACATATAGACTTACAGCACAAAGATTTGAATAAAAGAGGTAGAGAAGAATTTTGGAGACAATAGTCAATATAGAGAATGAAAACATCTATTTTAGAAGAGAAAACACAAATAAAAGTGTTTAGTTAATGAATAATTTGTTACTTTTTACTAATTTTACTTAATGTAAGATTATGATTGGAAAAGTATATCAGCATAATAGCACATTGTGATTGCTACTTTAAACCAGATTTTAGGAAGACTGAATGTATATTGTTTATTGGTCTCATGAAGATAATTCATGAGCATAGGCTGAATTCTAAATAGGAACCTTGATTGGATAGAACATCAGAAAATTAAATGAAGGAAGTAGTCAATATAGTAGTTGTGGTAGAACTACATGAGTTTTGCTATTTTATGAGATTTATAAGTTCATTTTGCATTTAAGCAAAAGTAAAGAGTATTCACGACAAAATAATGAAGTCAAGTTAATTGAATGAAACTACCAATTGATAAAGCAGTGTCCTGTCTTAAAATATTCATATATATCACAGTAGGTACAAGAAGTAGACCTAGTTAGTCAGAGAGAGAGTCAAGTACTTTTACCATGTGAAAAAACATAACTAGAGTATTCAAATTTGGCTTCTTCCCACCCAATGGAAAATAGAGGTCATAAGTCTCTAGTTACTCAACTTAGACTGTTTCCTAGGAACTAAATTCACTTTAATATAAAAATCATTGGTGAGGAAAATTAAAAATATTTTTGATCTAATATTCAATGGCTCATAACTAAAGATTAGATTCCCACATAGGTTTTTCCAAGTCAGTAAAATTCTCTGATGTGCTTGATATTATTATTTTTAGCAGACAAAACATCAGAAGTGTGTTGGTGATGTAGGTAGAATCAGGTGTGTCTCTTGTAAAATATGGTTTGATCCCATCTTGGCAGGTTTGAAAGTTTCGTTTCATCCTAAAGAAGATATATATTTTTTGGCTTTGAAAATCGAAAGCTTATTTCTGCATTTTCTTAAGTAAAACAGAACAATTAGCATAGTACTATAAGTATTCATTAAGTTTTATTTTGTAAGGTCTTTTAAACAACTAGATTTCACTGACAACACATATTTTTGGATCTAACTCCAGTAAAGAAAAAAATTAAAGCTATTTTATATTGAGCATAGTGAATTTACTATAATTCACATAGACTACCATTGATTATAGAATGCATGTTCATTGAATAAAGATTATAAAGTACAGAAGAAAATTTAAAAATCACTTATAAGAGCACCACTAGAAGATAATTATTTAATATTTTGCATTTTACTTAATATCTTTTCCCATGTAATTTTTTTAGTGACTTGGTATAATATCGTATACATTATTTTAAATATATATATTTTCATTTGATGTATTATAAATCTATTTAATATCATTATTATTTGGTAAATTAATTTTTATGATTAATATTACACATATAAATTTATTATTATAGCTTTGACTTTACTTGTTTAGATCTTCATTTTGTTTCATATAAAGAAAATGTACTTCTTTGGACCTAAATTTTCCTCCACATTTTAAAGTATTTTTTTTAGGGTACAACTTCATTTTAAACCACTCTAAAGACCTGGAATTCTGTCTATGAACTAAGGTTTATCCCTCCTGATCTTGGAAGCTAAGCAAGGTTGGGTCTGGTTAGTACTTGGATGGGAGACCACCTAGGAAGACTGGGTGCTATAGGTGTAAAATAATAATAATAATAATAATAATAAGGGATTGTAAACTGACAAGGTACTTGCTATCTATGAGTTCAATCGAGGGTTGCCTCGTCTAAAACAATATAAAGAAAGAAAGACAGACAGACAGACCTGGAATTCTGAAAAATGGTGCAATATTCAAGAAGGAAAAGAAAAGAAGGAAAATCTATTTGTACTCTAAAGTATGGCTACACAATAATTTTATATTATTATTACTTTTAATAAAACTTGGAAGTGATTATTTTTAAGTGGTAGGATATCAGGTGATTATGCAAGTTAGTGTGTTATATATTTGTATATAATATACACATGAACATATATACACATATATTTAAGACAGACATATTGAATTATTTGTGTAACTAAACTAGTATTAGAGAAACAAGAAGAAAGTAAATGCTAATTTGATATATGGAAAACAGTATTTAAAACACAGATAACACCAAATGACTGTGAAGATGTGGAGCACTAAGGACTCTTATTTATTGCTGATGGGAATGCAAAATGGTACAGTCACTGTGAAAAACAACTTAGTAGTTTCTCACAGAACTAAATATATGCTTACCATAGGATCCAGCAATCATACTCCTTGGTATTTACCCAAAGGCATTGAAAAATTATGTCCATGCAAAAACCTGCACACAGGTGTTTATAACAGCTTCATTCATGATTGCCAAAATCCAGAAGCAATCAAGATGTTATTCAATAGGTGAATGTATAAGTTGTGGTACATCCAGACAATTATTTAGCACTAAAAAGAAGTGAACTATCAAGCCATGAAAAGACATAGAAGAAACAAATGCATAGTACTAAATGAAAGAAGCTAATTTGAAAAGACTACCTACTCTATGATTCCAACAATATGACATTCTAGGAAAGGTATAACTATGGAGACAGTCAAAGGATCAGGGGTTATCAGGTGTTGGGGGTAAGAAGAATGAATAAGTGAAACATAGAGGATTTTTATGGCAATGAAACTCTTATGAATGATACTATAATGGTGGACAAATGTCATTATATATCTTGAAAAACCCATAGAATGTACACCAAGAGTGAACCCTAATGTGAACTATAGACTTTAGGTGCTAATGACGTGTCAATGTAGGTTCACCAATTGTAACAAATATGTCAGTGTGGGGGGACGTTGATGGTGAGGTGATGCTGTGAACCTAAAACAGCTCTCATAAATAAAGTCTATTTTAAATCCTAAAAAAAAACTTTTAAAAGGTATTTAAATTATTTTAATTGAATTTTTTAGGATACCAGAATACTTAGAAATTATTGCCATATAATTTCTGTTCATCCTAGGAATCTGTTCATCCTATGAATCTTGAGTACTTGTGACTCTCCTTGGCTAATGGAATGATCAGACTTGAACCATGATGGTAACCAGTTTTGAGTCTTAGGCATCAAAAGTCTTGCATATATATATAATCTTCCTTGGAACTTCTAACCTGCTTAAGAATGGATCTTCTGCTGGAGAATGGAAGACATGAGGCAATAACTCCAGCTAACAGTCAGACGACTGCCAATATGGGAATGGGAATGATGCATCCTAAACCAGCCAACTACAAGATGACTGACTACTCAGCTGACTACAGAGACACGAGGAAGTCCTACCGACATCAGATGATGGAACTGCCCAGTCAATTCACAGATTCCTGAATTAATTGAATGCTATATGATAGCTCAAAAGAAAAAAATATAGCAATAGAATATAAATATTAATAGACATTAAACTAACAACCTCATCCCATTCCAAAATTGAGAAAATATTCAATGTCATGCCCCCCAAATATGAGAACTTATATGTGAATTTATTAAATTATTGTCAAATTGAATATTGCCCATTTAAAAAAATTATCTTTATGTTAGACTGACTTGTGAATAGAATTAACAGAGTAGAATAATTTCTAAGTAGTTTGGAGCAAAATTATCTGGGTTAGATAAACAAATATTCAAATATTAACTCAGTCATTTTTTAATTATGTAAAATTGGGCAAGATTTTTATTTTAAAAATAGGTTATATATGTATGTGTGTATATATATATCTATACATATACATAATAGAAATGTCATATTATGTAAGACAAAATATATAAAGCACCAAATATACTGTTGCTTGAATATTTGTTCCTTTTCCCTTCTTTAATATCAATTTTTATGGTTAACTACTAAGGTATTCAGATATTTTAAATAGATTAATAAGATCTATTCAGTGTAAATCTGGGCATTTTGCTTCTTTTCTGTAGCTCACTTACTAGAGCTCTTAGAGAAATATAGTGTCAATTTTGTCATCAGTCAGGAATGCAGCATATCAGAAAAAAATAAACTAGGTTAATTGAAAAGTAGAATTCAAGTTATAAATTTGAATATTACCATGAGGTAGATTAAAATACATATTATAGTGGCTATATATGCTTTAAATATTGTTTAAACAATTTATATTGTTTTTTAACAATCATATTTTGGACACAGAATAAAAATAAATACTTCTTTTGGTAATACGCATGCATGTGCTTGCACACACACACGTGGGTCATATTTATATGTAGGTTTTACACTTCCCTCCTCTGACTAACACTAGTATCATGAGACTAACTTGGTCATTTTATGTGAGGACTTTTAATGAATGCCCAGTGCTTTTGCAGTTTAGTTTAAGATAAGCCCTAGATCAAGAAGAAATAAAGGGCATATCGGAGTTAACAAAGCTTAGCATATTTTAAAATTTCTTATGCCAAGAAATATACAAAATTTTGGATGGCAAAAATATGTGAAATGTAAGTAAGCTGATATGTAATTCTATAATTATTATTATTCAGTTATAGAATTTATAAGACATATTGAAATACAGTTGAACACTCATGGAAATATGTTATGGACCATCTCCCAGGCTTTGGGAAGGAAGCAGTTGGCTATTCCAAAGCTGAAAGACATCAGCTGACATAAATAGCTTATGACACAGTGTACTTATTTGCAATGGCATTTTAATGGTGAATTTTCAGAAATATTTAAAAATATTAAATTACTTATCCAGCAAACTGTTTATGATTAGTAATATTAACATGTTATATTAGTACTATTAACTTATTATATACTACTGATATATATTTGGTCTGGAGATAAATTTGCAAATTAGCAATGATAAGGTCTATGGTGATATTATTATTTAAATTAATAAATTCATATGAGTTTCTGCCCAATAAGATTATTTTTATTCAAATAACAGTTTGGAAACAACAAATGTGACAACATTTCAATTATGTTTTTGAAAAGCAAATGGTTACCTTCTTTTCATAAAAAATAAAACATTAACCCTTATTAAGATAATTACTATTATTTCATTTTGAAACTTAAACACTCCCTACTAAATAGTCAAATTATATAAGATATACTATATGCTATTATTTGTGAGAAGAAGCACATATGCACATATTACCTTAAGTTTAATGTGATCTAATATATTTTATGTTCTGCTGTAAGTCACTCATATGGGGAAGTAATTTTATCTTTTTGGACTTTCATCTTCTCTATGCAAATGAAAGCACTCAATAGTCTTTTCCAGTTCTATATAATACATGATCTATTAAACAGGAAAACTAACAAGCCTGTACTCTCTATAACTTAATCATTCAATACCTCATTTCCTTAATCCTTTGTTTTATTCTGCAGAATATCTGATACTCTCGTGCACTTCATTTTGTATATGCTATATATTGTCTGTGATTTATCTTATGCCACCATTTTTGTAGTTTATTTCAGTAAAAAGAACTACTACTTGGAACTGTCTGAACTTGGATAAAAATGACTACATTTTTCTTTATAAAGTCAAAGAAAGAAAATGTACTGCTAGGCTAAGACTAAGCATGAAAGATTTCATCTGAGAGGGACAATTTGTCAGAAAATTATGAGGAGGTGCAAACAGAGTTATAATGGAAGTGGTCTTGCTACATTAACTATATCATTCACTCTCATAAATTCTGTAATAAATCCACACACACCACACTGAGGGCTAGTACAAGCCGGATGGTTGTTCTCCAGCAGGAAGGCTCCCCACCACTGGCACTCTCCTGCAGGATGGTCATCGTGGCACATGGTGGGCACCATGATTCAAGTCCTGAGGAGTTAAATGGGAAAATGGAAAATGGCAAGCCCAGGGGGGAAAATGGACAAAACTAATGTCCTAAATTACCTTCAAACTGGTCTCTCATCATGGCCAATTATTTACACCTCAGCAAAATATAGTTTAACCAGGTCAATAGTAGATTGGAATCATAGGGATAAAACAGCCTTTATGAAAACTGTTATCTTCTTTATAAAGGTGTCATTAATAAGTGTCGTTACTCCATCCAGAAATCAAATCCCAGTATCTGCTCTACCAAACTCAAAAGTGTGGTCTTTCTTGGAACTCACAGAGGAGTTTTCATTGTTCTAATTACTCAATGACGATAAGAGATGAGGCACAGTCTTCCATTAAATTAAAAATAGTTGAGAGGATTGAGGTATCTTTTGTCCAACAAAGTCTAAATAAAATTAAAAAGCTGTGATGTCATAGGTAGATATTTAATGGTGGTATTTGAATGCACCAAGGGAAGTAAGTCATTTATGAAGAATAGTGAACTATTTAATTTTAATTTAATTTTACTAACATTAATGCAATAAAATGTGGAAAAAACGTGAAGTTTAAAATTATACAGCTCTGCTCACCAGTGTGACCTTGGGAAGTTTATTTAATTTCCCTAAGCCACTGTGTCTTCAATTGCCAAAGGGAATATAATATGTACCTTGCAGTGTTGTTGTAACAGTCTATAAGGTCTGGTTTATAAAGTGCATAATCTTGCCAAATGCAAATTATATGCTAAACAAAAAATGACCTCTCAGGCATTTTAAACTGTACTCTCATATCTAAAGGATTATAACCTAAAGGTTGTAATTTAGGGTATTATAAACATGATTCAGAATACAATAACTCAATCCAGTAATAATTTAAAACTCTGGACATTAAAAAATCTCAGAGCATTTAGGATCAGGAACAGATTTCTGCTCTATCATCCAGTCAAGTTTTAAGTATTACATTTTTAAAAATGGTTCAAAGTGATTGGCACTCTGTAGCGAATGAGCTTCCTCATTCAGACAGGCCAGTAAGTAGGCTCACTTCAGATAATCAGGTTCTCAAAATAAACAGCTTGGGGTCATCAAAATAATGATTTTGACAGCTGAACTATTTCTAAAACCAAGTTTTAGATAAATTGTTTTTATATCTCAGCTTTAAACTAGAATTTCAAAAGAAATCTTAATGATCTCTTTATTATCCCAAAGAAATAAGACGTTTCCAAGTGGTAAAATGCATCACATAAAATAACTTTAATTATTACCAGCTAATAATGCATGGAAATAGTATTTGTCATTATACATTGCTGGAACCAACTGAGTGCTTACTCTGAGACTCCATTTTAAGCACTTTTATGAGTTCATTCATTTAAAACTTCTAATATTCCTGTGTTTCAATGGCACTGACCATTTCACAGATGAAGAACCTAGAGTTAGACAGGTTAAATAACTCACACTAGGCCATCCTACTAAGCAGCCATCGTGGAGGCAGAGTGAGTATCGGGCTATCTTAGATCCAAAGTTCATGCTTTTCACCTTTATTCACAATCGCTAACACTCTAATTTATTTAAGATTTCTTTATTAATTACGTGCATTAAGATCTTTTTATACGTCTAGGCCTGTTTTATGCTCAATTTTAATAGAAAGAATCAAGTTAATTCACATGATGTCTGCAATAACTATGAATTTGGAACAACAGAAAATGACTAAGAATAATAATAGCAAACTCTTATATAGCTGTTAGGATAGTCCAGTCACTTCTAAAGAATTTTCACTATTTTAATTCTTTTAATTTCAACAATTAAATGATATAAATAATAACACTGCATCCATTCTACAAAGGAAGAAACTGAGCCACAGTTTAAATAATTTGCTCTAGATAACACAGCTAATAAGCAGCAAGATTTAGACCCAAAGGACTGGCACCAGAGTCTGTACTTTTAACCACCGTAGATGAGAGGTAATTTTGTCAGAACCAGCAATCTAAGAAAATCTTGATACTAATATCAACTTTATATGGGGAAATACCTCACTGGACGGTAACAGAGACTCAAGCATTTTCCCTGGCTATATAAAACTTCTGAATATAAAATGAATTCAATTTATGTTCTTAATTGTTGCATACACAAAAGAGAGCCTAATAATGTGTGGTTTTTGAAAGTAATGAATACTTACTAGAAAGGGCATGAGGTTCAGAATTTTATTAAGTCTGATTTTAAGTTCATGTTTTATAACAATTCTGTAAGAAATGCAATATTAAAACCCATACCTTTTATTTTGCCCTTTTGGTCTACTTGAATAAAATTCCTCTCCATGTCTAGTTTCTACTGTTATTGATCCCTTTGATCTTTCTTTCAGTAACAAGATTAGCAGGGGCTTATTTTGTTTGCTCTGTGTGTGCCTTTCATTTACTTATTTTTTATTAAAGTACATTCACAAAATCACAAATATCCTAAACAGGAGACCAAATTGGCTCAAATTTCTCTAGAAAATCTTAATATTTCATTTTTTAAAACTGTTAAATGAAGAGGCATTTGGGGGAAGTTATGTGTGATTGTGGTGAGCAAGCTAAGGCTCCACAGCAGAAGAGACTGAAAGTCAAGAAACGCAGTTATTTTCTTTCATTCTTAAAGGCCAGATTACTTTTTCTAGAGGGACTGTAAACAAGTGATGGTACAGAGAATCTGGGATTTGATAGTAATTTACAAATAACTACCATCTAAATGCGGCACCTCTCAATTACCGACTGATCTTGCCTCAAGAAAGATGAAGCAGGATAGCATAGAAAAAAATATTTTTTGCATAAAATCCAAGTGTGTGTGTGTGTGTGTGTGTGTGTGTGTGTGTGTGTGTGTGTGTGAGTGAGTGAGTGAGGAGGGGGGACAGAGAGAAAAAGAAAACACTGAGATTTTCCTGTAGTTATTACTGAGGGGGTCAGTCTGAGCTAATAACTGGAGCTTCAAAGAACTATACTTTCACTGAAAAACTATCTTACCTAAGTGCTTTGGGGTTTTTGGAAAAAAAGTGCTATGTTGTCTTACTGTCAAGGGAAGCTAGTCACTTTGGCTGAAAAATGTGAAAAGACCTGAGGAATGCCACTCCGTTAATGGTGTGTGTGTGTGTGTGTGAGACGGGGGAGACAGAGAGAGCGAGACAGAGGGAGACGGGAGGTGGAGGTGGGGGGGTGGGGGGGCCGTGGGAGAGAGAGAGAGAAAGAGAGAGAGATTTCAGTCAAAAACAAAAGCCCATTAACATAAAAACTGAAACCAAATGGACTCTGAAGTGGTTTTAAGTGGAAAAATAAAGACATTAAATTTGAGTAAATCTAGTAAATCTAGATTGTTTAAAATTATAGTCAACTAAAAATAATACATCATGTATTATATGCCTGTCCAAGATACCAAGATAAATAAGATAATAAGACCAACTTCTGCTCCTTGAGGAATCCCCACATTAATGGGACTGAGGGAAAGCTGGTGAAGGAGAAGAGTACATATTTAGATAAACCATAATTATATATCTAATACAACACAATAAGTCCTATCCCACAGATAACATATATGAACATAGATATATATATTTTAAAAAATCTGTCATAAAGGGACACCTAAACAACAAACCAATAAATAAGGAGGGTCATTATGAGATAGCTGGCTATCAGATTTGTGGCTTAAGTGGTAGAAATGTATCTTAGCTGGCAATTCTATATTAAGAGTTAAAAACAACAACAACAACAACAAATGACCCTTATAGGATGCTGGTGGTGGTATCAATTGATTCAGTCACTTTGGGGAAAAATTAATATTGAAAGTCAATATTTCTAGACCTACACTTTAGACTTTAGAATTTAGAGAAACTCCTGTACATGTGCAACTACAATTATTGATACAGAAGAATGTTCACTGGATCATTGTTTGTGAGAGCAATTTAAACAACAACAATCATTGGAAACAATTCAAAAGGAGAACTGATGAATAAATAAGATCTGTTTATTCAATGAAATTTACAGCACAAATAAATTGCAGCTACACACATTAATAGAGACAAATCTCACATATTATTGAGCTAAAAACAATACCCTGTTTGAGGTTTACATATACATATACACATATGAAACTAAATAAAGCATAAAAATATTCAGGATCATGGTTCTTTCTAGATAGAGTTAGGAGATATCGGTAAAGTTTACTTTTCCATCTGGGTGATGGTGGCACAGGTATTCATTTTATTGTTTATTATTGTTATTATTATTATTATTATTATATTATTATTATTATTATATGCCTTAAATATACAGTATATGTGTATTCTTTAGTAGGATAAAAATATTTCATAATAATTAAATCAAAGTGTTAATAATGGTAGCTCTCTATACAACTGATGTGGGTAATGAAGACTGGGCCTGCTTCCCTGGAATGTATTAGGTCTTAAATTCAAGGGATTCTAGGGATTATTAAATTTAATATTCAGAACACGAAAGAGTATTTTTGATGTAGAAATTAATAGATGCCACTGCACAGGCCACAGAACAATCTGTCTTCTGCCTGCAAAATACAGCAGTGGAACATGTCAAACCCTGGGCTTTCTAGATCTTACATTCTGTCTGTGGGAAGTGGAAACATGATAAATAAGATCATATAAAGAGAAATAATTTTGTGATGAACTTGGTAAGAAAAGAAAAAAGTAATTAAAAGTCACCAAAATATGGTTATTTCATATTTAAATTTCACATGTCTATACCTACCCATAGATTCAGGGCAAGAAATAAAAATGTACTTGGGATGAAGGCATAGTAATGATAAATATAAGAACTGACTGAATACATGGAGAAGAAAAAGTTCATTTCGAAGTAATGGTCTTATTAGAGAGTGAAATAAAGGAAACTGTGAGAGTAATAAGTTTTTGGACAGACACACTAACAAAAAATAGCATACTACAAATATACTTTAGCTATCTTTGGTAGATTGATATGGCTATAGATAATATGTCACTGAGTTAATGATGAAGATTAAAGAGAGGAGTCACAAAAGTGACATGGGAATGTGTGATACTTCACTTACCAAGGTAATAGAAACAGGACAGGATTCAAGACTCAGAAAGATGTTTATTTCATTTCCCCTCAAATTAACTTTTAAAAATTTTAGCTTAAGAATGTTAAAAGCAGACACTAAATGTAATATACATTTTCTCAATTTTAGACAGATAACAGTAAAAGAAAAGAATATGTGATGAAAGATATAAATGACAACTGCTCGTAGCTATAAACAGAAAGATACGTTTAAAGGATTTATAATATTGTGAACATATAACTGTAATAAAATATAATATAGTTATTACTAATTTAAAATAAAAGCAAGTGGCAATGAAAGAAACTAAAATGAAAATAAGTAAATGAGGACTATATCCAACTAAAAAGTTTCTGCAAATCAAAAGGAAGCGTCAAACAAAGAGGCAACCTACTGAATGGGAGAAGATGACTGCAAACAACGCCTTGGATAGGGGACTAGTATCCAAAACATACGAAGAACTCATATAACTCAACAACAGCGACAACAACGAAAACACAAGTCAATTAAAAAATGGGCGAGGACCTGAATAGACACTTCTCCCAAGAAGACATATAAATAGCCAGAAGGCATATGAAAAGATACCCAACTTCATTAGCTGTAAGGGAAATGCAAATCGAAACACAATGAGATTCTAACTCACACCTATTAGAATGGCTATCACCAACAGAACAAGTAATACAAGTGTTGGAGAGGATGGGGAAGAAGGAACTCTCATACACTGCTGGTGGAAAGTAAATTGGTACAACCGCTATGCAAAACAGTATGGAGAGTCCTCAAAAAATTAAGAATAGAATTACCATATGAACCAGCAATTTATCTTCTGAATATCTACCCCAAAACATTTATGCATAAAGATATATGTACTCCCATGTTAACTGCAACATTATTCATGGTGGCCAAGACATGAAAATAACCGAGTATCTTTTGATAGATGACTGTATAAAGAAGATATGGTAAATATATACAATGGAATATTACTCAGCCATAAGAAAAGATGAAATACTTTCATTTGTGACAACATGGATGAAACTTGAGCTTATTATAGTAAGCAAAATAAGTTAGAAAAAATTGAAAACCGTATGATTTCACCCATATGTCAGATATAAAACTGAAAGCAGCAAAAGAACAAGACAAACAAAACTTACAATCAATGGTTTAGTGGTAATCAGAGGGAAAGGGGGAGGGAAGGAAGCAAATAAGGGTAAAGAGGGTTGAATATCTGGTTATGAAAGTAGATTTGATTTTGGGTGGTGAACACACAATGCAATATATAGCTGATGTATTCCCCAATTGTACACTTGAAACCTATATAACTTTATTAATCAACGTCATCCCCAATAAATTTAATTTAAAAAAGTGACTGCATAAGAATCTGTTACATATTCTGATTTTTAGACATAGAAATATATATCCTTGATGTGTATAAGTGTATAAATGTGTGTGTGTGTGTGTGTGTGTGTGTGTGTGTGTGTGTTAGGGCATATTGTGGTCTTGATAAATTAATTGATAAATTCATGTCAGATTAGAAGAATGAAACTAGGATCCCATAATTGGAGTTATATATAGGGAGACTGCAATAAAATATCAAGATATTAAATGACAATAACACTATCTAGTGATTTAATAGGCTGGTTTGTTTATCATTTAAAGGAGGATTTAAGCAGCTGATGAGTGACCAAATGAAGAAAATATTGTAGAGTGTCCCCTACAATATAGAAAAGTTTAAGTAAAAATTTGTGAATTGCTTTTCAATTCTAAGACTATGATATTGATCCTACTTCTTGTGGTATTTCTTTTCAGCCAACATTCATTTTACTAATCATACAAGTTTCTAAAATTTTTTCCACAGTTGGTTCAATTAATTGATTATATTTCAATTATTATCCACATGCCAGTGGGTGTTCTGACTTCTCAGAACATTTATGAATTTCCTTAGCTTTTTGTTTAATAAATAGCACTTACATTTTTTTTTCTTTTGATGACTAGTTAACATATCTAATTAAATTAAGTTGCAGTTGAATGTCACTGACTTATTTGGCATTTCGTGAGTAAAATGACTACTTTTAATGTATTAACTTTCAATTTTCAAATATAGAACTTATTTACTTAGAATGAGCACTTGAACCAAGAAGAGAATACTGCTTAGCAGACGCCTGGATTTGATAGTTCTGCTGGACAGTCCATTTATAATGAATCACAAAGATATTATACCAACCAACCATAAAACAACAACATCAGCAACAACACGTGATTGGGTTACACTGATTGCTGGAGAATGAGATTTTAAAATCTTTCTCTTCAACTATATCTAAATGCATCAATTCTTATAGCCAGGAAATTACTGTTTATATCTATCTTAAGTCTTTCACCCCATAGTATAAACTCATTTCCTTTTTCTGGATTTTCTGCAGTTGGATATTTCAATAGCAGAGTGATTTTACTTTCTACAAAATGATAAACAGAATAAGATCATATCAATCATACAGATCATGCATAATACTGGTCATAATGGTAGACTCCAAGAAACATCATAAAACAGGTTGGTGACTACCTTTGCCTGCTGAAAACAATATTTTGATAACAATAACAAGCCCGATTTGCTCAAATAAAAGATGTTAACAGCCACATATTTTCATGTATTAGATGGCAACAGTTAAAATAAAAATGAAATACATTTTGTGCAAATCAATAATACTCCCCAAACAATTTACACATCATTTACTACTTCTTATAGTATGGCAAGTGGTTTTTGTATTCATTCTAGAGATAGACATAATTGCAATGCATCAGTGAAAACATAAAATTGATTTTTTTTTTACTGCTCTAATATAAGAGGATTACAAATTATTTCACATTTTTTCAAGTAGATATAACTTATTCTGATGTTCAGTATTCGGAACTGCTAAATTCTGCAACTACTTAAGTAATTTAGTAGTAATTTAGTTCAATTATGAATTACTGCATTGAGATAGGTAATATGTTACCTTAAAATATTATCTTGATGTGATAATTACAATTTCATCTTTCTTTTTATTTCAGCTACATACAAATAGCTTACATAGCTGAAGGAAGAACATTCCTCAATTTTGATTATAAAGAAGTAAAACTGTAATTCACAAAGGAAAGATATGCCCAAAATTAAAATATATAAATGATAGATAGGTAGATGATAGATGACAGATGATAGATGATAGATAGACGGACAGACAGATAGATAGATAGATAGAGAGATAGATAGATAGATATCAAGCCTCCTTTGGAAATAAACTTTTCATTATCCCCAGGAATATGTTGATATTTACATTTTGACCAGCTGAGGTTCAATTAGATAGCTCCATAGGTGACAGAAACCCTAGATTTTGAGAACAAAGGTGATTGTTTCAATTATTTCCCTTGAATGGCTTATCTAGCCTTGGCCTCAGTGTGGGGCAAGATATTGGGAGCCTGATGCATGAAGCCATGTAATTATGTGTTTAAGTCTATTTTCTTAATTAATTTAAATATGCTTGAGAAGTTTACATGGCTTGAATCTAAAAATTCCTGTGGCTTGGTCACTGGATAGAATCAAGGCTCCCTGAAGTGAGAGTTGATCACATCTTTCATGAGGTTTTGAAAGATGCCTTTTGGTAGATGAAATTGAATGCTCAAAATTTCAAAACCTGGAGAAAATTTTTCTACACTTTATCTCATTTTATTTATTCATTTTTTTTAAGTTAAGAAAATTAAGTTGAAAACGCTGCTGTCAGCAATTACTAATTTGGCTGATAGTTACCACAGCATAAAAGGATCTGCAGGGATATACACATTACCCCTATTAATGTGACAAATGAATCATCAATAAAGCCCAGATATTAGTAAGAGAAGGTAGGAGTAGAGCTCAGAAAACAACAATAAAAGTCTAGGGGTAGAAAGAACCAGTGACATTTGTGACAAAATTCTTCCAAGTGTGTATAAGAAAAAGAGGGGAGGGGACAAAATGAGACAATTCTTGAGACAACGGAATGGTTCGGATATATTACCAAAGAATCACATTAAGCAACAATTTACCAAGTAGCCCCCAAATCCACACAGGCTCACAGGCCTGGATCAATGACCCTGAACATTTATCCACATCTAGAATGCAGTTCATTTTTCTTATCCTGATACATATTGAGTTCTGTACATCTGTCTTGCATTTCTTTGTTAATAAAATAACTTCAACATTTGCACTGTTTTGGATAAAACGGAACCCTTGCTCAGCTTATTTTTTTCCACAAGCATATGCTGTTTTATCATGATTTGCACAGTTACAGTTTTTTGTTCTTTGGAAGCTTAGGCCACCTGCCCTTCCAGGCTTCTTCTGCTTACAGCTGCAGTGCCCTACACGATGGACAGAAGCTGGCTCAATTTCCCTTTTGACATTCTATTTCAAATTAAGAGTTAGATGTTAGTAATATCAGGAAATTAAAAAAAAAATCTTCTCTTGCTAAATCAATATACAGCAGTGATTTTTTTTTAAGTGGCACCCAATATAGAAAGATCAGTGAAGTTAAATATCCAGCTTTACACTTGCCCCTAAGGATGCAGAGTTTTAAAGAATAATAGTAGTCTAGCCAGCAAGTGAAAGATACATCCTGTTTGGATGTGAATATATCTGTGCTCTCTAAATAAAAGCAGAATGTTTTAAATGCAAAGTAGAGAAGTTTAAAAAATAGTCAGAAGACATAAAAGAGCTAAACTGGATTTTGCCAAGCAGTTATTTTTCCAAATCAGTCATGCTAATTGGTTTAATATGCACATTCAATAAACTAAAACAAAATTCACCAATAAATTATACAATGATTTTACTATTGTTATTAATTTTCATAAAAGATTGATTTAATTTCTGGTGTATCTTCTTACCACATCAGTGCTCCAGAAGAATGAGATTACTATCTGATAACAATTATAGACATTGGTCCATGCAGCCCAGGTGAAATTCTAGGGTTTAGATTTGATCATGCAATATGTTGCACGGGAAGCAGTCGTAGAGAGGCAGATATTCTATATGAAATATTTCAAAGGTATTTATGATTTCTAATATTAATTTTCTTATGAAACGTCACCTCAAAAACAGACTAACTTTTTTAGATTCCTAGGTACAGCAAACAATAGTTCATGTTTTTGTTTGTTTGTTTTTTAGGCAAGGCAACTCTTGGTTGACCTCACAGATTGCAAGGACCTTGTCAGTTTACAATCCCTTATTTTTTTAATTCTTTACACCTACAGCACCTGGTATTAGGTGGTCTCCCATCCAAGTATTAACCAGGCCTGGCCCTACTTAGCTTCCGAGATCAGACGGGATCGGGCTTGTTCAAGGTAGCATGGCCACAGACTTATGTTTGTTGGCTAAATGTTTTCTAACTCTAATAAGCCAGTGTGTTGTGGTGTCTCATTATCTAAATTTCCCACACTTAAATAGCAGGTAATAATATATGTGTGTCATGAATAAACATTGAATTCAGTCTTAAAATAATGTATGACAGCCTTTGGAATTTCAAGATACCTAATTGTAAAGATTAAGATGAATAACTTTCAATTTGAAAAATAAAATAACAGAGCTGTATCATCTTTGAACCAAAGCAATAAATATAAAAAGAAATCATGGTGGTACTTACCACAGTGAAATTCATAACTTTCAATATCCATATTGTCATGGCTAAGTTAACTATCATGGTAACCAACAGCAGAAGGACAAAGAAGTATAAGCACCTCTTGCGCCATCCATAAATTCCCACTGGGTACAGTTGTGCATTCTCAGCCCTTGGCAGGTTATTCTGTTGTGTTGCTAGTATGTACTGTTCTCGTGTCATCTGGGAAAAAAAGAGGAAAAAAAAAAGAAGTATTCAAAAATAAAACCAATGATTTTTTAAAATCAAAAGACACAACAGATCTAAGAATAATGGGTGGGAGTGCTCAATAATTATTGCTGTGTAATTAAAATTAGCTATTAATTAAAATAGTTACAATGTCACAAATCCCCTCAAATCATTATCATCAATGTTGCTTTTTAGAACTATTTAACTAATTGTTATATCTCTAAGATATATATTATTTTCAGTCAGGTTTGCAAAACCCTAACAGTAGGCTTTCTTCTCTTGGGAGTCTCTGAAGACTCTCAGTTCTACTGCTAGTTGTTCAAAATCCAACAACTCTACACACATCCAAAATGCTCTTGAAATAGGTTTCACCTATTCTTTGGGGTAGAGTAACTGAATCACAAGGTACATTTGTGCCTTTATCTAAAAATGTAGGATCAAACAGCTCAGTATACACGATTTAATAACATGTCAGTGTATTTACAAGAACCTATGAAAAGAAAACACGCTTTTATTTAGAAAAATATAGACATAGTTATTTCATTAAAATTTTTCCTTAGGACTTTATTGGTCATTTATTTTGGTTATATTTTAATGAGTTATTAGAAGAAAACTGATCTCTGAAAAAACACAGCAATATACTATATTATTGTAAAATATAATGATATAAGCAGAAATTGACTTTGGAAAAGGAGAGATGGTATTTTTTGGAAATATATGAATTTTGGTTTTAAATTAATTCTTTAAAAAACAAATTTATTTTTTACTGTCTAATACAACATAGAAATATGAATTAGAAAAGTTAAAGGCTATATACCGAGTATACGATATTCAAAATAACATATTTAATACCTGAAATATGGAAACTTTAGTTTTAATAAGATATGATTTTCTATAAAATAATTTTTCAGCTTTTTTCTCTTTATGTTTTTCTCAGATTTATTTTCTTGTGTATGTCAATGAAATGATTACTATACCAACAGAAAGAATAAATAAATTATACCAAATTAAAAACAACAAAATTAAAATTACTTGTCAAGTAATGTAAAATATGTGCTATAAAATACTAAGTTACAGTGTTTATTGACCCAATCTTACTTTAAATGAAATGTTGAACTAGATATTGAAAAATGCAAAAAAACACAAGTTCTTATTTGGCTTTTCCTTTTTTTTTTTTTAATTTTAGAGCTGTAATTTCAAATTTCATTAAATGCAATGTTAAATATTATGCTTCCAATTTGTGACTGAATTATATAATGCTCCATATAATAAAAAATAGTTTTATACATTAAATCATAAGTGTAAATGAATTAGAAGTGCTAATAATATTAGATGATCAAGAGTAAATTCATAACATAAAGAATTATCTCTTTTTATTGTCATTATTAATATTTAAGTTAATATTTGATATTTTCTTGAAACCAGGCAAAAAGCTTTAATCTTCATTATATTTCAATTTGCCAGGGAGACATGTAACCTATGAACTGCTACATAACATATTTTGTAAGAGACAACAGACTTCTCCATTCAGATTTCAGTGTCTGACACCTAGAATGCTAGTATGTATGTAAAAGTATCATCTTTTTTCCAACCCCAGTAGTCTTTCAGCTCTTTCAGTGAGGTTTTATTATTTATTTTCTAAATTAGGAGTAGAGAAAGGAAAGAACATGTGAATATAACTAGACACGGCATCTTTCTGGATAGACAGAAAAGGCTCAAGAAAATGCAGCCTCTGCTACTATCTGTGAGAACCGAACAAGAAAATAAGAGGTGAAAGGAGATTATAATGCAGAAGTTTTAAATTGTTGTTGGTTAATTTAAGGGGAAAATTCAAAATAAAAGCTATTAAAGGAATGTCCTGTTTTCTGTTTTGTAAGGGAGGAATATCTGAAAGGATGACCAAGTGCCCGCCACACGTCTGTGTTCTCATGGCATTATAAACACAAATATAATGCAGAGATGTCAGCACAAAGACTCAAAGGAAACAGTAAATTATTTGTTTATCTCACTCACTAATTTAATTCATTGCAATTAAAATATATATTGAACATCTAATTTCTGCTCAGACCTGTTCCTTGTGTTCCCTGTTACAGAAAACAGGAATATAAAAAAGAAGCATGTATCTCCTGGAAAACAAGCTAGATAACTTGAGAAACTGATTTCAATTTCTGATATGGAGCCAGTATTTGGTACACTCATGTAGAAGTATACAACATCTTTGTGACCATAAACATTGAATCTTGGTTCCCAAATCCCTTAACCTGCTCACTGAGAGTAGTCATATTCTATAAGTGGTAGTAAGTCTTGTTGGTGTCACTGTTCATTGAGCGTCGATCACATAAAATTTAACACTAAAATTGTCTGTTATTTGTTCAGACCAGGAATGGAGCACAACAGACCACATGCAGTATCAGATTTACGTGCAGAGTTATAATCCCAGCCTGGCCATTCTATTCTGTGCTTCTAGGGCGAGTCACTTAGCCTTTCTCTGTCCCAGTTTTCTCAACTCTCAAATGAATATTACATTGACTTACATAAGAGCAATACAGGGATTAAAAAGGAGAATGTTAAAGTGCTCATTTCCTTTTAAATGGTAAAAATACTCACTTTAAAAATTTATCTTCTACCTCTTAGCTAGTGGTCTCCTACTTAAGTGCTGTATAAATATTTATACTGAAATTAATTTTAAAAGCTATGTCTCAAATATAACTTTTAAAATAAATGTTGACGTTTCCAAATGATATGGTATGAACATTACACAGCAAACAGGCATTTTGTTTTTGTTCCTAGAAAATGAGTCTCTAAACAGCTACTACTGTTGAGAGAGATTGAAAACAATACAGTAAGTCCACTTACCATGGTGATACAAACTTCTTCCTACCTATGGTACCTAATTCTCAAAGGCACATTCTAACATGACAATGGTTAAAATTTGCTATTTAAGAAAAATGACTACTTGTAATGGATTTTTTTTTCCAGTTGGTTTATGGAAAATGACTACTTGTAATGGATTTTTTTTTCCAGTTGGTTTATGGAAAATACTTTACAGCCTAGAAAAGAGGCAGCCTAGCAACTGAATTTCAAGAATGACAAAAGGTATCTTGGTCAAATGGGCTGCCTCTTGAGATAGGAAATAGAAGAGGATTCTAGCCAAGCCTGACAAAAAAAAAAAAAAAAAAAAAAAAAAAAACCTAAATAGGCCTTAAAAGGGAAATGTTCCCAGATGAACAAAAGGTTTATAAAAATATGGATAATTAAAGAGATTTTTCGGTGACCCAGTAGTCGTCTTTAGCTTATTTTACATACTTCATGCACTCTAAAATTAAGCATTTTTACAAAGGAAATAATTCTTCAGAATTTAATTGGATGAAAACTCAATCACAGTTTTGAGTCATAATTAAGGCATAGATTTAGATTTATTGTTAAGAATAAAATAAGTGGATTCTCGGATCTTCTCATGTGACAATAACGGAAAACTAAGCCATTAAAGCAGTTTTGAAGGGCGCTGAGAAGTCTTTTGCCCACTTAGAAGTATACCAAGGGATAAATCAACATAGACACAGTCCTGAGCATCATGTACAGGAATACTGCAAGCATGAGAAGCCCACCAAAAAGCACTGCTACACATACACAGCGCGGGAGTTTAACTGGGCAGATGGAAGACACACATCATTTAAAGCAATAAAGATCAACAGGAAAATATGTTTAAGGAACAATTCTAAGAAAGAGAATAAAAGAACGATTAAGGGCTGTTGGCTTTTATTCTAACAGCATGTAGAAAAAATGAGAACGCGGAAGACAGAGCATGGCTTCTACTGCCTTGATGATTAATTGGAAAGCACCTCCAGTTATGAAAAATTTGCAAACAGATTTCAAAATACTCTATTGAAGGTCATTTTTTTTACTTTGACAACTTTAGTTACATTTTACAAGATTTCATTTAAATTACAGTGTAGTCAAATTTGCTTTGATGTACAATTTTCTTACGTGTAATGAATTCTTAAGAAATATGTTCTGTTTAGGGTTATCTCACTTTGGGAGATTAATGAAAAAGGAAGATTCATACAAAAATATGCTTTAATTTAGAATTTTCTGATTTAAATGAATTAAACAAAGATGACCTTATAATGATCAACATCATCTATACAAAACAAGTAATATTTTTATTCCTAGCATAACAGAAAATTGACTACCTGGGTGAAGACAAAGCAGTTGGGTCAATAATTAAGACTTAATTTTCTTGAATTGTTTAGGTTTTAAAAGGGATAAAAGAGACAGGTCCCACTTTTGATGTAACAAGTTAGAGTCAGAGAAAATGCAGACTAGTTCAGGGTCAAATGGAAAGGAGGACATAAAGAGAAGAGTGAACAGCCATCATGAAGTGGACTCTCTCTCCTTGTTGGATCTTAGTAGGGGCTGGACAGGAGAACAGGGGCCTGGAGAAGAGGTGAATATTACATCTATCATTACTCATACTAACCTTGGTTGGGCACAACTAGATCATGAGTGATAAAATCCATCTTTCCACCAGAGGTGGAAAACAAAAATAGAAAAAGACTAATGATACTTTGCCCTTTTGTTTTACATAACAAATCAGCCTATTTTCACTGCTATTGTTAAAAAATTTAAAAATAACTGGTTGTTCTTGTTAGATGAGGAGCCTTTTGGAGGGTGCATATGTTGCCCTCCCTTTTCTGTTGTTTTATGGTTGTTTTCTCTCTTTGCTTATGAAGAGTAGTAGAACATGCTACCCCAAAATAAGCCACTTTGGCATATTAATTATTTTGAGCTGTAGACACTTGAAAAATGGCAGATACGGGTGAGGCTTTCTCTGAGCTCCCTTATCTGCCTAAAGGAACTGAATTGTCATAGATCTCTTCCCCAGGAGTGTCATCAACCAGGGAAGACGGACTCCTCATCTCAGGAGAGGAGACAGGAAGTCAACACTACATTCAGACACCTTTGTTACAAACTATCATATCCCCCATCTATTCTTCTAAGGGCCCGTTAATCTTTCCTTGAAATCATTTCCTTTCCCCTAAGAGAACTACCTTTATCCTTTTCTTTCTCTTTAAAGATGGTATTTAAGCCTGAATTTTAAGCCACCTTAGGAGTTACTCATTTTCCCTTGGATATCTCTCATGTGTACATAAGATATATATGTTAATAAACCTCTCTTTGCTTTACTTTTATTAATCTGTCCTTTAGTAAAGGCACTTCAGCCAAGAATTGAAAAGGATAGACAAAAAATTCTTCTTCTTCCCCTATGCTGTGAACATCGATCCATGGGGCAGAAGACCAGCAGACGGCACAGAGCTTGCTGTCGCATTTCATCTGACCTTCCCTGTTCCTCCTCTGTGCGGTGAACAAAGCACTTTCTCCAAAGCTGCATAAACACTTGATTCCAGGTTCTCCGATGTATAAATTGTTTTCTGAAAGCATTTTACAAAATTAATATAAAAACTGCATTCTCTAGAATCCTACAGAGCTACATTCCAGGCCTCAACTTAATTTGAGTTTCTACCTGATGATCTGAAAAGGCCTCCATCGTATTTTAAATTGGTGACCTTTGTCTGGTTTAAAAGTATCTATCTTACAATCACAAAATGGCACATCTAAGCTACTTGACTAGATGAATATAAAACAAATATATAAAAACAATATCAATTGTTGGTTCTAAAAATAACCAAAAATATTAGTAGCCAATGTGATTATTTTTTACTTACTTATTGTATCTAAACTTTAGAAAAGGTAGATTGAAATGAATGGGGAAAGAAAGAAAAATAAAAATTATCTATTTAAAACACTTTTTAAAATCTCATTTGAATAAGCAAATGTTCACACATTAGAATATATTTGAAACATTATACAAACTTAATGATAAACTATACAGTGCTTATTTGCTAGATTATTTCCATCATACACCATTAAAGTGAAATTGCATTAATGTATGGTCTAGTACCATCTGCAGAATTTTGCATTTTAATGGTATTTTAGTGTTCCTGCCAAGATATGCTTATGACCAACTATGTTTAGTTATATTCCTAAACTAAAAAGCTGTTTTCCTATTTAATCTGAAAATGAAGCAAAATAATTTATTTTTATTCATAGCTATATTATTTTCCACAAAAAAATGAAGAATCCTTTTTCTGTTAAAAAAGAACATATTTTAACACTAAATGATCATTCAAGGGTAAGAAAGAGACATAGTAATAATAATAATAATAATAATATGTAATAATAACAGCGGCAAACAATTGCATGGAGATTATCAGATACTAGACACTAATGGCCTAGCAAGTGTTAACCCATTTAATCTTAACTACAATCCAGAGAGGAAAGTTGTTGTCATTATCCTTTTTTGTAAGATATAAAAAATATGCCTGGAGAAGATAAGAAATTTCTCCAAGAGCTACTAGGGCAAGAGTTAGTAAGGACAGAAATGTAGCAGGCACCTCTGATTCTTGAACTCACTGTCTCAACCAGACCCTATACTGTCTTAAGGGCCAAGCACTGAGCCCGCCCTTCTCATAGGTTACCTCATGTATTCATCGACATAACTCTATAAAAGTGAGTCTTACAAGTCTCAGTTTAGTAATTAACAGTCTCCAAAAAGTCAATATACTCAAAGTTCCATAAGCGAGTTGATTTTTGGATTCATATCTGCAGATTAATATGGGAATTGCTGGTGTGTTCATTTCCTTAACTATGTCAAACTCCTTTCTAAACAAATATTTACTAAATACCTACTACATGCAAAGTATTTAAAATAAATTTATATATACACCACACTGTCTCTAAAATCTGTAAACAAGTAGACAAATAATATAATCTGTTATTCTCTTAATGTGAGATTTGTACCACTGGTGGTAGGAAAATTGTTCTAAGTGACAAGAGTAATCATTTCAGATAGTGAATAAACATATTAAAAATCTTTGATTCATATAAAGAGACATCTATTCTTCTACATTTGCTTCCAAGGTTTCTTAGCATGTCATATAGAAAGTAATTTTTTATGCTACTAAGCACATTACACATTTCTTACCCTCCCCCAAAAAATCTATTAGAGAAATTTTAGCCAAACATTATCTCTCTAGTTGGGATATAATAACTTCGCTTTGTTTTCTTGTCTTTATCTCTCCTGTTGCTTTATGGCAGATGAAACTGGCCATATCTTTCCTATTATATTTTTACAGATGAGACTAGTTTCCAATTTACTATATCGATCTAAAATTTTCTTTAAAAATAGGTTTATTTCAGTAGTGGTAGTGAGTTGATTTAAAGAATACTATTCAGCAAATAGTATACACACTATATGAATATGGGGGAAAATTGTGAAGGTTGGGGGAAGTGACTAATGTTGGAAAGACACCATAGATAAGTAAAGGAAGAGTCTCACTAGGATGTCTGTATATTAAACAGACTAATTCTGTGAAAGTGAGGTCTCTTGAATTGTAGGAACTAAGTAAACACTGGATGACTATAAGAAAAATTCACACGGATGACCCATTGCACAAACTTGTAGGGGAGGACTTAAGAAAAATGCTTAGTCCTCATGGCTTCAGGAAGCTATGGGTCATTTTGAGCAGTCCAAGCATGTTTGATAAATTCCATATAATAGATGCTCTAGGAGTTTGATGGAGAGAATTATCACTCTGTAAATAGGATATCAGGTAACTTTGCAGAAACACTGGATGTAGGCTTCATATATAATCTTTAAGATTTTAGTAAATGAAGCGAAATCCAGGATGGTGGAATTCAGGCAAAGAAAAAACAAGAGAACAGGAATGCAAAACTTGTAAAGTTTGAAGAAACTTAAAGTGCGCAAAAAATGACAATAGTTTCTTGATAAACAACATATCAAAAACATGAGAAATTAAAAATGACTAAAAATAAGAGAGAAGGTTTGCAGGTATATTTATAGAAAATAATTGTTTTACAGAATATGATTATAATCTTATCAATCTACTAATTATTTTTATAATTGTGAATTATAGTAAACTTAGTTTCTAATTCAAAATGAAATAAATTCATATTGATGAATGAAGGGTACAAAGCAAAAATGTTTCAAAGAGAAAAGCAGTGATTACCTTACCAGCTATCAAGATTTATTATAAAGCTATATTCAACTAGTGTGGTGCTGATTCATGAAAATTCTTTAAGTAATGCCTTAAAAAATAAAGTTTCAAATCTTAACTTCCTGATTAAGATTTTCAGTTGCTAAAACAGATATATAAATGAGAACTGGTTTACTAAATCAATAGTATAAGCCTGTAAACCATGCTAAGTGCCCTTGAGAATTAGTAATTAATGGAACAAATAAGCCTACCTATGTGGACCTAGTAACCACTTAATAAAAATAGATAAATCTATTTAAAAAACACTTACCACTGTTTTTCTGTTCTCATATATGAATATTATATATATTTCAATTTTTACTTGACCTTACCTTCAACATTATCAAATTAACTTAAAGACTAATTAAGTACATTAAAATAAGAAAAAAAAAGAAACACTATTCTCAATAATAAATTGAAAAGATATTCAACATTTAACCTTCCAATCTTCACATAATAAATAACATGTACATGGTTTTATCTGAATTTTACAAATTGGGTAAAATTCTGTGTGTTATTTGTTGTCAAATGGGCTATGTTTTATAATTGATCGTATTCTATTCACTTATTTATTTCCAGGCTGAACTATGCCTGACACATGTAAACAACAAATACTCACTAAATAAATCAGAAAATGAATGGAAGAGTGACTTTGCTTTTTTAATTTCAGCTTATCGAGGTAAAATTGACACATAAAATGGTAAGCTATTTAATGTCCATCGTAGTGTTTTGATACATGTATACATTGTGGAAAGATTTCCTCCCATTGAGTTAATTAACATATCCATCACCTCATGTATTTATTTATTTATTGGTCAGAATATACGTTCTACTCTCAGGAAATTTTAATTATTCAATACAGTGTTATCAATTTTATTAACTATAGTCATCATATTTCAGACCTTATGTATTTATAACTAAAAGTTTGTACCCTTTTACCAACCTCTCCCTCCCTACTTCCCAATTTCCCAGCCTCTGGCAACCACTTTTCTGTTCTCTGTTTCTATGTATTAATAATTTTTATTCTTCATTTTCTATTTTCTGACCTTGATATCACAGTCAACTGTACAGTACAAAAGAGGAGTGGAAAATGACAGACTTTCAAAACCTCTGTATACTTTTTATACTTATACTCCATCTTGAACACTGATACTATTTTATTAAATTTGGGTGGGATTATGAGGGACAAGATATATTTTAGAAATACACATACGGATTTGGTGATAGAAAAGGGACTGATGACGCATAAAACATTTAGAATCACCAGGTAACTCAAAGGTGTCGAATTCCACCTAGCCCCTTCCTGTGTGTCCTCTTACCCCAGTTCGCATTAGATCTTCATGGGCCCACTCCAGGAAAGGAGAGGGTTATCTGGGTGTCCATCAATTATGAGCAGATTAGCCAGCTCCGGGGCATGTGTTTCCCTCTGCTTCATCCATTGGCCAACGACCCCTCAAGTTTGGGTCCTGGTAACAATGCAGTATTACATTTTCTCTGATCATGTGATTGATAACGAAGCAGAATTATGCTCAAATTTCAGTGCAACAGAGATTATATATTATCAGTCCACTCAGAAGTAGTAGGGGAGACTTAGAAAAAAGTGCATGTAATTCATTAATATGTATGTGTTAAAATGATTGATTAATTCTAGGAGACACAATGAGCTCCATCTTAGTATATTCAGCAATAAATGAAGTAGGTAACTTCTAATTTTAGTGATTTTCTTCAAAAAAGATTAATGAATAAAGGTTAATAAAATAGCATTCACTAGCCCATAAAAGAAAAATCCTGGTTTATAAGGGTCTAGCACATTCATCAAAACTTTGTCTGTATGTATACAAATAAAATATGCAAAATATATCATTATTAAATAATATCCTATTTGTGATTTATCACTACTAAATTTTATTGTTAAATATCTTTTTTTTTTTGCATGATTCTTTTTTTCTTATGCTACCACTTTAAAATCTAGAAAGGATATACTTTCCATGTTTTGAAAAAGTTAACCAGATTTAATATACACAATTAAATGATCTTTTCCTCTATTCCTACCTCTAGCAATCATCATTTACACATAGGAAACTCACAGAAAATGTTTAAATAACTTCTTTTGGTTTGGTCCCCTGCAACAGGAAGAGTAAGGAAAGTATTTAAAACTTAGGCTAGCTCATCATTTTTTAAATTTATAAATTATTAGCTAAAATCTCAACAACCAATGTCACCAAAGCCATCTCGAGAGAGTGTGGAATGTTTTACTAAATGAGCTACCCCAATAAAATGCAAAGTGTGTTTGTATATGTTTAAGTATTTAGAAAATAAAAAAAGTAAAATGATACATGTATATAAATTAGCAGATGTTTAAAACAGAGACCCTTATCAGAAGTACATGTTCTCATTCTTCCTTTCCCATCTTATGTGGAGCCAAATGATGCACACTCTATGCCCTTACACTCTCTATCAGGTATGGTGCTTCACACATCTTTGAATCAAATGCCATTACCCAGCTCTTGCATTGAGTGCATGCTGAATTAATTTAACACTTCTTTACATTATTAAAGTTAGTGAAGAGTTTGGGAAATCATGTGCATATTCAGTTTCTGAGAACATTGGATTTCTAGCAATTACTCTTACTGAGTATAGAGTATATCCCTCTATACTCACTTATGTTAAATTGCCCCAGTATTCGTTTCTAGGCAGTTTGATTATTTAGGATTCTGTGGAAAGGAAATTAGTTGAGATTTAGAGAGTGGCTAGGAGTTGCATGTGGTAATGTAATAAATACATGAATTTTATGTCCATATGCACAATATTTTTTCTCTCTCTCTTAGGCTTTCTTTTGTATATCTAGTTTAGGTACAGTTCTATGTCTAGATAGGCTTAAAAATCCTTACACATTCTCCTAGGTCTAAGCAGATGTTAAATATGCCAGATAGTAATATGGGCTAATAGAAGTATTTTTGTTCTATTGAGTAGTACGGTTATCTACTAAAGTGATTTAAGGTACAGTTAATTATGAGTGGTTCTGCTGCACTGCAGGTCTGTTTAGTTGAAAATTTACTCATGCATAGCCTGTTTAACTGCTACCCAACACAAAGAATTTTAAATTTTATAATAAAAAATAATATATATAAAAGAGAACATTGGAGGAATTTGAGCTAATGATAAAATTAATGTATTGTGAACATTAATATAAGATTAGGACAATAGCTAAGAGTGGTGATATACAAAATTAAAATAATTACAAAAGATTAGGTTATGAATTGAATTTGAGCAGAGCTAGTAAAAAATTTTTTATGTCTTTTAGGGGCAAACCATGCTAAATTCAATTTTTTTTTGCAGTATCTACAATAATGTCTGGAATATAGTAGAATTCAATAAGATAAAAAAGGAAGCAAAACAGGCAGATAGAAAAATAGTTATTTGAGCACACTTTCTGGGTAAGCATTGTGTCGGGAAATTTCACGTACAATATTCCTTGTATGATCATAATAACCTCTAAGATATGCAGTATTGTGCTCCTTTTCACCTAAAGTAACAGACTGAGGTTAGACATTTTATCAAAGTCATTCGAGAGGCAGATTATAAAACAAATTAGTAAATAAATATGCATAAATCTCAATCCCACTACTTATACTGATATATTTGAAACTCAAACATTAATTAAATGTTTACTAGAATAAAATAGATGATTTAATGAAAATAAAGCTAAGGATTCATGTCTCTTCTGTGTACTAGTAAGTCATGAGTATCTCAAGAAGAGAACTGAAAGCTCCCTCAAGCAACCATGAAATAGTGAAGCGGACCACACGGCTGCTTTCATTACAGGGAACAAACGCCGTGTAAGTCCTCATAAATACAAAGTGATGTGTTGTTAAGTAGAGTTAGTCAATGAAGTATTTCAGAAAGTCTAATTATTGTGATCAATATGGCATATCCAGGTGAATGTGACAATTTTATTACAAAAATATCATCACTGTAATTTAATTTTAAAATTTCTATATTTTAAAGATTATGTATATTATTTCTAAATGAGTTACAGTTTATTTTTTCATATTAGCTTAGAGACCCAAGTCCCTCAAATGCTATCAAGAGAGCAGATAATAAGAGAAAAATTTGACATGACAAATAAAGTAGTTTGATGATAGTAACCACCTATTTAAATTACCAATTATAGAAGGTCACGTCTCTGTGCTATGTAGAACATTCAATAAAACACAAAATTTAGGATACCAAAGTATCTGCTAATTCTAAAGTGAATAAAGCAAAAATAATTTTTCTTATTTTATATTAGAAATGAAAAAGAAATTTTTAAAGTTAGGCACAAGAATGAAAAGCAGTATGTATGCACTCGTTAGTGTTTCACTGGCGTGTCATGTAAAATTTCCTTATTTCATAATGAGATTTACAAAATTGCTAAATGATAATGGAGTCCAAATCAAACTTTAACAAAGGGTATAGCAAGGTTTTCTTTGAAATGTTGTGGCCTTTAAAATCAAAATTTCAATAATAAAAAATAGAATAGAAAACATAGCATGCATGCAATGGATATTATAAAATAAAATCACCTACTCTTATATTTGGAGTTAAAAAAACAAACAAGCAACAATAAACATCACTGGGAAATGAATACAATCTGTGTTCAGTTTATAAATTCATAAGGCTTTCAAAATCTCAAACAGGGGATTTATCAGTTATACTCACTTGATAATCACAAGAGTAGTTCTTTTAGTTATTAAGCATTTCTGATAACTCCATTTTATGATATGCCCGCAATTTATTTATATATATTTTAATCACATTTTAACTACCCACAACATTTTAGCCACAAAGTGAAAATATTAAAAAATGTACCTTATATTTTGCAGTATCGATGGAATAGGTGCACCTAATCTAATAAAAGCAGATCTTATATTTCATCTCTACTTATCAATTTAGTGATATGTGTTAAGTCACTGATTTTTAAATTATTTTGAATCCTAAGTGTAGTACATAAATCAATAAAACTGAACAGACAAAAAAAGAAGTCTTCATTTTTATCTATTCAAACAACAAATATTAAAATAATCCAGCAAGCAGTTTTGCTTTTGTGTTAGCTAAAAGTATTGTGTTATAAATTGATTTACTGACCAAGTTTATAAGAGATCAAAATGGTATCCACAAATCCTTTGTCAATTTTATAGACTACTTCATGGATCACATCTTTCTCAGTGGCTTCTAATTTTAAATGAGGATGTTTAGAAAGTTGGGTGATAATATTGTGAATTTACATAATAAATTTAGGATATATATCCAATTAAATAACATAATATCAGAAGATATAACCTATATAATAGCAATGGAACCAGATAAAGGTGAGTTTCAGACAAAACTAGCTTGACCAGTCTTTCAAAGAAAAATCTTGAACAAGTCACTTAATCTCTTTAAACTTCAGAATTCTTATTTGTAAAACTGAGCAAGACCTTAATAAATATTATTATTAAACATAGTATTATTATTTGTTTTTAATTTGAAAGAGCATAGGTAGAAGTTCTTTTAATAATATATAACTGCAAATATAAGAAAAGATTAGAAAAAAAATATTTAGCACAGTCTATTCTACTAGAAATATGTATATGTATAAATTTTGAAATAAATTATGCAACTCTCTCATTTTACATATGTGGAAGTCGAGGCCAAGAAAAAATCTTCCACAACTTAACCAACTGCAGTTGGCCCTGAAAGAATTTGAAATCAACGTTCTTGTCCAGTATTTTATCTTGACTCTTGTAATTCCTTTCACCCAGATATAAGAGCAGTGGCCATCCCGTTGATCACTGAAGTTTATTCAACTTATATGTCCGGATACTTGTTCTTATTTCTTCACTATTTCATGTGATTCCATACAAATCTGATGATATTTTCTTCTATTTCTTTTAAAAAATGCTATTGGGACTTTGATGGAGAGTGCATTAAATCTGTATGAGCAAATAATTTTTGACAATGGAACCAAAAACACACAATAGTGAAAAGAAAGCCTCTTCAATATATGGTTCTGGAAATCTTGGAAAGCCACAGGGGAAAGAATAAAACAAGACTGCTACCTGTCATCATATACCAAAATTAACTCAAAATGGATAAAAGACCTAAGATAAGACCCAGAAATAATAAACTGCATAGAAGAAAACATAGGTACTAATGAAGTTTTACTTCAAAGGCAAGGGAAATGTAAACAAAAATAAATTATTGAGACTGTATCAAAATAAAAAGCTTCTGCCAGCAAAAGAAACCAACAACAATCAAAGAGACAACCAACTGAATAGGAGAAAATAATTGCAAACAATTCAATTAAAAAATGGATAGAGGACCTGAACAGACACCTCTCCCAAGAAGACATACAAATGGCCAACAGATATATGAGAAGATGTTCAACTTCACTGGCTATTAGGGAAATGCACATTGAGATCCCACCACACACTTGTAAGAATAGCTATTATCAATGGGACAAGCAATAATAAGTGTTGGAGAGGTTGCAGGGGAAAAGGAACACTCATACACTGATGGTGGGAATGTAAAGTAGTACAGCACTATGGAAAACAGTATGGAGGTTCCTCAAAAAATTAAGAATAGAATTACCATGTGATCCAGCAATCTTTCTTCTGGGTGTCTACCCAAAAAATTTGAAAACATTCATTCGTAAATATATATATGCAATTTGATGTTCATTGAAGCATTATTCACAAGGGTCAAGACATGGAAACACTGAAGTGTCCTTTGATAGACGATTGGATAAAGAAGAAGTGGTACATATATAAAATAGAATATTAGTCATAAGAAAAGAAATATTGCCATGTGCAACAACATGGATGGATCTTGAGATAATCATGCTAAAAGAAATGTCAGACAGGAAAAAGTTAACAACCATAGGATTTCACTTATATGTGGGATATAAAACTGAGACAAATGAACAAGGCATAAAAGAATTCATAGACACAGACAACAGTTTAGTGGTTATGAGAGAGGAAGAGGAAAAGGGAGAAGTAGATAAGGATAAAGGGAATCAAATATAAGGGACAAAAGGAAATTTTACTTTGGGTAGTGAACATACAATGCAATATACATATGATGTATTATTGAATTGTACACTTGAAACCTATATAATTTTATCTACCAATGTCACCCCAATAAATTTAATTTAAAAAGTCAAGAAATAGGAATATATAAAATATATATTCAGAATATAGAAAAGATTACCCTTGAAAGGAAAATAATATACAAATCGAACCAGAATCTGTGATGCAAGCATCTCAATAATTATTTTTTTATCCTTGAATACATTTTATGGATCTTGTAAGATGTTAAACATAAATGGATCTTGATGAAGTCCATCGACACTTTTCTAATTCATTTCACTATGGAAGTATAAGTGAAATAAACAAGTTAACATTTTAACTCAAAACATTAAATTTCCTACATAATTTTAATGTTTGAAGCTGAGTAATTTAGAGAAAGCAAACTTTAGCTGTAAAAGAAAAAAAGTACTTTTGACATTTATGTCAACAGGGCTTAAGTCAGCATGTGTCTTCTGATAGTGCAATTTGCTTGGCTTTATATTGTCAATTATAATTCTACTTTCTTGCTAAGTCGATACAATTAGATTACTACAGGGACTTCATTACAGCCACAGGGAGGACAGCAGCTGAGGTACACAATTTTCTTTCTATGATGCCAGCACTACTAAGCAGTTATTGGAATAATGGTCTGCAAAGGGGCAATAAAAGTGTCTGTCTTAAATATTGTTAAGCCACTATATCATTTGACAAAAGATAAACAAAACTTTAAAAATCTTAATGTAATGGAAATTTTGTTTTTACCACTAGTGTTATTGGGAAAGTTACAATAAAGTGGTTGTTTCTCATTTATTCATTTAAACATAATTCAGATTACATATTATCTCTAGGTTTTAGATTCCTAGTATGAAATGTGAAGGAGTTAAAAATTTATAGATATCTGATATGCCTCCAAGTAAATGTGTAACAATGAAGAATAATGACATATTCTCCTTTGATTAGATGGCATAACAATACCGATTTCAGAACTGAAGTTTACATTTTATGCTGATGTAGTCCAGTATTTCTTACCACCACAACTTTAAACTATATATGTTAAGATTCATATTCAGAATTCTACTTTTAATTGCCATACTAATTGATTTCTTTTCTTCTTAATTATACAAGGTTTATCTCTTTTGAGTTTTATTTTCTGCTTGATTTTCTGCCATCTGCCTTGATACAATATATCTCATGCACATTATTGAGTCTTAAAAATTTGAAGTATTTCACTACTTTCCTTATTCTTAAAAGCAATGACTGTAAAAAAAAATAGCAATTTCTAACAAATCAAATGTTAGTTTTAAAATTTCTCTAGCAAAAAACAAGACTTCTACTGAAAATTTTTTATTTTATGTAACATTGATATTCAACTAAATTTTACTGGTTTACTGCTAACTATGTATCAGGCACTGAGATGGGCTCTGAGATTTCAAAATTTCTGAAGGAAATGGAATTGTCACTTAAAGATGTTCAGAGTTTAGTTAGACAGCCTAGTAGAGAAATGACAGTATAGTGCAGTAAGTTTCCTTCTGTGCTCCCTAGCCCAATGAAGTGAATCTATCATTAGGTAATGTAATGATCAATTTAACCCAAGTATGAGGTCTATAATGTGTGAATCTATTGAAATTTTTGTTTCTGTTGCCTCTGGCATAGTGCCTGAAGATAGATACTGAACCATCTTTGTCAAATAAATAATTTCAACTACATCTGCCCTTAGGTTAAATGGCCCCTTGCCTCCAAAGATGTTCATATCCCAAATCCTAGAACCTATGACTATATTACTTTACATGGAAAATAAACTTTGCGGACAGGATTGAATTAAGGGTTTTGAGATGCAAAAATTAATTTGGGTTATCAAAAAGCTCCTTATATAAACGAAGAAGGAAGATCAAAGTTAGTAGGAAGAAATATGAGATATGATAAGAGAAATAAGAGGTTGGAGTGATTTAAGAAAAAGACCACTAGCTAAACAATTTAAGCAGACTTTAGAAGCTGGAAAAGCAAGGAAATGGATTCCCTTTAGCCCTTGCAACAGAAGAGAACCACCAGCATCCTGAATTTAGACTCTTAACTTCCAGGACTGTAAGAGAATTAACCTGTTGCTTAACTCACTATGGTTGTAGTAAGTTGTTATAGCACCAACAGGGAACTAATACACCTGCTTTGCAAGAAGTTGCAATTTATTTTCTTTGTTCCCTCACCTTATAGGTATTATTTTTTTATTTGGAAAGTACTGTTATAGTGGTGAAAGTATAAAAGTTTCCAAAACATTGAGAGCCTTCTACATGAAAGAAACACTACAGAAGACAAATGATGAAAAATAAAACTATATTGTTACTGAGAAATGGTTCTATGTGGCTATTACATACTGGAACATCTTATACTGGATTGGGTTTCATCCCCAGAGTCCCAAGCTGTTCCTTCAAAGAAACAAGGATGAATTTTGATACAGAGCTAATTATTTAATAAGACAGCAGTTTTTAGACTTGAGTGTATCAGAATCAATTGGAGATCTTTTTAAAATACAGATGGATGGACACCACCCTCAGAATTTGGGGATAGAGTCCAAGAATTTGCATTTGTAACAAGTTTTTGGATGATGTTGATTCTGCTGGTCCAGAGAGCATAACTTAATAAGAAACCCTGATCTAGTGGAAAAATATGAAACACAGAAGATCTGGGTCCATATATTTGTTACTTTCTAGCTATCCGATCCCCTAACTCCAGTGACTTGTAGCTTCCTTCTGTCCAATCTCAAAGGTCTGGTGGGATGATCAGACAATACAATACTTATAATAAATTAAGTAAGAATATAAAGTCATATAAAAACACAGTGACTATAATTAAAAGCCAGCAGTTTATGAATTTAGTAATGTTATTTAATACTCAGAATTGTTTTCTGTGAATAGATATAGTTATGTATTTACTTGATGTTTTTCAAGCTCTCTGTATGTACATTGGTTACTTTTCAAATTAAAAAAAATGCACAAATATTTTTATGCGTACACGTGTGAGTGGGTAGATGAATGTGTGCAAATGCATTGTGTGTGTTTGTTTGTATAGATATTATGATAATTAAGTCCATGTTCAAAAAAGTCCATGTTTCCTGATTTGAGAATGAGATACCTAAACTCTGATTTAAGCCTTTTTTCCTTAAAATTTTTTTTGTGTGCTTACTATTACAGCAATGTTGTTATACACTAGATTGTTATAGTTCGTTGCTGAAAACTCAGGAGATACTCAGTATGGAGAAAAAGTAAATATTTACCATAATTAATAAAACACTACTTCCTTTAGACTTTTTCTGTCATAAATTATTATATAATTCTTAATCGAATTTCAACTTTTACATCATAGAAATAGATTTATTTTTATGTGCTTTGCTTCCTAATTTATTATCACTTTAAAATTTTCTTAACATCAACACTGATAATGAACGCAACTGGGATTCGTTACACTCATGTTTCCTATCAGGCTTTTTCCTAGAGAACCACTGTCACTCATTACCCTTTGTTTAAAGCCCTTCAAGCAAGATTAAATACAAGTTATTTCAAAATAGCAGAGATGTTTTTTTAGAAAATATACTAAATATTTCCTCAAAATAAAGGTATACCTACACCTGGCAAGGTATCAAAACAAGTACATATGTATCTGTGTGTGTACTCATACATATATAAATACTTAACATGAACACACACATACTTGCACAGTGTACAGACTGGCAGCTGGAAAGGGAAAAGGAATTGATCCATAGGTAGAATAATAATGACGCAGAAGGTCTGAATGACAAAACAGTGGATTATGTATGTGTGGTGGCTCCAACTCTGCCATGTTAACACAGCAGATGTTCAGAACTCTACATCAATTTGACCAAAGAAAAAATTCTAGGTTTAGTACATAGGAAAAATATCAGACATACTCAAAGTGAATGGGAAAAGCACATTCAAGAAGACACCACAAAAACGGGCAGCTCTTGGCCCTCCAACTCATCCATTTATGGTGTTAAATAATGAGAAGAATAAAACCTGCCACCTTCAGACAGATGGACTTTAAATCCTTAAGACAGGTTGGGGTCTTTATCTTATTTTGTATCTGTCATAAAGATGGGTAAAAATATACTCTGCAATATTTGTAAGCCTTTCATTTTAAGGGATTGATAGCACCAGATGTGGCCATTTATGATCGCTTCCAGCAAAATCTTTTACACAGTCTCCCCATATAGACCAAAATTATAGGTCAAATTAGGCCCCTTTGCATTAACCTTCAACCCAGCACACGTATAGCACTACCATTGAAATTGTTTCAGAGCTAATATGAATGAAGAGTAAATTCATTTATATCTATGCGGGTTTGGTAAAAGATAATTTTTCATTCAATAAAAATAATTTGATCTTTTAACTAGAATGATTAGCATTCTGATGTACCAAATGTATATTTTATTATAATTTTTCATAAATAAATATTTCCGCATGGCTTAAATAACAATAAAAGTTTGCGGAATGTTCCTGTAATATTGTTTTTTTCTTTTTCTTCTTTGCAAATTGAAGCAGTTTGGATTGCATAACTGCAGCAAGTTTAAAAACATTAAGTGATCAGTGTACAATATCCCTGATGTGCCTCAGTTAAAATTAAATAGCCTGAAAAAAAATTGTCATCAACCTTTTGGAAACACTAAAACCCGTTATAGTAATAATAGCATTCAAAACAACTCACAGCTGTCTCTAAATGCCTGAGGTTCTGTAGTATTTTCTAATACATCATTTTCAAAAGTTCAATCATAAGCAGCCATGAACTGCTTATAGACATTCTTAGTTTCAACTATTTTCAGGATATGTTCAAATATCTTTAATTGAATAAACTGAAAGCACAACAAAAACTGGCCTAATGAGAGAGCAGCATGCTAGTTTACTTCTCCAACCGGAGTGCCCAGTAAGCACTTCTTGAGAAATTTTTGGTGCATGACATCTTCTAGGCCCTATATAGAGCACATAAGTAAAGTTCAAGGATTTTAAAATTAGAATGAGAGAGTAAAGGTACTAAGGTTAACAGCAGATATGAATAGTTTAATCAATAGATTATACGGATTCTACAGATGCAAGACTTTCCTGGAGGATGGGCTGGGAAAATGTGATTTACATTTCTCTATAGTCACTTCCTCTCTAAGGCTGACTCAACTAAGAGTATCACAATATAAACAGTAAAACTATATAGAGCCACACTTTGTTTTCTCTAATTTTAACAGCTTAAAGAGTTAAAACTCAAAACAAGGTACAAACATCTCTGAACATTTATATTATTTCCAATTATTCCTCATTGAGAATAATCCTTTGAAGAATACATGAACACAAATTTTTGTCTGAATCACTCAATTTTTTAGAAAATATTGTTGGAGAAAGACACAAGTCATGAATATATTTAAGATTTTTGCTATATATTATTAAGTAGATATTAAAAAATGTTATACAATGGCCAGCCTCAGATAATATGTCCATTTCATTGGACGTGAAATAATGCTGAGAATTATTCTTTAAAGCATTTAGGTAATTTTATAGATAATAATGCTTATTTTATCTGATTTCAAGTGAGGTATCTTTCCCATATATTTACTAGCAATTCGTATTGCTTCTTTAAATTATAAGTTTAAGTCAGCTCATTTTAATAATTGGATTTAATACTTTTTTTTGCCACTTTGTATATGCCACTTACATTTTTCTCGATTTTGTAATATCTATTACAAATATTTTCCTAACAGCTAGTGTCCTTCTAATTTTGTGTCATTTTATGTTTCCTAAAAGAGATTTAAAAAACAAACGAACAAACAAACAATGAACTCTGATCCCCTAGGGAACTCCAGACTACACCTGCTTACCACCATGATTTAAAGATTTTTACATTAGGCTTACTTTCTCTCTGTCTCTCTCTACCACTACTCTGTATTAATGCTTGATGATTTCAATATCCACAGAGATAGTCATCATAATACCCTGGCATGTCAGACCCTAGACCTCTCCCATGATTGTGGCCTCTACACTAACTAGTCCATTTAATAACATGATTATATGCAAAACTTTGTCATCAACAAAATCTTTACCCTCTACATAATTCAATATCAAACACTGTTGCCTTTGAAAAAAATATCTTCTTAACATTTAAACTAACTACTTCTCAATAATTCTACCCTTCAGGGCTCCGATCCAATGACTGAATTAATACTCCACTATTTCCTCATATCCATCTTTACCTATATAATATCCATATATTCCTCCAGAATCTGGGATATATCATGTTTACTTGGAAGAGTTAACTATCCAACATCCTGTCAGGGAACTACCCACAGAAAGATTGTTGCACCCAGAAATGAGAAGGTTGGAATTTTATACTTTACAACAACCACCAGTCAATCATTAGTTAAAGGTGTTCTCAATGTGAGAAAATCCATCATTCCAGGAATTTCCTGGATAAGGAGGGTACACATCAGCCAAGAAAGTCTCACAACAAGGGTACAGTTGAAAATCATTAGCAGTCAACACTTACAACATCAAGGGGATGAATGAACCAGCTAGTATAGAGTATATGGCAGGACAGCAGCACACCCTGCAAGCTGAAATAAGCATATGATGGCTGTGTCATGAATTTAACTAAGAAATATATGGATTTATCTTTTTACATTTAAGGTGATGTTGTATTACATAATTTAAGTATGAAATTTAAAAAATAAATAAAATTAATTTATTGTGCTTAAGTATAAATTGATCAGCATATAGAAAATTCAAGAATAGTATAACCCATCGCTGTTTAGAATAAAGCAATAAAATAGTTGTGCCTTCTGATGACCTTTGTCTAATCACAATAACCTCAAAGTAATTACAATTATGAATTGAGTACAAAATTTTCCATGCATTTTTATGCTTATACTATATAAGTCTATATGATCACTAAAATATATGCTTTTATACTTACATAAAATGATCTTAACATATATATTCTTCTAACACTTAACTATTCTGCTAACATTTGTATAATTCATTCATGTTTTATGGGCAGCTATAATTTATTCATTTCACTACATTTATAATTATATCATAATTTATAAATTCAGTACCCTCTTCATGGGCATGTAGACTATTCTTATTTCTTTCCTATTCTAAAAGATAATTGATAGAACATTTCAGTCCACGTCTGTAAGGTTTTCTCTAATATTTTTACCTAGAGAATGCAATTAAAGATCGAAGAGTAAGTTCAAATACTATCAACATAAAATAAGTGAAACTATACACATAGTTTCTTGCATTTGGTTCCTTTTTGTTGGGAACAATGAAAATAAATATTAAAGGAATTTCTGTAAAGTCGACTTTTTTGGACAATTTACATGCCTTTTATGCATGAGGGCAGGAACTGTTGTTACTCTTCCCGGAATCCGTTCCTATGTACAGAGCACACCAGGTGCTATTTGATTGTTAGAAAAGCTGTTTCTGAGCCTCATTGGCATTGTATTTTCTTACTGGTAGAAGTTTTTCTTTTCTAAATATTACACATCTGAGAAATCTGTAAGAAGTGTCAAGAAAATGATATTTCTTTTATGTTCCAAGTCCTATATTAGAAGATTTATGCATATGCTTGATTATTCCTTAAAACACTGTAAGGATAATATATAGCAATTTTTCTGCTTTGGAGAAATAACTGTCTCCAAGTCACACAGCTAGTAAGTAACAAAAGTCCTGGATTCGAACTCAAATTTATCTCACAAATGAGGCATGAAGCTGATTTGTAGGAATGACATTTAGGTAAATTTGGTTTAATTAATAATTGTATGACAATGTATAGACTAATAATATAGGTTTTGTATATTAAAATCCCTACTGTATTTCAAGAGCCAAACAAATTCCAATTCCTCTTTGAAGCCAGTTTTCACATGTAAACTGAGATTTTTTTTTTTGTTATTGGGAACAATGTATGAACCCCTCTATGGTTCTATGACATAGAACCCCTCTATGGTTCTATGACATCATTTTTATACCCCATTTTACTATTCTGTAGTTATCTGTTAAAATTGTGAATATCCCTCACTAGAATTTAAGTTTCTTGAAAGCTGTTACCAAAACTATAATTTTGCAGTATTTCCTAGTCATTACTTCTGAGCTAAAGGCCCAGTGCCTAAGAGGTAAACTTAGAAACCCACATCATAAAGGAAAATAAGACCATTTCTTAAGGAAAGGGTAAGGAGATAAGCAAGGCATGACTGTCACAAGATATTGAGAAATCATATACTAGGCATTCAGAAATAGAATCTGTAGAAAAGAAAACAGTGCATAAGCCAGAAAAAAAAAAAAATCAAACACGACTTCAGAGAGACAGAAGGATTTTAGATGGGGCCTAATATATCTTCCATAAAAGTAACTTTGAGCAGCAAGTCAAGGCAACTTTTGAACAAGTGGCCTCGGGCCATGAGATAACATCACCCTTGGGCCACCCCAAACCTTGATTCTTGATAACAATTTGATGTGGAGATAAACAGTAGGTTTTATGGTCCAGAAAAAATGCCTTAGAAATAATAAACACTCAGAAAATATTTTTTTTTCTTTACCATTAAAATTAAGAAATAAAAAAAAAAAAAAAAAAAACACTTTATAATCAGGAACATTGAGAACCTGATAAATTGTGTCACTTGCACATGGTCAAACAGCAAAATAAAATTCCAAGGAATGGTTCTAAATATATAAATATTTTAGTTATATTCATTCAAAAGAACTTTTAACTTCATTAAAACTGCTACTAAAGAAGGTTAAGCACAAATATAGTAATGGCTTCTGCCTTGAGTAGCTTTAAACTAATGGTATTTTTAAATACTGAGATTTTACACAAGGTCACCATGTAGATTTTAGGTTGTATTTCTAAGGTAAAATTTAAATCTTCATGTAAGTTTATATAATTCCACAAATGGAATTAAAATATAATTGATTAATTTTTCTTGCCACTGACATGGACTTGCGTTTTGTTCACTATAAGTACAATTTACCTTGTTTCCATAATAGTAAGCTTTTATTTGTCACAGACTTTCAAATAAAATGAATTTGCTGCTTTTTCTGAGAAATTCCACTCCATTTGGTGATTGAGGTCAGGCCCCCCATGTTATCTTTGTTTTGTGTTTCTCAGAAGACTATGAACATTTTCACCACACAGTAAGTATTCAAAAACTATATGTTGAAATGATTTAATTATACATGCCCTGCTGATCCTGTTGTCAAAGTAAAACTGCATAATGATGTACTTCACATTGTTACCATGGTTAAAAAAACCCCTAAAAATCATTCAATTTTCTTTACAATACGGCCCAACTAAAGCTCAGATATCACGCTGCTTATACCCTGAGAAACTGTCTATTATTACTGTTTACTTAAAATATACCACTCTCATTTGTTCCTTTTTTTCCCTATAAAACATATATCAAAAATGTTAAAATGTTAGGATGTCACTTTCTATATTAAGCAAGGTACAAATTGACTTCTATAGAAGACGAATGACAAATCACCTTTATTCCACTGCCAGTCTCAATTGACTATCAGTGGCTGCCTGGAGTGTTCTTTTTTCAGAGGAATTGTGAGGCCTGGTGTAGATTCAACAGAAAAGCATGCCAAGATAAATTATTGATGTCTACCATGGGCATACTTGAGAGTGAGTGGCAATACATAAGCCATGAATGTTCTTATCTGAGCAACAGAACTTAAAATATGTAGTCATTTTAATTATTAAGAGATAGGCCTATTCTTGCCAGATGAATGACGACAAGTATGATAAACTCTAAGAACGTACACTGACTTTTACGAAATTTGTTTACATGTTGCAATGAAGTAATAATAGACCTCTAAAAGAGTCCTCATTCCCCAGAATACTACTGTCACCATTATAGAAAGTCATAGTTCGTACTACTGTATCTAGTATTAAGCCATTCTAAGGGTATACTGTTATAAGTCTTCCAGACAATTTTTTTTTTAAAAGGCAAGAGAGAATTATTTGTTACTTTTACTTAAATGCATTCTAATGTGTTCCTTGCTGTCAAAAGAGGAATCTCCATTTTTACAAAGTAAAAAATAGAAATTCAGAGAGGTCATTGTTTGACTCCACAGCCTTCTACTATCCTCTTATTTCAGAATTATTCCAAACAGATCACTCAGAAAAAGTGACTGTAGGGATCAAATTAATTAATAATAAATGTAAAAGTGCTTTGTTTGTACCAAAGGATATTGAACAAAGTTGTAAATATATACATACATATAAAGCAACAGGCATATGACAAGAATAAAATGAAATTAGATTCTGTTTCTTTTTGCCAATGATGATCACATATGTTTAGCTTCCCTTGGTTGCCAAATTGTCCTTTGATTGCCAAATTGTACTTGCGATTGCAAATTTCCGGCACTGATATTTTTTATCAAGATTGCTTAAACATAACTTTCATGAAATCTCTTCATCTTTCAAGGTCTATGATAGACTTTGTCTCCTATACTATTATTTAATCTGATAATTCAATAACAGTTTATGTCCTAATTTAAAACAATCCATTTTCAAACATGCCCTTACCAATATGGTACATTGATTTTTTATAACATTTGTGCAAAAAAAAAATTTGGCAGCAATTTTAAACCACATGTATACTTGAATGCTGCTCAAATTGACAACAATTTCAATTAAATATTCAAATTGTAATCCTCAGCAAAATGCATAAGGGACAGAAATAAAGTGACAATTATCAAATAGCTAGAAAGGATAATTGATCGCAACTGTGGGCTTTATATGATCAAGAAAAGAGAAATGGGAAATGAAAAGTACCCAGGAGAATGAGCATTTCAGGCTTATTTCAACCATTATGTTAACACTGACAGATGGAAGCACGTATACAAACTATACACATGTGACTTGTGTAAACTCATAAGTATACTTTCATAATATTAGCAAGAAGATTTCAGAGCCTTGCACTACAACATTTTTTTTTTTAATTGTAGTTAAAAATCTGATTGGGACACTTGTAAAAGAATAATTGTTCTTGCTGAAACAGACAAAACCAGTTTTCTGAGTTTTCAATGAATGATACGAATGGTTATATGATCCGCAAAATGAGAACTAAGATTATAGTACGACTGATTATTGTCAGGAGGAAAAGCACATCCTACTCCTTTGTCACTTGATTACTGTGAGCCGCAAAAAGAAAATTACAACATGAAGGCTCTAAAAAGCTTTTTTTTTTTAAAAAAAAATGAAGTGCCAAAACTCTCCACAAGTATAATGACAATAACCTATTAAGACAGTTTTCTTCAAATTAATTCCAATTTATGTGCTTTATTTGAAGCTTCTTTTAAAAAGTGTAAATACAACATATCATTGGATTTTTGTTGTTGTTGTTGAGTTGCATGAGCTATTTATATACTTTGGATATTAGTTCCTTATCGAAGGCATTGTTTGCAAATATCTTCTCCCATGCACTTGGTTGCCTCTTTGATTGTTGATGGTTTCTTTTGCTGTGTTTGATATAGTCCCATTCATTTATTTTTGCTTTCACTTCCCTTGCCTTTGAGCATAAAATCATAAAATCCTCTCTAAAACAGAGGTCCATGAGTTTAGTACCTATGTTTTTTCTATGCAGTTTATTGATTCAAGTCTAGATCTTGTATCCATTTTGAGTTAATTTTGGTGTACAGTGACAGCCAGAAGTCTAGTTTCATTCTTTTGCACATAGCTTTCCAATTTTTCCAGCACCATGTATTGAAAAGGCTTTCTTTTCTCCACTATATGTTTTTGGTTCCTTTGCCAAAAATATTGCCCATATATATGTGGATTTATTTCTGGGCTCTCAATTCTGTTCCATTGGCCTATTATGAACTATTTTTAAACCTTTTAACTAATTATGTTTTATTTTATTTTTATGGAAAGCAATTTAAAGATCTGAATATTTGTCTTTAAATATAAGTTCTATTTGAGATTGAAATAATATGAAAATCAGCTCATTATTATTAAGATTTTACCTGTGGTGATATTGTTTACTTACTTATTTATTCTCTTATTTTAATATTATATAATGATAATGCTTATACTATAATAAAATGAATTAGTGTAGTTTCTTGGTTGAATATTACCTTGAAATTGTACCAAATTATGTGAACAGAAGTCATAATATCTCCCCCAGATGTCTATAAGTCACTTTTACTCCTCCTAGCATAATAAAGTAAAAATTAATTGAAGATATTGAGGTAAATTTTATCCATTGATCAAGATGTTATGAGGTTTAGAGATATTAGAATGATGTGATATCATCCAGTGCTTTAAAAACCATCATTCTCAGACCTGGTACCAAGGACTGAAACCAGAGATAGATTTCTTTCCCAAAGGACAAGAAAGATGCTTTGTCGAAGAGCAGTGGCTCATGAGTATTTTCACATCTCTTTAGGAATTACAATAAGGAAAATAATCAGAAGGTAGTAATAAGGCAGGAGGAACATGATGAAGCAGAGTTATCCATTACCTTCTTATTGCTTCATACTAATGGGTTTAACAGATTTGAGCACCCTGATTTGTTTGAGTCAGTGAATAAACTCAGGTTAAATAAGAAAATATTAAATTGTGAACTTATATGTCAGCTCTGCTCATAGTGGGAGTTTCAACTGCTACAATTTTATTTAATTCAATTGCTATTTAATGAGAATCTACTAAGTGTAAGGCACTAACTCAGGTAGGTAGAAAACCCACTTTGAGTAAGACATGTTTCTGGTTGTAAGGTAGGGGCCCTTCTTTAAGTGGGGACAGAGAACGCATACAGATGATCATGATATACGGCAGACAATCTATTTGATAATAAGAAAACAATCGGTCATGAGACTTTCCAATACAAAGACATTGTCATGAGTGAGGAAAGATTAAAATATGAAGAAATTACAGGAAAGTAAATGTTCACAGGTGCACACAAGTGAAGACAAAGGCTCTGTCTCCAGAAAATGATCTTTAAAGTTGAAGAATAGAATGTAAGATAGTCATAACCACATATTCAGATAGTATTAATGGTGTTGCAACCCAATAATATTTACTATATACATCAAAACCATAAATTAATATTTCTTTTTGATCATGCTAAGTAAAACAAGTCAGACAGAAAAAGTCGAAACCCATATGACTTCACTCATATGTGGGATATAAAACTAAAAGCAAAAAAAAAAAAAATGACAAACAAATAGGGACTCATGAACACAGACAGTGGATTAGTGGTTTCCAGAGGTAAAGGGGGGAGGGGGGAGGTAGTTAGGGGTAAAAGGAGTCAAATACGGTGGCGGAATCTAACTTTGGGTGGTGAACACACAATACAATATATGTATGAAGTACCATTAAATTGTACACTTAAAAATGATTTAATTTTATTAACCAATGTCACCTCAATAATTTTAATTAAAAAATAGGTTTGCTGATATTTTTGATACTCTTGGCAACAAAAGACTTAAATGTATTTTTAATAATTAAAAAATATAAGCAAAAATCAGAAAAGAAACTTTTGTTTCAAAATAGTCAGAAAAATAACCATCATGTTAATGGAGATCCAGGGATTAGAATCACCTAAAATGTCCATTTATTGCCTTTATTCAATATCAATAATTTATTTCTTTTTAAAAAGTTTTTGACTCAAAAGTGATACTGTGAACTACCTAAATGCTGATTCTTCCTCATTAACAGATGTATCATTTTTTCTTGGGGAAACAATCTTTGCTACCTCAAGCAGATAGGTTAAGGGAGTGTATGTGTGGGTATCTGTATATGTATAAGTATAATAAGATACACTGAAGAACTCTTTCTGGAGGGAAAAAAAAATGTCACTTAGACATTATTGTGTTTTAAAAATTGTTTCTGGGAATAAGAATATTTCAGAGTTGACTTAAATTCCATTTTTATTGGTCTGTACACTATAATTTATACAAATTAATGAGTCATGAATTATTGAAACTGACATGAATTAAGTTATACATTAATTCAGGGTAATTTATTTTGTCCTTTGTTAAAAATTTTTTTCAGCACAAAACACTTTCAAATGATGATGAGAACTTTTTTTTTCCAGTAGGAACCCCAATTCTGAAAAAAAGAAATGGCAGTGATATATGTCGGTGTAATATCGTTCATAAAGAGATATTTAAATATGAAGCATAAGTGCTGACATGACCTATGCTACCAACAGATTGGAAATAACCCAAATCAATATTAGGAAAGTGATTTAATAAAGTATGGCTATCAACCTAATAGATTATTAACAAATAATCAGAATTTTGTTTTGATGCAAAGGTATGCCACTCATGGATCAAGGTAGTAAATACAAATATGTACACTATACAAAATGTGTATGATATGTAAATATATATTGTAAAGTCATTTGATATATTTTTTAAATTCTTGGTAGTTCTTGCTTTTCTAGGCTAAATCATTACTTCTTTAAGGGATGGAATGAATAAGCCATTAACAACAACAACAACAAAATAGTATTTAGCTTTATCTCCAAATTAGGATCTCAGGAATCATTAGCTATGAAAATTTGTGTTTTTATATTCGAGAGTAAGTCTTTTGTTTTTGTTTTTGTATTTCTATGATAGGAAAAGAAGATTTAGGATATATAGCCACAAAGCTTGGATTAGTCAAAAACCTAGAGTTTTTATTCAAAGTCCATAAAATTTGGAAGAGTTCAGATTTTGGGCGGGGCAGTTTCGTGATGATGAAAAAGATTTAAACAAACAGAAAAAGGCTTTCTTGATCTGGGGAGCAGAATCTGTTCACAGAAGCAGATGCACATAAGCAGAGAGGGCCTATACCCTCACCTGGCATGGTACTCAGAAGCAGCTATGCTGGGAAGCACACAGTGATTTGGTGCCCTCCACAGAGCCCTGGAGGGTCTTACTGAGAAATCCTAGGGGAGTTTCTGAAATGTTTTAATTAGAATCTAAATTTAAAATTTCATACACATTGTTATTTTCCTCTAGAGATTATTTTCTTAACAATATAACCTATCATTTCTATTTTATTAAATTGAGTAAAACTAACTAATAAGTTCATAAATTTGTGACTGAAACCATACTTAGGTGGATCATGAACATAAGAAATGGTAAAATATGTGAAAATAGAGTCTTTTTGTATAAAGTTTATAAAGCCTGCTCATTTGGGATCATGACATTCAGGTACCTTGAATTGAGATGTATTGAATGACAATTTTAAGATGATATACTCTTGCAAATAGTATTTTGTTTCTCACTTGTGTAACAGGAACTAATGAGTTTTTCTTACTACCCCAATCATTAAAAAATAAGAAATCCTCCTAAATCATGTTGCATAAAGAATTTGCAACAGTAAAATTCTATTAGGTTGCATACATAATATACTAACCATATATCAAATAATTACATTCCAAAGCAAAGATAAAGTTTGCATGTGTACAAGTAATGAACAACAACAAAAATACAACAGTTTTAATAAACTTCAAATTACCCACTTAAAACCTAATTATAATTATGAAAGTTACCCTAGGGGTAAAGTAGCCCTTACCCCCTAACATAAAGAGAGCACAAAGAGAGATTAGGGAGATGAAAGTAAAGTCATTTACTGTGCAAATGGCTATAGAAAAGAATAGCTATCTGATATTGATGATAACATCTGAACCAAGTCAGCCCGAATCACCTTGTGATTTACAAAGACTTGAGGAATATATTTTGGTTTGAGTATGATTTGAGGGCTGAGCAGGAGTTTAATGAAAAGCTGATCATTCGTAGCTAGGAAAAAAATCTGAAATAATAATGGCAACCAGTTTATTTACATGGTATCAGTTGATGTTATGAAGAGAAGCAGAAAGTAAAGAACATCAGAATCAAGTAAACTCTCTCTTGCCAAAAACCTACTGACTGATTTATTAATATTGACAGATGAATATTTTTAACTAAAATCATTGAGAGTTTAAAATGTCAGTTCAGCCGCTGCCTTCAGTGAGTGCAAGTCCTTCGTTTCACAAGACCTTTCCTTCATTTGAAAATACAGAACATTACATAACTAGCAATAGATTTGATCCTCCAGATAAAGTTACATTAAATTATGTCATCCCATATAATTTTCCTCTCATTTGCATCTAGATTAAATGTCTTGTCAAGAAACTGATAAAGTAACCAGTTTCTTCCAGCTGGAGAAATGGCTCAAGAAAAGGCTTAGTAATAAAGTCAGGCAGAACATATGGACAATCTTTAAAAAAGACTCGATTTTATTTAATGAACAAATGTTTTGAGACAATGAACGTATGCCATATACTATATAAGGACTGGACCACAGACGCTTAGTCCCTGCTTTTAAGGAGCTCATGCTATATGAGAAGAGACAGACAAAGAGACAATTAAAGACAAAGAGACAATTAAAAACAAAAATGCTCAATAGCAAAGCAAGTAGGAAGACTAGAGAGGGGCGCACATGAAACTGTACCTTCACTTGGGTGAAGACTTCACAAATGGGGTTACATATAAGGTGATTCTTAGAGTTCAAAGAATAAAGAAAACATTGAGACTGAAGCAACTGCATAAAAGTGTGGAAGAGGATGACACATTTGGAGACCTGTAAATCAGGTGTCCCCAATCTCCTGGGCCATGGACAGGAAGGGTACCAGCCCGCATAGCAGGAGGTGAGCAGCGAGCAAGCGAAGCTTCATCTGTATTTGCAGCCGCTCCCCAGCGCTAGCAGCACTGCCTCAGCTCCATCTCAGATCATCAGGCATCAGATTCCCATAGGAGCATCGGTCCCTGGTACCAAAAAAGGCTTGGACCACTGCAATGGTTTGGTGCCATTTGGAGAATTGAATGTTTCCATGGCAGAATCTTTTCCTCTATCTTAGTGAATTTTCTTATCAGGCTTTAGTAAAGTCAGAGTCATTCATGGTGTTAAATAAAGATGTCCTTGAAACAGATCAAATGTCCCATTGTCGAATGTCTACTAAGCCACCTGAAGGGAGCAAAATGCCAAAAATACAGTGCATGGTAAACTTCCCAGTGAAATACTTAGGGTTTTTAAAAAGAAGGTTCAATATCTATACTTTGTTTACATAAAGTTTTATTTCAGTGTTATCTATAAAATCTTTTAAATAATAAAATGATGATATTGCAAATATTTTTGAGGGCTTAATAATGTATTATTTATCTTTGAATATTCCCCTATTCTTCCACTATTCCTCACATATCTCTCCAAAGTCCCATAAAATTTTTTGCATAGACCTGCAGTGTAGGAAATATATATTAAAAAGAAGACGTATTAGGTGATGAATGAATCAGTGGTTACTTACTTATTTTCCAGGACAAAACAAATAAATCTATAGTTACCTGCTTATTTTCCAGGACAAACAATTCACTATAGACAGATAAGAATTTAAGTAAAATGCTTCAATTATCTAACAAATGTCTAAGTGAAAAGCAATGTAGCATATAAAATTATAGTTACTTTTTGAACTAAGCATGAATGAAATCTCCCATAGCAATCTTGACAAACTAAAGCGCTATTAAATAACATAGTAAATTATAAACAAAAAAAAAAATCAGAAAGTGAAACACTTTTATTGTGCATAATTAGAATACTGGATATAATATACTCTCGGCACCCACCTTATAAAAATTTATAATTTGTACCCCTCCTGAACTTGACACACAAGAAGAAGCATGTAAACTAAAATCTCTAACATGAACAAAGGTCTGTATATAAATTGAAATAGGAAACAGTATATTTTTCTATTTATCTATATAAAACTTGATTCAGAAAGATATTTGCAGCTTTTTGTCTTCCAGTATGTATTCCAAAGAATATGTGAAATACACTTTTTATTTTGTAAATGACAGCTTGACTCAGTGAAATTCAACTTCTAAACTTTCTTCATAAATCTTTGATATTACTTCATTTTGAGTCGGTACTACAGGTAGTTTGTAATTAAAGTTAGAAAATGCTTGATGAAAAAAGAAGACTTTCCTGTGGAAAGATAGTGTGTAGATATAAAAGAAAAAATGATTGGTAAATATTTGATAAGACAGTTAAGAAAATAAGGAAATGCATTTGAAACATTTAAGATACAGCATCTAAAATATAAACAAAAATGAACAGTAAAATTTGTTCAAGAAATAAATACAAAGCATATTAATTGTATCTACTGTAGTTGAACATTACAATGTTAAATGATCCAATCATTAAACTTTATCACTTCATGTTTATAAGGAAAAGTTATTATCAAAAGTTTAATGTAACAATTATATTTAACGTAATGAAAATTATATTTTACATAAGTCATTTAAAATAGGTATCATCACAACAATAAAGGAGAATTATGCTCATATTCACACTTTCTCCTCATAAGAGCATGAAGAGTATAGTACAGAAAATACACTGAAAACTTCCTTTTTTTCTTTCATAGATTCCATTCTGTTCTATGCTACTCCATCCTATCACCTGTCATTCTACCTATTCTCTCTCTTATTCTACTTTTAAATGAAATTTACATATTTACACATTGTCCTTCACAGACATTTACGAAAACATTTTAAACCTTTCCCTTCAAGGTAAATTCTGGGCTCTTAGGATAATGAAAAACTGAGCCTTATCTTCCTCTCCCAGCAGATTCTGGGATTATAGATGTGGCAAAAAGGGAGATTACGCTGCTACAGAGATGCGAATTATAAGCTCTTTTAATGGTTCTTTGATAAGGGTTTAGGGACCATAGTTTTATACACTGTCTTTATTATTCCACATCCATTCGTTCCATTCTTTCAGGTTTGTAAATTCATTCCCACCATACCACTGCAGACATCTTATTTTTGTTTCTACTCCCACCATGAACAGGCCCCGTCTTCTTCTACTCACAGTCCTACCTTAGACATTTCTGACCTGTGTCTTAACAGGAGTCAACTTGCTATATAGTGTCCCTTTAGTAGATATGGTTGTCAAAGCTCTGGGTATTAATATTGAGTAGATATTTAAATTTTGAATATACTGTATGAATACTGGGAAGTTGCAATTTAATGCATTATTTTAAATATTCTTTCTCTTATTGTTAAATAATGAGCATGGCTTGATTGTTATACCAATAATGAAAAGTGGTAATATAATCATCCAATAAGTACTAAGTAAGTAGAATTAGCACATAACTGATTCAATATGAGGCATGGGACACTGATAGGTAGGCGGAGGGAAAATAAATTAAATAAAAGAAATGAACTAAGGAATTTAAAATTATAACTGGAGAGGTGCAGCACAATTACACTTAGTTTGTTCTTTTCTATCTCCAAATTATTTTAAACAGTCATTTATTTCCCTTTTCCTTACTTTTCATATTCTTCAATACAATTTTATGTACTATTAGACATTCCAGTAACAAGAAAAGGGCACTCCAGATATTTATGAAAAGAAAGGGTTCCAAGATGGAGCACAGTTCCAGGGAAGATTGAGTAATGATTAATGGCACATTGTAAGGAAAAGAAGGTATCAGTTTAAACTTCCTTTGATGGCTATTATTTTTTAATTCCCCAAAACCTTTCTGAACATTAAGAAAATAAAAAGAGGTATTAATTATAGGTTTAACAGATATGTTCATACCACATTTTATATAAAATTATGATACAAGAAAGTTGTATTTATATGTGTAATTTGTAACTATAAAGAACATTAACGACCTTGGAAAAAATCAATACGTGTACAATTTTATGCCACTGTATAATATTTGGAGCATTATTTTACAGTTATAAATTACCATGCCTCTGGACTTTTATGTCTCATTAGTCATAGTTATGATTTTTTCACTTAATTAAATTTATTGTTGATCAATAACATTATATATATTTTAGAATACAATTCTATAACACATCACCTGTACATTGTATTGTGTTCCATACTCTGAAGTCTACTTCCCTTCTGTCACCATATATTTGATCCCCTTTGGTTATTACATATTTAAGCTATGTCTTTGGTCAGAAAATCATACCTTTAAAATATTAAGTTTTAAAATAATTGTATGATGTAGTTTCCAGAAATGTATTTTGGCAAAAAAAAAAAAAAAAAAAAAAAAGGCAGGGATGCTTGTTTTTAAGCTTTGTAGTCCTAACCATAAATGTACTTAAAATTCAGAGAACACAGAAATAAACCTGAAGTAGATTAATCAGGAAACACTTCCAGTTAGATAAAGGGCTTAGGCTAAGCCTTCCAGAAATAAGTAGTATTTAGCCAGGTTAAGAAGCAAAGGATCATGGGGCAAGAAGTAAGATATAGAGATGGAAAATTATAATAAAAAAATACTGTAAACTCCTTCCTGATTAGAAAAGAGTTCTTGTTGAAAAATGTGGGACAGTACATTTGTGTAATTATTTGTGTGTGTGTGTGTGTGTGTAGGACTTTAAAATGTAAAAATTCCTTCCATAAACATGGATTTATTTCACCATCAAAAATACCTACTTTAGAAGTAGGTAAAATAGAAATCATTTCTCTATAGAAGTAAAAAGTATGCAGTCCAGAGACTTTCTTAAGTTTCCATTTTTCTAAGTAAAATGGGAATCAGCTATAAAATAGCTTCAGGCTCTTTCATATACCCCCAAAATATTTACAGAGCAGCCACTATGTGCCAGGCACCATTCTAGGTACTTAGAATAACTTAGTAATGGAACAGATAAAAATATACACTCTTGCAAAGTTTATATTTTATAATGGAAGACAGATAATAAAAATAGCAAAAAGTAAATTGTATGCTGTGGTATACAAGTGTTTCAAAGAAAAGAAATAGAACAGCAAAAGAGACGTCAATTTGATAGGTTGAACAGAGCCCACCGCACTTTTAAGTAAGTTTATCAGGGTAAACCTTATTCAGAAGAGTCCATAAGATACCCGAAGGAAGACAATACCAGTAGAGAAAAAGGGTCCGTGTAGTCTCTAAATCATGAACTTTTCTGACATATTAGGAGAATGACAAGAAGAGCAGGGTACTGTGGGTAATACTGAAGGAAAGTGAAGGTAACGAGGGTGGGGATGGGGCAGACTAATCATGCAGTTATTTGTAGTCATTAAAAAAACTACCTTTACTCAGTAAAAAAAAATAGAACCATTGGAGGATTTGGAACAGAGGAATAATGTGATCTGACTTAGGGAGACTCATTAATTCAGGCAAGAGATGGTGGAGGGTCATTGAGGTAGTAATATCCATAGAAGTCATGAGTAGACAGATTATGATATAACATATTTTAAAAATACACCCAAAGAATTTTTTGACCAATTGGATGGGGAGTATGAGTAAGAGAAGAATTAAGGATAATGACAACATTTGGCCTGGGTAAATATAATAATGGAGCAAGAATAAATTGAGATGAAAAAGATTAGGAAAGAACACATTTTATGGGGGAAAAAATGCAGGTCTACTTTAGTTTTTCATTTGTCCAAATGGATACGTAAATCTGGAGTTCAACAGAGCAATACAATCTGTAGATACAAATATCAATGTATGAATTACCATGTGGATGGTGTCTAGAGATCTAAGAGTAGAAGAGGTCATCAAAAGAGTTTGTATGAAGAGAGAAGAGGCCCGAAGACTCAGACATGAAACCTTCCAAAGAGGTCTGGGAGGACAGAAGCCTGCAAATTGACTGAAAGAGATTAATTGGTGAATTTGGAAGAAAACTCAGAATATGTGTTGTCCTGAGAACAAAATAAAGAAAAATGTATCAAATAAGGGCAGTGAGCAACCATCAAATGCAGCAGAAGCCTACTGAGAATTGACCACTGTATTTAACAACATGAGGCCCTTCTGGGTTTCTTGAGGGCAGGACTATGTGCTTAATTATTATGATTATGATTATGATTATGATGATTATTATTAATTATTATGCCCTATAATCCAGCACAGAGTTTGAAACAATCCAAGTGCAGGGCTATTTCCATCATAAAAACTGATTATGTAATATGAAATAAGCCAGACAGAAAAAAGTTAAAAACCATATGATATCACTTTATATGTGTGATATAAACCTAAAAGTAACAAATGAACAAGACAAACAGAGACTCATGGACATGACTAGTGGCTGCCAGAGGGGTAGGGGAGGGGGTATGGAGGAGGTAGATGGGGTAAAAAGGGTCAAATATGTGGTGAAAGAAATCTAATTATGGGAAGAGAACACACAATGCAATATACACATGTACACCTTACTATTAAATTGTACACCTGAAACTTACTGGATTTCATTAACCAATATCACCAAAAAAAGTAAACTAATTAATTTTTTAAAACTTGATTATACAGGTAAAGTGTATCAGAATACAGAGGTTTGATTAGTTAGAACAATCAAATTTAAAAAAAGAAGAAAAAACAAAAAACAATAAATAGCTATTGATGAAAGTGTGTTGTAATTTACTTCTTTTATGTTTCCTTGTTTTTTTGAAAATAAAACATTTACTTATTCAAGACAGATGAGAAGCCAGTGGAAAAAATGGGGGGTGGGAAGTATTAGGTGACTATTTAAAGTAAGCAAGTGCCTGGGAAGAAATAGTTATGTGAGAATAGTATAAAAGATGTGGATTAAAAACCAAGAAGACTAATGATGCCAATAATAAGTTATTGGAATTATTTATAATGATGTTACTAATAACTTCAAGTTTTTTTTTTAATTCTAAATAAAGTTGGTTAAATAAAATAAAACATTCCATTTTTTACATTCATTAGCTAAGTGAAGAACTGAAATAAAAGCAGGTAAAGTTCTAGCCTTCTCCCATGTTCAGGCAAAACCCTATTCATGTTCTTGATCTTCTCAACCAATTAAGGAACATGTATGCACTGAAAAATGTCCTGGCTTTTGTGATACCTTAGAGGACAGAATTCTCTCCTGGGACTCACCAAATCAAGAACCACCTCAGGGGCCTTATCAGAACTCTATTCAGTCACTTTCAACTTAGCAATGTCTTACACAAAATAGTATTTAAAATTAAAAGAGGGCAGACATGAGAGACACAATAACGATAATAATATCAACCACAAAAAATTAGCTCAAAGAAAAATTAGAAAAAAATAAAGCTTGAAAAACAAATTAAATAGCTAAAAGCGATGTTCTTACACACATTAGTTTGCAACAAAATATAATTAATAAAGAAAAAGTACATAAATAGTACTTGAACATTTTCTAATTAAAGAAACATCTCTTTGCATGAGGTAAAACACCCCAAGAATCAAACAACTATCTCGATCTGTTGAGAGAGCACCTATCAGGCAAAGAAGGTAGATTCCTCTGGCCTCTGTCTCTACCAGGGCAACAGGAATAATTAATATACCTTATGAGAACCAAAGGACGAAAAAATCACCTCAGGTTTCTTTAGACAGATTACAAAATTGTATCCTATATATACACTTGCTTCTCTTTGTCCTTTTAATAGAATCTTGCCTGGAGACTACATTTTCTAGCCGCCTTCTCACCTTCATAGGCCAATGAGTTATGAATGGAAGCAAAGTTTACAATTTTTAACCATTTTCCATGAAGAAGCTAATTGCCTTGTACTCTTTTCACCTTCCCTGGAGTTGGAATGTGGTCATGGTTCTGAGAGCTGCCTTCACATGTAGAATGTGTCCATAACTTAAAGGATGACATTGCCACAATACAAGAACCTGAGTTCCTAATGGTCATGGGTAACAGAACCGCTCCCCCATGTGGGACACAAACATCCACTTCTGGACTTTCATATGAGGGGAAATTAACTGTTATATTTGGCCAATGCACTTTTTTGAGTTCATTTGTTATGTTGCTTTAGCGTACACCCTAACCAATTCACATATAAGTCTAGCTTAGTTTCCAACACAAAAGTATACTCCTCTCTCCATTATATATATATATACACACACACACATATACACACACATATATATATATATGTATATATAAAATATGTACATACATATATATCAACAATATTTATTATATGCCAGATTATTAAGTACCTTTATCAGTTCTTAAATTTTTGAGCAAGTTTTATATATGCATTTTTACTTTCTGAAAGGCCAATGAAGAAACATGAATAATAATATTTTTTAAAATAGCTGACATTATCGGATTTCACAAAGGAAGTAATAAACCTTAACCGAATGTTCATCTCTATTGAAAGCCTTCGGAATTCCCCAATTATAAATGTTTTTAAGCAAAGAAAGTGAGTTTTTAAGTTCTAATGTTGTTGTGCCAAGTTGCTACAAGCAAACCAATTATTTGTCAGTAGGGAATATAAATTACTAGATTTGTAAATAACATTAATAATAGAGGAGTTAACTAAAGGTAAATGATAGTGTTCACTACAAACACATATCAATGAGGACAGTAATTTTTCCTATGCAGAGCCATGATAAAGGAAAAGCAATTAGAACACAGCAATACCATCATCATGATCAAATACCTAATTCTTATAAAAACAAGTTTTCACAAAAAAATAGATATCTTCCTTTATATCTAAAATTCTTCCTTATGTATTTTAATCCATTGGCATGTATCTTTACCTATTAGTCAACCGTCTAAATGTTTAAAACTATTTGTTTTATACAATTGTTGACTAAATACACAAATTGCTTTTGCCACCTTATCTGACAGTTAAACTGATATTGTTGTTGCAATATAGTGCATTAGTATTTAAATTTGTTCTTTGTTTAGTGCTCCATAATTTAAGAGTAAATTATTGTTCTTCAGTATAATTGAAATATGTATTAACATACTACCATGTCTTGATTAAATTTCATATTTTTAAATCTTTATAATTGATTACTGTTTTCTTTTCATGGATCATCCAGTGACATTTTACAGTAACAGCTTCGTCTGATGCATGGCTACTGGGTGCCGAGATAGGCTTTTCAGAAAGCGTATAGATGATCTCTGTTCTACTGTAAATTATGATTGAGCCTGAAGAATATTTATAGTATGATGCTGTTCTTGTTTTACTGCATAGTATTTTTATGTCTTGCAAACATGATATGAGCAGATTCATGTGGAGAAAAAAATCTAGCTGAGACTTCATACACAGAGAATTCTTTATCAACAACTGACCATTACTTGGAGGTAAAAAGTCTTAGAACCCCCCAAGCTTCAACTGTGGGGCTCATTATATATAGCCTTCACATTAACACACAGATGAATTAAAGATTAATGCATTAAATTTAAGGGTGACGTCAAATTCAGCAGAATTGCTATCACCTTGAAATGTCAAACTAGAATTTACAGCATTCTGAACTTAGAAAAAAACATGGTGGGGTCCTAAAGAAATGAATTTAGATAGCAACCTTTCATCCAAAGCCGAAGTCCATTTACAAAGAAAAAAAGACTTTCATACTATTGCTATAGTCAACTCTTGAGAAACAGCAGCTTACATTCTAAAAGGTTAAATGTAAGTCCACAAAATGTCAAATGATTAACATAACTCAGGAGTATAATGTTTTTGCTATTTCCCTCTCTTCCCTATATCCCCTAAACATCTTAAATGACCTCAAAAATACTCTCCTCTTCCTCCTACCTTCAGAAGACACTGGACTAGATTTAACATCTTTCCTGGCTGTATGAGTTGAATGCCTCAGTTTGTCTGTTGAAGTCCTAACCTCCAATACCTTAGAATGTCAAGTTATTTGAAAGCAGGGTCATCATAGATGTAATCAGTTAAGTTAGGATGGAACACATTGGAGTCCAGTGGGCCCTCATCCAAATGATTATTGTCCTTATGAGAAAGGGAAAATTTGCACATAGAAAATAAAGACACAGAGAGAATACCACATGAAGACTGGGGTCTATGCCGCCACAAGCAAGGAATTACCAAAATCGATGGCAAACCATGAAGAGAGAGACGTGAAACAGATTCTCCTTTATAGCTCTCAGAAGGAACCAACTTTGCCAATACCTAAATTTTTGCACTTTTAGCTTCCAGAACTGTGAGACAATAAACTTTGGAGGCACAATCCACCCAGTTTTTAATATTTTGTTATGGCAGCTCTAGAAAACTAATGCATTGGCTCATATTCTTTATGTAAATTGTGATCGTGAGATGGCTTCAGATGCGTGTAAAGATTAAATTAGATAATGTTTATAACGCATGGAACATGGTGAAAAACACGAAATAGTTGCCCTCCAAATCATATGTTTCATTCTCTTGCTACTTTTCCAGCACTGAACCTAACATTTGGAAAATAATCTAATCATATTTAGGAAAGAATTAATTCACATTAAATGCAAGTTATTAATAAATCTTACTAGCAAGATTTCTGTTATTTGAAAATTATTTCTGAATTATTTGAAAATGTGCAAGTGAACACAGACCTTTACTTTGGGCTTACCCTAATGAAAATCTCTCTGAATCTTCATTTACTATATCTGCTAGGGTAAAATTAATAGCATCATCCATGGGCTATATCTGCTTAAATGTGACTTCAGTTCAGAAGGATTACAAATTGCCTAAACTCGTTTATAGAATCCAGATGAAGAACATCGAATACATAAGTTTCAAGACTGAAACATTTTTCATATATTCTGTCTTCTCTTCCAATGTTTAGGTGCACTTTGGCATATTTCCTTTGCATTAGTTTAAGTGAAAATTTGATGTGCTTTTGAGATCTAATAGTCTATATTTATTTAAAAGTCAAAATGAATGGGTCATTCAGAAAAAATCAGTTATGTGCAGCACTCTGCATATAAAAAATGGAAATGTGGTGAATAAAGATAAATAAAATAAATCAATAAAGTTCTTTAGGCTAATAACAATGGCCAATATAAGCAAATATTAATGCAATAAAAAAATAGAAAAAAATTCTTGCATCTGCTTTAAATGGTCAACAAGTGCATTATATATTATTTACAAAATATAATATTTCTTGTAAAAAAGAAAATTTTGTTTAAGAATTTAGTTCCAAAAAAGGCTAAGAGGTCAAATAACATGGATTCCCTTGCTGTACCTGTCTTATAACTGTCATAACAATGATGTTTTCAAAATGTTTGCAATATGATGAATGTTTAATTGAATTGCATTAATAGTTCATGAATAAATGCATCTTGTAACATTTATTATCTGCATTATTCATCTGACATTATTCCACTTCATGTGCTCTCCTTTTTTACTGTTTATTGAATAAATAATTTTGGGAATGGGACATAATCAGGTTTGGATTTTAGCGATCTCTATGTTAGCTCTGTGACTTTGAGCAAGTTACGTTACTATTCTTCCAGACTCTACAGTCTTTTCTCATCTAAAATGGACATAATAATCATAAGATGTTTTTATTAAATAAAATATTTCTAACAACACAAATAAAATTCTTATAAAAAATATACACATTTGTAAGCAAAACACTTATTATTTATTATCATTCCTATTTTCTTAACTAGAAAAAAGCTGGAATATGATTATAGGAATGAAGTTGCACTCATCTTTATGGGTATAGGAAAATGCATTGCTCACAATATTTTTATCTTCTTAGGGCAGTGCTACCAAATTTTATGACTTACTCGTATATTTCTAATATTTGATTTACTCTACATTATTTTGATCTATAGATTGAGCAATAAGTTAAGCCCCAGGGAAGTACAGCTAGCAGAGATGCACATCTTTGTATTTTATAAAAGTCCTGACATGTTAAAAGTTAAATATGTAATCTGAATTCATTAGTCCACTTTATTTAGCATTCATTTAACCTCATAAATGTCTGTCTCTTCTATTTTACCATTAATCAAAGTGGTTTTTAATTAATTTATTGGGGTGACACTGGTTAATAAAAAAATTAGGTTTCAGGCATACAATTCAATAATATATCACGTGTATATTGCATTATGTGTTCACCACCCAAAGTTAAATTTCCTTCGTCACCATATACTTTGATAGCTCATTTTTAATTACAAGGGTTAATTTTGGCAATCCAAAAGTGAATACTAATACTACTTTTGTTATTAATTGATATGAAAGACTATCAGTATAAATAAGTTTTTATACCTTTTCCAGAAATTTTTACCAAAAGGACACAATTTAAATTAGCCAAGATAATACTTAGTTTGACATTTTATATATTTTCATAAATAAAAACTGCTGTTTTACTGAGCTATCCTTTTCAGAAAGTATTTTTAAACACTTTAAGTAAGTTTCATCCCCACCACAGACTTCTATCAAGTTGAAATAGAATATTTTTATGAGTTAATGAATATATTTGTGTCCATAGTACCAATCCACACAGGCAAAAAACTGCAAACTTTGGCTAGCGCAGGGCGGGCACCGCAGGGAAACCACTTGCTGGCGACCTCTGCTGCTACAAGAGCTGCAGTATTGTGTCTGGAGAGTACAGGGGTCGTGGGCCTGCCCCAGATGGCAGCTAGTCTCACTATGATCTATGTATGACTATAGCAGAAACACCCAGGCACAGAATTTGCAGCAAAACTGAGGCTGTATTGGCCTGATGGCCCTTGTCTCCCTGAGATCCGCGTCACCCAAGCCACAAAATGTATGAAGCCCACTGACAGCCTCCCCTGCCCTGCTTGGCTCTGCAGTTGCACATTCTGTACAGGCAACAGACCTTGGCTAGCGCAATGAGCACACTGTGGGGAAAACAGTTGTGAGCAGACCGCTGCTACCTGTACGAACTGCAATATCTCTTTAGGGGATCACCGGGATCTGTGGGGTTGCCCCAGAGAGAAGCTTTTCTTCATAGGATCTGATTACTGTGGGAACATGCGGACATAGAAAATACAGAAAACTGATGGCCCTTGACTCCCTGAGCTCCTGTGCCATCCAATACACAAAGTGCCTGCCACACATTCATAGGCAGCTGCCCCTACTCTGGGTGGTGCATTTAGGCCCCAGGTGGACAGCAGCTGACCTTGCTACGATTAGAAACTTGTACAAGGAGCCACAGAGACAGCTCTGGCATGTAAACTGACACTGCAGTGGCAGGTGGAAATTTGCTCAATAGAACCAGAAGACCTCTGGAGTCCCTGTACCACCCTGCCTGTAACCCAGAGGCTCTTCTAGCTTCAGAGACTTACAGGCAGTGTCAGGCCTTGAGGAGCACTGGTCTCTCTGCTAAACTGCCCTAGGTCAGGACACAGTATAACCAGGCCGTTGCCTACAATGTTGTCTTTTCCACTTACCTGTAGATCTAGCATAGGCAACAACCAACCATCTGCGGGTTGCTTTGTAGCTCCCACCAGGTAGCCCTGAGCAATCAAAAGCAGCACCTCACCTTGGCCTACTGGGGAGCCCCTCCTGAGGGACTAGAAAACCAACACATCTGGAGGTTGGCACTAGACAACAAATTGCAAATCCTGACTAGCCCAGTAACTAGCCCCAATACACACACAGAGTGGTTGCAACAAGTACACAAGCCTGCTAGGGCCAATCCCATGCAGTGGGGTCAGCCCCCACATGGCAACTCTTACTCTGTGGGTGCAGCCAGTTCCCACAATTAGTCACCCTGAGCATCAACCCCATCCACTGATAACTAACAAAAATAAAGGCTTGGCAACAACAAAGATCACACACAACCCACACAAAGATCACGTCCAGAGATCCCGGTATAGGGGGTCAGAAAGAGTGTGCCGCTGGGCCACGCAGGACACCTTCCAGAGAGATAATAAGCATAAAAACATGACATAGAAACCACAAAAAAGAACCAGACAGAAATGAAAAATATACTTGAAGGATTAAAGAGTAGAGTGGATGAAGCAGAAGATTTAACCAGCAAACTGGAAGACAAGGTAACAGAATAAATCCATTCAGAACAACAAAAAGAAAAAAAGAATTTAAAAAAAATGACGATGGTTTAAGAGACCACTGGACAACATGAAGCATAACAATATCCGGATCATAAAAGTACCTGAAAAGAAGAAGAAAGAGAGAGGAAGGGATTTAGAGTCTATTTGAAGAAATAATGACAGAAAACTTCCCTAACCTGGCAAAGGAATTAGACATAAAAGTTCAAGAAGCACAAAGAGTCCAAAATAAGAGAAATTCGAACAGACTCACACCAAGAAACTTCATAATTAAAATGCCCAAGATCAAAGACAAAGAGAGAATCTTAAAAAGCAGCAAGAGAAAGGCAGCTAGTTATATACAAGGGTACCCCATAGGAATGTCTGCAGATTTTTCAATGGAAATTGGCAGGGACTGGCAAGAAATATTTAAAGTTATGAAAGACAAGAATCTATAACCACGAATACTCTACCCAGCAAAGCTTTTGATTAAAATAGAAGGTGAGATAAAGAGCTTTCAAGACAGGGAAAGGCTTAAGGAATTCATTACCAACAAGCCAGTATTTGGAGAAATGTTAAAGGGACTTCTGTAAAAAGAGAAGGGATAAAAAAGAAAATAGAAAAAAACAAATACGATATATATAATAAATGGCAGGAACTAAGCACATATCAGTAATCACTTTAAACATAAATGGATTAAATGCTCCAATCAAAAGACATAGGGTAGTCAAATGGATAAGAAAACAAGAACCATACATATGCTGTCTACAAGAAACCCACTTCAGATCAAATGACACTCACAGACTGAAACTAAAAAGATGGAAAAAGAAATTTCCCTCAAATGGAAATGAAAATAGTCAGGGTAGCAATACTTACTTCAGATAAAATAGACTTTAAAACAAAATCTATAATAAGAACAAAGAAGAGCATTACATAATGATAAAGGGATCGATAAATCAAGAGGTCATAACCCTAGTAAACATAACGCACCCAACCTTGGAGCACCTACATACATAAAGCAATATTAATTGACTGATATAAAAGGAGAAGAGTAACAGTAATACATTCATAGTAGGGGACTTAAACATCCCATAGACACTGATGGACAGATCTTCCAGGCAAAAAATCAATATAGAAATAATGGGTCTAAAAGACACACTAGATCAGATGGATTTAATAAATATTTTCAGAGCATTTTATTCCAAAGCAGGAAAATATACGTTCTTCTCAAGTGCACATGGAACTATTTCCAGGATAAACCACAATGTTAGGAAACAAAACAAGTCTCAATAAAATTAAGAAGACTGAAATCATATCATTGTCTTCTCCAATCACAATGATATGAAACTAGAAATCAACTACAAGAAAAAAAAAACTGGAAAATACATAAACACATGGAGACTAAAAACACGCTACTTAACAATGGCTGGGTTATCAAAGAGGTCAAGGAAGAAATAAAAAGATACTTAGAGGCAAATGAAAATGAAAACACAGTAACTCAAAATCTATGAGATAGAGAGAAAGCAGTCATAAGAGGGAAGTTCACAGCAATACAGGCCTACCTCAAGAAACAAGAAAAAGCTCAAGTAAACAATCTAACCTTATCCTTAAAAGAACTAGAAAAATAACAGCAAACAAAGCCCAAAGTGAATAGAAGGAAGGAAATAATAAAGATCAGAGGAGAAAGAAATGAAATAGAGTCTAGAAAAACAATACCTGATAAAATCAAGACCTGTTTTTTTGAAAAGGGAATGACTCTTAATCAGACTCATCAAGGAAAAGAGAGGACTCAAATAGATAAAATCAGAAATGTAAGAGGAGAGATAACTATGGACTTCACAGAAATATCAAGAATCATTAAAAATACTACAAGCAATTATATGCCAACAAATTAGACAATCTGGAAGAAATGGACACATTCCTAGAAACATAAAATCGCCCAAGACTGAATCAGGAAGAAACAGAAAATCTGAACCAACCAATTTCCACCAATGAAATAGAATCAGTAATCAAAAACCTCCCAAAAACAAAAGTCCTGGACCAGATGGCCTCACAGGCAAATTTTACCACACATTCAAAGAAAAATTAACACCTATTCTTCCCATACTATTCCAAAAATTCAAGAAGAGAGAAGGGTCTCTAATTCCTTTTATGAAGCCACCATTACCTTTATTCTAAAATCAGATGAAAGACATTACAAAAAAGAAAACTATAGGCCAATATCTCTTATGAACATTGATGCAAAAATCCTCAACAAAATGTTAGCAAACTGAATTCACCAATACATTAAGATTATCATACACCATGATCAAGTTGGATTTATTCCTGGGATGCAAGGTTGGTACAATATCCACAAATTGATTAATGTAATACACCACATTAATAAATCGAAAGATAAAAACCGTATGATCATATTGATAGATGCAGGCAAAGCGTTCGACAAAATCACAAAATCCAGCATTCATTTATGATAAAAACTCTCAGCAAAGTAGGAATAGAGGGAACATACCCCAATATAATAAAGGCTGTATATGACAAACCTACAGCTAACACCATCCTCAATGGGGAAAGGCTAAAAGTGTTTTCTTTAAGATCAGGAATAAGACAAGGATGCCCACTTTCACCACTCCTCTTCAACATTGTATTGGAAGTCTTAGCCACAACAGTAAGACAAGAAAGAGAAATAAATGTATCCAAATTGAAAGGAAGAAGTAAAACTCTCACTATTTGCTGATGACGTGACACTATATATAGAGAACCCTAAAGATTCTAACCAAAAACTCTTAGATCTGATCAATTACCTCAGTAAAGTGGCAGGTTACAAAATAAATATTTAGAAGTCAGTGGCATTTTCATACAACAATGATGAACTTTCAGAAAGAGAAATTAAGAAAACAATCCCATTTACAATTTCATTGAAAATAATAAAATACCTAGGAATCAAATTAACCGAAGAGGTAAAAGACCTGTTCTTAGAAAATTACAAGTCATTGAAAAAAGAAATTGAAGATACAAATAAATGGAAGCATATACCGTGCTCATGGGTAGGAAGAATCAACATTAAAATGGCCATACTACCCAAAGCAATCTATAGATTCAATGCAATCCCTATCAAAATACCAATGTCTTTTTTCAGAGACTAAACAAATATTCCTAAAATTTATATGGAACTATAAAAGACCCCAATAGCCATGGCAATCTTACGAAAGAAGAATAAAGTTGAAGGTATCACACTGCTGATATCAAACTATACTATAAGGCTACAGTAATCAAAACAGCATGGTTCTGGCATAAAAACAGATACATTGGTCCATGGAACAGAATAGAGAGTTCAGAAATAAATCCATGCCTATATACTCATTTAATATATGACAAAGGTGGCAAGAATATACAACGAGATAAACACAGTCTCTTCAACAAATGGTCTTTAGAAAATTGGACAGATACATGCAAAGAAAAAGAAACTAGACCATCTTCTTATACCGTATACAAGAACAGACTCAAAATGGATTAAAGACTTAAATGTAAGACTCAAAATCATAAAATGTCAAGAAGAAAACATAGGCAGTAAACTCTCTGATGTTACTAACAGGAATTTCTTTCTGGATATATCTCCCTGGGCAAGGGAAATGAAAGGAAAAAAATAAACAAATGGAACTACATCAAACTAAAAAAAGTTTTTATACAATAAAGGAAACCAACAAAACAAAAATATGACTGATTGATTGGGAGAAAGTATTCTCTAATGATACATCTGATAACAGGCTAATATCCAAAATATATAAAGAACTCATATAAAACAACAACAAAAAACTAACAATCCAATTTAAAAATGGGCAGAAGACTTGGACATATACTTCTCCAAAGAGGTTATACAGATGGCCAATAGACATATGAAAAGATGCTCAGTTTGCATTAGAGAAATGCAAATTAAAACCACAATGAGATATCACCTAACACCTGTCAGAATGGCTACCATCAATAAATCAAATGATAACTGTTGGTGGGGATGTGGAGAAAAGTAAACCCTTAAACATTGTTGATGGGATTGCAAGTTGGTACAGCCTCTATGGAAAACAGTCTGGAGGGTTCTCAAAAAATTAAAAATAGATATACCTTTTGACCTAGTAATTGCACTTCTAGGTATTAATCCAAAGAAAACCAAAATAATAATTTGTAAAGATCTATGCACCCCAATATTCATGGCAGCACAATTCACAACAGTCAAGATATGGAAGCAACCTAAATGCCCATCAACAGATGATTGGATAAAGAAATTATGGTTCATATATACAATGGAATATTACTCAGCCATTAAAAAAATGAAATCCTATCATTTGCGATAACATGAATGGACCTAGAGGTTATTATGCTGAGTGAAATACGTCAGATAGAGAAAGATAAATAGCATATGATATCTCTTATATGTGGAATCTAAGGAACAAAAAGAACAAACTAATCAAAAAGAGACTCAAAAATATAGAGGACAATCTGGTGATGATAAGGAGGATAGGGATGTTGGGCTGGGAGAATGGGGCGAAGGATTAAAAAAGTACAAATTAGTAGTTGATTGATGGTCACGAGGATGGGTAGCATAGCCTAGGGAATGCAGTTAGCATTAATTTATTGGCTAGGTGGAGAGCCAGACGAGAGAAAGAGCAATTAGGATCGTTTTATAAACCATATAACTATCTAACTAATGTATACTAAAAACTAATAAAGTAAAATTTTAAAAAATAGAATAAATATATAAATTACAAGTAACCTAAAGCCATAACATAGCAATTATTGCAGAAGAATGTTTAAAAAACAAAAGAAAAAACTTCCCTTATATTGGTGAAAATCTTTTAAATAAGTCAGACTGAACCTTTACTTAGTTGAGCAGAACCAGGAAATTTATATATGAAATGACTGTGAAAGAAAGATGCCTTGTAGGAGTAAAACCACTGCGGTTTTCAATTTCACTAGAACACCCTATGGATATTAGGAACCAGATAGGAATGAATGACTCTCAGAAAAATGTGGAAAAGTAAAACCCTATAAACATCTCCTGATACCACTAAGAATAAGAAATACTGTTGTCTACTTCAAGTAATAATTGCTACATTAATAATTCAGAAAGAAATTAAATGTTAAATGACATCAATAAGTGTTATTTTTATTTTAGGATTACTAATGGAGATTATGAGTATAATAAAATTCATTTAATTAAAAATATGTACATAAAGAAATAAATACTGATAAATTGTTTAAGAATTTAATTAAAGCATCATGATATTTATATGACTCATTGGAGGGAAAATTAAAATTTATGCCTAAGTTTTTATTAGTATTATTATATTTAAATATTATTATATTGACTTAGTTAAAATATCATTATTATAATGAAAATTTAAGTAGAAATTTTATGGTTAAGTCTCAAGCTTTGCATGTATTTTCACATCAAACTTTTCAAATATAAAAGTATATTAGCTGTCAGGACATCCTATGAAGTAAAGTAGGTATTTACCATAAACCGACTCAAATCATCTTGTTCCAACCCAGGAAATTAAATATCATATCTCAATTGTCATTTACTTGCTCAGAAAGTCTTTTCTCCTTTACTTAAAGGGTCACCTTTCCAACCAATAGAAATATTTCGTCTTGTATCTAGGTTTAATGCTACTCTCATTTTACACAAGATCTTGCTTAATCTATTATTCTTTATTTTATATAATAAAATATCTCCATCATTTAATATATTAACAAAATACATACAGAGCAATCATTATTTGACAACCACTGTAATGGAATCTGGGGGAAAAAAGGACACATTTTCTACCTTACAGAAATTATTTTTACATGGGGCTATATACAAGAAAACAAGGAATTGTATTGCTGGTGATGTCCAATGACAGTTGATATAATGGATATTACAGTGACATCATCAAGTGGCACCTATCAGAGACTTGGTTAGCTAAAAAAGGTTTGCAGGAGAAAAGATGGCTGAAGAAGTTATTATTCAAGCAAAAGCATTGAAATATTAAATAACTGAAACAATATATACAAAGATCTAGAGGTGAGAGGTCTAAGGACCTGAAAGAAATTTGTTGTGGTAGGATATTAGAAGGCAAGATGAAACATACTGGCAGGCTAAGTTGGGCCATAAGCAGAATCTGATTTTAGAGAACCTTGTATTGATCTTAAGAATGAATTATTTCATGAAAAGAACTAGGAGATAGTGAAGAGTTTTAAGCAGGAAGGTAATATAATTCCATTTTCACTTCAGAAAGATTACTTTAAGTACAATATAAAAAATAAAATTCAAAACAAGAAGACAGAGAACCAGTTAGATATTTACTGAACTATAAGGGAAAGAGATGTTGGTGAACTGATTAATGAAGATGAAGAGAAGTGAACAAATTCAAGATATTGTTATAAAATGAATGTGAATGAAAGAGGATATTAAAATCTATACTGATGTCAGATTTCTTGTTTGGACAAATGGGCTATTAGAAAAAAGAGCTTGTGTGGAGGGGTGATCAGTGCAAGCCATTTTGATTTTCAGATGAGAAAGAGACACTCAAGTAGAAATTATTTGCCAACTGCTGCATTTATCAGAAGCTCAGAAGAGAAAGTATATTGGAAAATCTGTTTGAGTATCACTAGTATATGGAAAGTAACTGAAACCTTGAGATTGGATGAGGCTGATTTAATGAATTACTGTAAATGCTAAGGATAGTTCCAGCTGATATGGTCTAAATAGTTTTATCTATCAAAGGACAAAAATCACAACTTTAAAACAAAAACAAAACAAAAATAAAAATTAAAAAGTATTATTATGAAAACGCAGAAGACTAAAAGACCTATAGAAATTATTTATTACTAAATCCACTGGACACTTTTAAATCCTTATATCTCTCAACTATGGCAGAATTTAACCATTTTAGGTGGTTTCATTTTTCTGGCTTATAAGACAAAATTTTATTCTAGTTTTCTTTCTAATTCTAGCTTCATTTCAGGCTCCTATTTATTTTTCTATACATCGTTAGGGTTTTATTTTTGACACTCTCTACCTATCATTTTATCTTCCCTTCCCTAAAGTATTTCTCACAACTATACATTTATTTACCACCTATATGTAGACAACTCCAAATTTTGCATCTCTGTTCTACTATATTGAATCAGACCTGTTCAGTCTAACATCTTACTGAACCTCTCAACTTAATTCTAGTATTTCAGTTTATTATGCCCTCCAAACTTACCCTCTTCTTTTACACTTCCTATTTCTATTAATATGATCTCTACTTAAAGTTAAATAAGTCATAATCCTGAGGCATAGCCAAACTCCTCACTTTGTTCCCGCTCTCTGATCCAGTTGGCCAAGAAATCCTACTGATTCTAATATGTCACATTTCGTGAAGCCTGCTATACCGTCTCATCAAGTACTACGGTGACAGGTCCAGAGTAGGTGATTAATAAGTGTTTTTTTAATAAATGAATTAATCTTTCTTCCCTCTGTACCTACTTGAGTTTGTGTTCCTCATAACTCTATGGGAATGCATTCTCAATAAGTCACCGAGGATAAACCATTTTCCTTCCTCTAAATCATTCTTTAAATTGAAGTCAAAGTAATTTTTGTAAGTTTAAATTGAATTGGTTTAATCATTTTCTTTAAATTAATCAATATCTCCCTACCTCCCCAATACAAATTTAAATTCGTCAACATATTCTTAGCTTTACTTCCTTGGACAACTGCATTTGCTGCTACCCAAAACAATCTCTTAACCTCTTCCTAGAATGAGAGTCTCCTCTTCACAGCCAGGTGAAATAATTTCTCCTCAGACTCAGCTCAGTTGTCACTCTCATCTAAACACATCCCAGCCATCCACTCACCCTGAAGAGGTGATTCTAGATTTTTATTGCCTAGTTAACCTGTGAGTCTTTCTTATCTACATAGTAAATATATTTTTAAAATATATTTTCCTATATTCACATTTAGAATAGTTAGAAAATCATGTGCATTAGGAATACAATATGCATTGACGCAGTGAAAGAAGAAATGTTACATATAAAAATCTCATAATTCACTTGCACCAACAATAATATACCAAAAGTAAGACAATGATATTAGAACACAGAAAAAAGTATCTTTAGGAATATTACTTCATAACAGTGAGACCAATTAAAATGAAATCTGTAAAAAACTAATCAGAAGACTTCTGTTGAAAGTCAGAATAGCAATCCACTTGTGCTATGGCTTACTGCTAATATATTTTTCCTAAAAGCCATCTGAGAACTGCCATTAAGGATGACTTTTTCTCAAGCTCCCTCCATTAGTGATGAGCTCATAAAGTCAAAGAGCCAAAGCTTTTAAGGGCCATATTCTTTAACAGGAAAATAGAGTACTTCATAAAAGATATTAAGAATTACCAAGGAGATAAATCAAACAAATCACTCTGTACTTTTTTTTCCCTAGGAAAATCAACAGATTTTAAATATGACTTTTACCACGTTACCTACATTTACCACCTAACTTTAAGAGATTAGATTTAAATCAGAATATTAAGAAACAAGAAATTGGGCAGAATTATAGAAGTAATTAAACTTGCTTTTCACTTGAGTTTTAACTTTTACTTAGAGAACTCCTTGAAGTTCAAAGTCATATTGCGTTTTCCAATCTAAGAAGTCCCCACACAGCTCATTTTCTGTTAGAAAAGAAAGGCACATCTCATTTCTACTGACACTTAGAGCCCCTGCAACTTTTGCATTCTTTGGGTATGGTGAACTAAAGAGCTCCAGCAACTGTGACAAATACCATATCTAATATTAAACCTGGAGACATTTGGCTAGGAGTCATTATAACAAGTTCTTCATTACTGAAGGTCATAAGGATAACAGTGGTGTGAAATCTTGCTCTGTGCAATGAAGACGATATAAATTTGAGAAGTCTATTAGGAAATTATAAACAGGCAAGTATACTCTGTTCCTGTCTTCTCTCATAGTTCAAACTAAACTAAAACTTGCAAAAAGATAGGAGAAAGTAGGAATCCAAGAATATCTCCCAAGTATCTTTCCCCAGTCAGTATCAAATTTGCTTTGGTTGCTCTGACAACTAGGCTGTCAATTATATTCTGTCTCCAGTTTTACACTACCACAACATTACTTCAAATCAGATAACAAGATATCCCAAAACACTCATGCACACACACACCCCTAAATACACATATAAAACACACACATAGCACATACTTAAACCACATACATATAATATTAAAGATTTCAAAATGGCTCCATTATTCATCTGCTTCTCATATAGATTACTTTTAAAGTATTTTAACATTATTCTTGTAAAACTAATATTTAAAATAGCAAAATTATGGAAAATGGTTTGAAATAAATCATAATAATTTCCTCAGAAGCAATTCCAGGGTCTTTCATGTCTCCTCAGTGCTAATCCCATAGTTAAAATAGTATTATAGTTTCCAAGACAGCAGTCTTTCATTCTGCTTTGTCTTTTGTTCAGACACACAAAGAAAACAACGTATTGTGTCTAAGGTAATACAGAAGCATAAATCAGGAATCATTTAATCACAATCTTCAAACCACAATGTATCTCATTTTAAAATTCATACGTTTCTATTCCTTCTTGAAGGATCTAGGAATGATAATCTGTTCCATGAAATTCAAATTATGCAGATTTCAAGAAACTGTAAACCCATTTTCTAGACTATGAGCTAGAGAAAATTTTGAGTTATTTTCCCAATTCCACAATACTGATCCATATAAGAACAAAAAGAATAAAAGAGTCAGTTTTAGTGCAATTCTACTGTTTGCAATGGTTGATAGTGAAAATCAGCAAAATAATATAGGCTGACTAAGATGATAATGACATACAGAATTACTTCAAAACAAAAGCTACCTTCTTAAAAGAGTATCTCTCTAGGATAAAAGACCTTAGAAAATATTTCGATAATCTCTTATTTTACGGCTATACAATAAAGCCATTTATCTATGGTTCATTACTACTTACAAAATGAAAAAAAAAAAAGTCATCATAGTAGGGGAGTGTAATGAAAAATCATATGGGATAAAATCAGTAAAAACGTGGATAAAATAACTGCAACAACATCAGTTTTTTTTTATTAGTTGTGTTTATGTAACTGGTGTTCAGTTATAGAGAAAGCATACCATACACTTGGTAAATTAGAATAAGTTGTTACTTCTTCATATCTATTCAAGAGATATGAGCCTAAAAGAAAATCATATCCACTTTTGCTGTCTGTAGACATAGATTTTCCTTTTGATGATCAGAAAGATTCTGTTCCAAAGAAACTGTTACAGAGCTTAATAGATATACCACATATGTACTTCTTCTAACACCTTGGTTTAACTCTCAACCAGATAAAAATAATATTTATTATTTATAAGTTCAGATGGCAAATATATTTACTCCAATTGGTATACAAATTTTATAGTTTCCTTTCTTATTTGCAGTGTTGTTCCTATTTAAAATCAATAGACATCATAGATCTGGCCTATTTATATCGATCGATCGATAGATAGATAGATAGATAGATAGATGATAGATAATTTCTTGGCCGGATTTAGAAAGTTATCAGTTTAAGCAAATTAATAGCATATCTAAGGAAACACAGCATGATTTTCCAAAAAAACAAAAGACAATTTATATTGCCTTGTAAAGTGTACAGCAATAAATTGCTTGGACTTACATTATTTAGTATACATTATAATGTATCCTAAAAGAGTAGAGATTTCTACTTCATTCATTTTTTGTATTCCAAGCCCATGAAAACATGAACTGAAAGTCCTTGACATTATTTATTAATAAATATATTTTGATTTGGTATTCTTTTCCATAAAGCAAAGATGCTGTACTAATGCACTCAATTGAATTTTCCTTCTCCTCTCCCCCACATACATCTTCCAAAAGAATAAATTTTAAAAGAAAATGAGTAGGAAAATGGACTAAGGAAAAAAAATGGTGGAAAGAAAGCTGTTCCCTACGTTTAGCATAATTGAACGTAGAGTCAACTGCACCATTAGGTTGTTGGGCCCCAAAAGTGGCAATTCTTGTTTAAATGTAATGCAGGTTATATTATTTTTCACATTATTTTGTCATTTTACCTGAAATGTTGTCTAATAGAGATTTATTTGGATTCATAAATGTCATTGTTATAAATGAAAACAGCTCAGAAGGTTAAAGAGTAATTAATAAATTAGCTTAATTAGATTACTTAGCACCTAAATTTATTTGCAGGCACTTTAGTCAAGTAGATAAAAGTTTTCTTCTAAATATAAAATAGGTAATTTTGGAATATCCTGGTTAGCTAATCAGGAAAGTACAAGGTAATCTGGATAAGCTGGATCTTGATATTGTGGGATATGCTCCAGGAAACAGAATAGGTGCAAAGGGAAGATGAAATCCTAAGCATCTTTTTCAAAAATTTCCCATAACCAGTACCAAAAAATTGTGGTGGGTGGAAGGCGGACTTATTTGTGTGTTTTTGCTGAAGAGTACAACTGACCCTGTGCTTCCAAGAGTAGCACTGAGAATCACTGAGCCTTAAAACCAAGATATTAGAAATGTGCATGATTTGTGGAGGTGTTGTTTGTTTACCATTATCAATATTTGAAAAAGTGTATACAGGCAATGCAAGGGCCCTTTAACAATATATTAGTGCTAGATCATTTTACACACACATGCACACGCACACACACACAGTTCAATAGAGAGATCAGTGATGTTCTAAGTCACATAACTGGTTAGAGAAGTAGTCTCTCTTTAGATCTAATTCTCTGTTCAGAATAACTTTCCATTATATAATATGGTTCTCACTGTTTCTACAAGAAATATTTTCTCACTTCCTCAGTGAATTACAGTGTTACTTTAGTAATATTAGAATTTAAGATGACAGATGTTAGTGTTGAAAAAGTAGTGAAATGCTATGTAATATAAAGTATTACAACTATTTTACAATAAAAATAAATATTAAGTAGAGTTTATCTCAATAATCGACATGCAGTAAACATTTTTAAATTAAAGATTGAGTAAAACATATTTAGTGACTATGACAATTAGAAGAAATGAGGCTTTATAAACATAGGTCACATGCAATGATCAGGTGAAGAAAGAAAAGGCAGAGAAGTAGGTGAAAATAGTATTCAAAAGAAAGAGAAACTTAAGCTATTGCAAGACAAGACATGTATAATAATGGCTCTGCCTCCAGCTTTTCTTCTTCATAAAGAATATTGATAGCTATGTTAAATTTAACAAGACCATTATAGTATGTGTTGATGACAGAATCTTTCCAAGGCATGAAAGATTAAAGCATAGAAACAACAAAAGAAAACCTAGTGCTATCTTTGCAATGTTTCCCTTTGTTTCTCCTTTAAACGAGTCACATCCTGCATTGAATGATGCCTCTGTCAAGAGACACAGAAACCTGCTGTTAAAGCTGATGAATAAATTAAGATAGAGTTGTAAGTAACTAACAGCTAATAAATAAAAATGCAGTTTACAAATTAAAAAAAATAATAAAAAGATTAGAAGACAGAAATGAATGAAGAAAGACAAACACTTTTACAACCCTTACAAATATATTTGATACTTGGTAGTAGCCCTACATGTGAAGTCTAACAAAGATAACTTGAAATATAAAAATCCCTTTTAGGAATTCTTACTAATCAATATTGTCTTAGTTATGGTGATGATAAAAGTTATGTGTTAACTTGGCTAGGTTATGGTGTCCAGTTGTCTTATCAAACACCAGTCTAGATATTGCTGTGAAGATATTTTTTATATAAGAGTTAACGTGTAAATCAACTGACTTACAGTAAAGTGGATTGTGTGGGTGGGCCTCACCCAATCAGTTGAAATCCTTACGAGCAAAGACCCACGTTTTCTAAGGAAGAAGAAACTTTACATCAAGACTACAACACAGAAACCTTGCTCCCTGCAGAATTTAGACTCAAGACTTCAACGTTAACTCTTACATGAGTTTACAGTCTGCCAAACTGCCCCACAGATTTCCCACCTGCCAGCCTCCACAATCATGTGTGCTAACTCCTTAAAATCTCTCTCTTTCTTATTTGCCTCTATCTCACTCCCTCTCAATATTTTTTCAAGTAGCTAACAAAACTAGTTTTATTTTCTGAGTAAACTTGCAAACTCATTCAAATTTGATTTACATGAGGGAGAAAGTCAAATAAGTTGATGACCAATAACCAGTCATTTCTTTCCCACTGATTTGGTAACCAAATTATAAAGTCATCCATGATTATGTAAGGGAAAAAAAATTCTCAAACAGTATTTCTTAGACCAGAGACTACAATCCAGATATATTATCCATATCAGAATTAACTGAGATATCTATTAAAAGGCATAGTTTGGTACCATCTGAGCCTTACTAAATCAAATCTTTTGGAAGAAACTTGGGAATTTGTCTATTTGACAAGCATCCCAGGGTATTCTTATGTTCTTAAAGTTTGAAAACCACTAATCTTTAAATGGTACTTAAATGCAGTTGAAATCGTGATTTCAACTACAAAAATGATAAAAATATAAAAACGTAAATATAAGCAAATAATTGTCTATTATATTTCAATAAAGCTAGGGGAAACATGCTATGACCATAAGAGAAAAATCACAAAGGTAAAAAAAGTTATGTACAAAATGCTAAATCTAATCTTTGTTGTAAAATTCAATCTGACATACACTAAACCTGATGAAAATAATTTTGATGAAGCATAAAAAAGGGAGAAATTAGAAACTAAAAAAATACACACACACACACACACACACACATAATCTCTAAATGATTTTTTAACTATCATACAAATTTTTCCTGTAAAAGTGCTTTTATATAGTGGTTACACATTGTTTAAAATTTCAATGTAACATCTTTCTAATTGTGAATTATACCTTATACTTTAGAAATTATCATGCAAATAATTTTGGTAATTTAAAAAAACAATTAGAGATAAAATTTTAATTTATCTTTATAACATGCTGGCAATCCCCAAAACATTTTATTGCCCAAAAAATTTGATTGCAAATATTTGCATACTTCTGTTTGACCACTAATAAAATTGTTTATTAGATGTACATGTGATCTATTATAAGTTAATGAATCAAAATAAATTCCTGATATCTCCTAAGCTTTGCTAAACAGTATCAACTCAAAAATGATCCTTGACTTCCTCAGAATCCTTATAGCACTTCTGTATTTGACCTTTCCAGGTGGTTCTAATTACCTTTCTTAAATCCTACCCCCTCCAACACAATCTTCTTTAATTTCAATGTTGTAAATTTCCATGTAGTAGGTCTACAAATAATATCGTTGATTAACTAAAATACTGATTGAAAATGCAGGCAAATTTAGACATTTAGAACAAATTTCATTTACTCCACATTAAGAAACCATTGTCATATAATCAATTAGACTAAATTGAGATGTTCCTTAAAGTACTTCATGTAATTGCTTTCTTCAAACTCTTATCTTAGTACATATAATTCTATTCTATAAAAATCAGCAAAACTGCATATTCAGAATCTCAAAATCCTAAACAAATTAAAATAAAATGTTACATATAGTTTACTAATGTTATAAAATACAAATATTTTGTCTAAAAGTTGGTCTTTGGAAAATAGTAGTGTAAATACTGAAAAATATTATTTATTAAAATATTTTTATTCACTCATGTATTTAATTAACATTTACCCAGCCATTCATTCATTTAAAACATATATTTGTGGCTCCAACTATATACAGGAACAGAAAATGCTAAAGCAAGTAAGACATAGGCCCTTTTCTAAGGGACTTTTCAACCTTTAATGAGAATAACTTAATAAATAAAGAAGCATATTTATTCTTCTTTAGGACTATAGTTCCAGCTATCTCCAGGTTCATATTTCAGAAATCAAGCCCAGGGAACTTAGACCATAGAGTCTCCTCCAGGCATACCATTTTAAGTGGTCTTGGTGGAATATGGAAAAGCCCATTTTATGCCATGACTTCCACTTTTTACATACTTCAATCTTTCCAGCATCCTCTTTGGGCATAAATATTTAGACTATTTCCATAGTTAATGCATTTACAGAACATTTTTAGGCAGTTTTAACATGTTTTTAACATGTTATTTTCTTCTTATTTGGAGGCATTTCCAAATCCTATTTCACTGTTGGCAGAGTAGGAACTTAATATAAGCACCTCCTAAATGATAGTAGATTGAAGGGAATTTTAACTCATGCTGCTCTTAAAATGTTTTCTGATTAATCTTCCCAAAACAATAGAGAATAGTATCATGGTAAAGCTTTTTAAGCCTTGATTAATTGGCTGGTCACCCCTCTATTCTTTTTCCTAAGTCTTATTTTTTCTTTCTACTATACATGTCCACATATACCGAGAATCTAGCTCATTATAAATAAACACAATGCTGAAAGCATCCGTAGACATTTTTATGTACAGATTTTGTGTTCATTTTCCTCCTGAATGGTTATGCTCCTCTTTTTAAACTCTAAAATTAGATACATATTTTAGCCTTTCATTTTAGATATTTTTGCTCTAGAACTTGAAAGATTGTATTTCTACCATATAATCGATGCCCATTTTTTACCTGTAATAGATCCCCACTCATTGTTCCTTTAAACATCTTTAAATATTTATCTGAAATATATTTTTGGAAAACTGAGTCAGTACATTTTTCTTGAAAAGAAAACACACTTTTTTTTTCTTGAAGATGAAAGCCTCAATATAGCTTTAGCCCTCTCTATTACCAGCTGTGTCTCCTATAACCATTGAGAAGACACTAAAATGTTCAAGGACTCAGTTTCTCCATCTCTATAATGAGAATATGGTAATACAGTATGCTCTTCTGATCTCACAGATGGGAGGGACAGATTAGAAAAATGCATGGTGAGTTATACTAGTGAGCAAAAGATGAGTTCAAGTATGAGAAAACACTTTGAAATAATGCACATACATATATGATAATATTTTTAACAATACATTTAAAGACAATGATGCTCTTATAAGGTGTTAGGTATTTCCTATTCGATTACATATATTTTTCCAATAACTGCAGTTGTGGGAGTAATGAGTAAATTACATGTATATAGAGAGATACCTTTTACCTAGTGTTCCTTATGGGACCATCTTGCAAAACTATAATACAGTATCACAAGCAGAACACTGACATTAGTACAGTCAAGGTAAAGAACAAGAATCTCTCATGTTGCCCTTTCACATCCACAGTCATTCCCTTACCACCCTTGTCTTAACCCTAGGCAATCGGTAATCCGTCCTGTGTTGCTGTAACTGTGTCATTTAAAGAATGTTATATAATTGGTATCATGTCATATGTCACCTTTTGTGATTGTCCTTTCTCATTCAGCATAATTTTATGAAAATCCATCCAAAGAGTTGTTGACATATGGTATGCATGCAGCACGACTATTTCAACCATTCACCTCTTAAAGAATATCTGGGTTGTTTCCAGTTTGAACTATTATAAAAGAAAAAGCTGCTACTATCCTTTGTAATACAGATTTTGTGTGAACAGGTCTTCATTTCTCTGGGAAAATTCTCAGGAGTGCAACTGGTGTGTCATATAGTATTTGTATGTTTAGTGTTTTAAGAAACTGCCAAACTGTTTTCCAGAGTGTCTGGACCATTTTACACCCTCACTAGCCATGTAAGAGTGATGCAGTGTTCCCAAACTCTCATCAGCATTATCTGTGGTGATTGTTTTAGCCATTTTGATAAGATGTAATGTCTCATTGTGATTTCAGTCTGCATTTTCCTGCAGGTTCCCATCATGATGTTGAATATCTCTTCAATATCTTTAGTTGCTAGTTGCATGCCCTTTTAGTAAAATGTCTCTTCATGACTTTTGTTCATTTTCTAACTGAATCGTATAGGGTTTTTTTTGTTGTTTGTTTTGTTGTTGAGTTTGAGAGTTCTTTAAACTTCCAAAATATTCTAGATACTATACCTTTGTCAGAAATGCAGTTTGTAAATACTTTCTTTCAGTCGGTAGCTTGTCTTTTAACCTAATTAACAAGTTTTTCACAAAACTTTATCATTGGCAAAATTCAATTTATCAATATTTCCTTTTATGTGTAATGCTTTGGATGCCAAGTCTATCAAATCTGTCCATCAATAGATCCCAGAGATTTCTCTTTTCAAAATAGTTTTATAATTTAAGATTTTACATTCCAGCTCATAATACATTTTGAATTCATTCTATTTGCTAATATTTTGTTAAGGATGCGTGTTCTATGCCCATGAGGAATACCAGTCTGTAATTTTTAGAACAATTTTTTTACAGTCTGTCTGGTTTTGGCATCACAGTTATATATACTAGCTTCATAAAATGAATTAAGAGGTTTTACTTCCTCTTCGTGTGCTTTACTGGTATTTTTTTAAACATCTGGTAAAATGCTATGGTAAAATCATTTGGATTTGGAATTTTTTTTTTCAAATGTGGCTATTTAATTACACATCTAAAGTTCTTAATGCTTACAGGGCTATTCAAAGCATCAATTTCTTATTTGATAAATTGTAGTTTTTTAAAAATTTTTCTATGTTTTCATACATTTCAAGTGTGTGCATAGATGTTTATTTAACATTTTTTGACAGCTCCTTTAAAATTTTTGTCAAATAATTTGAATATCTCTGTCATCTTAATGGTGGCATACTGATTCTTTTTTTCTTCCTAGCTTGAGATCTTTCTCATTCTTGGTAGGATGAGTGATTTTTTAGATTGAAATCTGTATATTTGGGGTATTGTGCTATAAAACTAGATCTTTTGTAAACCTGTTTTGCAAAGGAAGGGGAGGACTGCATTGTTGCCACCAAGTCAAAGGTTAAATTCCAGGCTCTAAGGTTAAAATCAGCTGTGTTTGACAACCAAAAGGGGAAACGCTCCTTGTTACCGCTAAGTGTGAGTGATAGTTCAGGTTTCCCCTAGGCTTCCACTGATAACTCCATGGCTGTGAAGGGCAGGAGTGTCTCATTTCTAAGCATGTGGCCTTCGCTGACAACCCAGATGAAGAGGTGGCCTCATTATCACAGAGAGTTCCATACATGGTCTCTTCTGACACAGTAGTGAGCCTCAAGACCTGGGTCCTCCTTTGACCTTCTCTCTGGAGACATTCCAGCTCCTAGGTTGAGTTACGTCATTGCAGTCTGGCAAGAATAAAGGTCTAGGCTTCCCATTCAGTTTTTGCTGTCACAGGTAGTGATGAAATCACAATTTTTTTCCCCCCTGTGGTGCTCAGTTAGAGTAGATTGGTATTGTCCAGTTTCTAAACTCCTGGATTAACATCCCCATAGACTTTTTTTTTTTTTTTTTTTTTTTTTTTGGTCATTTGACTAGAGAAAGCACATTTTGTTGGGGCTTTCCCTCACCTTCACCCCACTGGCATTTCTTCATTACAAGGATTTTCAACCCCAAGTCTGAGGTATATAAGGAATATGAAAAACTATATCTACTCCATCTTCTCTAAAATGGAAATTCTGCACACTTAACATTTACATTATGCTAAGACCAGCAGAAAAATATATGATTTAGATGTAAGTATTGATGAAGTTGCCCTTCCAGTATTAAATGTTGAATACATAAAAACTTTATTTAAATAAAATTAAAATGCTAGAAAACAAAGCAAAAAAGAAAAAGCCCATTGAGAAAATAAATGCTTTATTAAAATATATGTATATATATACACACACATGAACATATAGATGTATATTTTAATTTTAGATGTTGTGAAATATATACTGTGAAAATATTTGGAGCATATTGTTATTTAGGAACACTTGTGTGTTACTCATTTGCTTTCAATGACAAGTTAATAAAGTCTGCAAATGTCTACATATCTCGAAAAATTAGAAGGATTTTGAGATTTGTCTTTTATGTTCACGTTCACTCTCTCACAGTCTAATGTTCTTTTTTATTATTAAATTATTGTGGTGACATCGATTAAGAAAATTATATAGGTTTCAAGTGTACAATTCAATGTCATATATATATTGCATTGTGTGTTCACCACCCAAAGTTAAATTACCTTCCATCTCCATATATTCGAACCCTTTTACCCTCATTTACCTCCCCTACCTCCTAACAGTCTCATATTCTTACCTGAGTGAAAAGAAAGGGATGGATTTATTCCTACCGGGCTAACCCATAATAACAGCTACTGTTGACTCCATCAAGTAAGATCTACAGAAGATAAGGAAAGCTACCAGTCAGATCATTTATCTTTGCCTGTGTCTGGAAAGGCAATTAAATATCTTGTAATTGATTTTTAAAAATGCTAAATTTTTAATTATATTAGCATTTTAAATGATGGAGTTATTACTCAGTATTTGTTTAGTGGAAACACTGAACTCATTTCATTACACCAAAATATTTGCTATAAAAATTAAATTACAAAGTAAATAAATAAAAAGAAAACAAACCTTCGTATACACCATATTAACTAGGCTAATCAGACTCAGAGTCGTATTTAAAAGATTGAGGGAAAAAATGCCACCTTAATACTAAAATTTTCTCCCCATTTTTGCTTGCCCTGTTTTCTTCATTTGCTATTGATCTAATCTAGTCTCTTTGCTTATCTAAATCTTATCTATATATTAAGACTATTTAAATCCTGAGGCAAAGAGACCTTGGATTCAAATTCTTAGTTCAAATATTTCTTCTGCATCTTTATCTCAGTGATCTCAAGCAAGTTAAATTACCTGAATTGTTTCTTCATTTGACATGAATGTCGATATGTATAATTCCTAGAAATTTAGGAAGCACCCCAAAAATGTTAATTCCTTTCTCACTTGTTACTCAGTAAAAATCAAACTTATAAAGCCAGCAACAATGTACCAAAAAGAATATGGACCCTGGAGTAAATGAGGGTCTCAAACAGAGCTTTACCATGTATTAGATGTGTTTCCTACACTAGGTTGCGTCATCTGACTGAATCCCTGTGTGGTAAGCACAATAATGGCCCCCAAACTGGTGAATACACTAACTCCTCCTAGATCCTGTGAATATGTTACATTAAGGGGCCAAAAGAAATTAAGGGTGGTAATAGAATTAAGGTTATTAATCAGCTGAATTTAAGATAAAGAGATTATTCTGGATTATCCATAGGAGCCCAATGAAATCACAAGGATCCTTGAACATGGAAGAAAGGCAGAAGAGTGGATCAGAGAGATGCACCATGAAAAGGCCTTGTCCTGCAGTTGCTGGCTTGAGGATGGGGAAGAAGCCACAATCCAAGGAATGTGGCAGCCTCTAGAGGAAGAGATGGCTCTAAACTGACACCCAGCAGAATTGGAACCTCAATCCTACAATCTTAATCAACTGTGCTCATAACCCAAGTGAACAAGAAACAGATCTTCCCCTAGAGCTTCCAGAAAAAAATTGCAGCCATTCCAAAACCTTGATTTTAGTACAAAGATTATATACTTCAGAAGTATAACATATTTGTGCTGTTTTAAGCCACTAAATTTGTAGAAAACTTTACAGCAGCAAGAGAAAAGTAGTTCACTCTACTTTTAAACATTCTTAGAGACAATTATATCTAACTCATGGTATCATTTTGAGTATTAAACTGAATTAAGATCACAAAGAACCTAGAACATATTTGCAGCTCAATAATAAATGTTTTTTTATTCTTTTCATATTTTTTCATTCCATTTTTCCATTTCTTTAACTGTATATTGTCTGTAGATATTTTTTGCAACTAATTATGTACCAGTGTATATTGTCTGTAAATTTATACAACAAATATATATAGGCAGCATCTTTTCCAATATTAATCTGTACTGTAATTTAAGCTCCACAATTTACTGGCTGTGATTCTTGGGCAAGTTGCCTACCATCTCTGTGCATGCCCCATATCTGTAAATTGGAATGATAATAATTATTTTATCTAGTTGTGGAGATGATTCAATGAAATGTAGCCTACATAACATGTAGAATAGCACCTGGTAATAATCTATGTGCTCATTAAAATGAGCCACTTCTATTACTTCATAGGCTTATACTCTGTTTCGCTAACTAGACAATAAGTTCATGGTGTATTAACTTGAATGTTTTTTTTTTTCTCACCTAAGACCTGAAAAAGTGCTTTGATTAAAGAGTACACTAAAGAAATATTTGACTTAATTTTATTTCTTCCTTTAATCACGGTGATATGTCACCTTTTTCCCCATTCTTTGCCCTAAAGAAAAATAGATAACCTGCAATGAGAGGAAAGAAATAGCAAATAAACTCAGAGAACTAACTGCATAGGCACCAAGTCCCAAAACAAACTCCTTCCTATCCTGCTGTGTCAGGAAAAAATAAGAAAAAATAAAAATAAAGACCCTTAATGTAATCAAAGTCCACATTTATTATGGTGGGTAATGCCCAAAGTTAAATCTTAAATTTACATAATTATATATAAAATGAGGAATTAGAACAAAATGGTTTCAAGTTATTTTCATAAATTCTGCAAAGCTAAATACATTTCTGTTTTTATGCTATAAAAGGCAATCTACTAAATCCTATTTAAATTCAATATTAGAAATTCTGCCATTTCACTGAACACACACAAAACTGACTCAGAGAGTGAATCTGGGATGGCAAAATGCATAGCTGATTCACTGAGTCATTTACAAGCACGTTACTGCAGCTGGTGGGAATATAACTATAATTATATTCAATTGCTTGGAGATAGGAGCCATATTTTATTTATCAATTATCCTGCATTTAAAAGACTGTCTTAAAAATGAAAAAAATTTCAATATTTTTAAATTAAATTAAACATCGGATCTAAATGTTGTTTAGCAGAATGTATAGGACTAGAAATAAAAATATGGGGATTAAATTAGGGAATCAGGATTTGAATAGAGAAGCAAACATAACATTCACATTATCAGCATTTCTTTAAGGAAGACAACTCAGCAGCTCAGATGCTTCTCATTAAAACCAAAATGAGAGTAACCACTTGTATCATATTTTTTTAAAATGACTTATTGTAATACATTTCATTTTTCCACGTGTCTCAGTATGTGGCCTGCCTTTAAGTCTCATTAGATCGTTGATTTTAAAAACTATTATCAGCTGTTGATATCACTTGCAGTAATGATTTTGACCCTATGATCATAAAATACAATGAATAATATGTCTTAGAAACATCTGCTAAATATGTCATTCTTAAGCTCAATGACACAGACTGTGATGAAAGGAGCTAGCTCTGCAACCAAGTAACCTAGTTTTGAATCCCATTTCTGAGACTATTTGATCCTGATCAAGTTATCTATAAAATGCCATTTACATTTTTAGGAGAAAAATACAAAAAACATGGTATATAAAGCTCTTAGCACATTATCTGCCATACAATAAGTATTCCATAAATGTTAAAGTTACTTGTAAATACTATTTTTGAAAAAGTAATGTTTTCTTTGTAATCTTACTTAAATCATCTGTACTTGGAAATTTTTATGTCCCATTTATCATCTTTGTTGTATTTAATACAACCAGCCAAGGAAAAGACAAGGTATGTGTATATTTTTCCCTTCATTATTTTAATGTCTAGGCACAAGTATTTACCAGTTGCCACTAAAAGATGACAAAACACTATGTTAATTCTGAAATTAAAGGAATTCAAGAATTAATATTGTGTGTAGATTATATAAATTGAAAAAGTTGTTTTCCACTTTTATTTTTTTTTTAGTGAATTTAAGCTCCCCAATGCAAATAATCCTAAATAAAGGGCTTTTAGAGAAAGATATGGACAGCAGCCCCACCTCCTGGGCAACACATGATACTTGCAACACTAGGACCTGGGGTGTAAGCATGGGCAAGAAACTGATCCTGGCAAAAAACATGTGTTCGCTCTCAGCTTTTAAACATTAGCCCTATATGTTTACCATAAACACATGGCTTCTGATGTTTCTGCCAAGTATCCACCTGCCTTTCAAATGTCCTAACAAATAATTTCATCACATTCGAATCCCACGAAGCATCCCATTATTGAAATGTTTGTGGGGCACACATAAGAGAAATACTCGTGACCTATGAAGTAATAAATAGCCTCTCATTGTTGGTAATTTCCGCATTGCTGTTTTCGTTAGTTACTCACAATCATGGGCTGATGGGACGGCAGAACTCACATGCAGGGTCTTTGAAAAGCTGTCTTGCAAATGAATTAATATTTTCATTGTATGATGGTAATCCGTGACTAGCTACAGTGTATCAAGAAAATGTTAGTGTCCTTTCAACCTAAAAACCTTTTGTCTTAAAAAAACAGCAGGTTGAAGACTATAAAAGCAAATCAGAAATAATGTGTTCATTATATCTTATCAGCACACAGATAAATGTAAAACTATTTTGTTTAGCTCTTTTTTGTAGATAAACCAGAACACATTTATCAGAGTTTGGAAGTGAAGAGAGCATAAATTACTTTCTCAATACCCTGATAGAAAAACAATGACATATCTTTTGCTTCTAAGATTTGCAAAAAAAAAAAAAAAAAAAAAAAAAAAAAAAAAAAAAGAATTGAGTACAAATTTCTAAGAAAAAATGTAGGGTACATTTAATATTCTGTTATCATGTTGAGAAAAATAACAATTGGTGTCACCTTGCTTTTATTGACAGGTTTTGCAGAGTGGGGTCATAACTCTTCAGCCTTATTTTTATTTTTGAAACGAGCTATTTTAATTTCCATCTAAGTAAATATAAGGTATTCTATAAAACTAAATTCTACAAAAATAGGTAGATGATAGATAGATGTTACATGATTTTTTAAACTCAATTTGCCTGAAAGCAGGTATAGTATAAACAGAAACTTGAAATTTCCAAGAATTATTTTGAAATCACTTTCTTAACGGTTAAAGAGGTATGAATAATCCAAAATGTTTTGAGGATGCACCAGTTCATAAACTAACCTCACATGATGTCTCTGGCATGTAAAAATAATGAATAAGCCTATTACATAAAATTAGAAAATTTATATGGTCTCTAGAGATGTGGACTGACAAGCTCTATTCATAAGTCTTTTTATAACATACTTTTCACAGTATCATCTCATGATGCATCCACCCGGCAAGTTGGGAACCACATATAAACAATATGAGAGATTACAGTCACCACAGAACCTGGCCCCATGTTGCTTTAAAAATCTCCTTTCACCGGGCTACATAAACTTCCATTATTTTTAAACCATTATTTTTAAAGAGGGATATTAATAAATTGTAGTATTCTATTTTTGATGTCCTTAACACTAGTAAAAATTTATAACTCTTTCTGGTATTTTGTTCTCTTGTCATTTCTGAATGAATAAAACATGGCCCCCATGGTAATTGAGACAGGTCATAAAAATGGGGGAAAATAGTGAAAAATATTGACAATAGTGAAAAAAAGTGAAAATAATAAATAATTGTTAAAATAAACATTTTTTTCATACATATGAGGAGCTTAGATATCTTAAGGATACCTAAAAACAGAGTTTACATGTACTTCTTCAAAGAAACTTGAACTGTGATCCAATTAGCAGCCTGGACTCATTTTCAAATAAATTTAATTCATACTAATAGGCAGAAATGTTTGTTATGATCATATCTTGCGCTTGAATATACATTTTTTTCCTGCCTACTCACACTCCTAACTTTAGACTGTACTTAGTCTGATTGCTTAAAAAACAAAACAAAATAAAACAAACAAAAAATCTCAGGTTGTATCAATCTCTGAAGCTTAAAAAAAAAATGTCATGATGAATTGAGCTATTGCCTTTACAGATAAAATTTAAAACCTGAAACTATACCAATTTATAATCGGGAAGTCACTCTTATGTCTGTTTTGAACTTCATAATTTACTTTAAAATTTAAATTTGACGTTCTTTCCTCTATATACCTTGTAAAATATAGCCTTTGTCCTAAAGCAATAAATTCTAATATAACCTTAGACTTAAGTTACCAGAGAATATGGGAGCACAGTTCTGTCATAGAACAGCAAGAGGCTAACCTGGAAGGATTTATATGAGAAATGTGAGTGAAAAGCCCAACAGCACATAGTCTCATTATCATTGCATTCTTAATCCACATAAAAATCAAGCCGCAGACAGAAGACCTACGTATAAGATGGATTCTTCTCCTTGATACTCATTAAATGACACATGTACATTTACTATGATATTTTGGAAGCAATAACAGATCTGTTTTGGTTAGTGACAATAGTTTGCTACAAGTCGAATTCATCCTTAGGTTCATTCGTTCCAGCAGAAATTTAAAAAGTCATTTATTTGCCTTTGTAAGTTTTAATAAAGCGACCCAATGTGTTTGTTCATTTAAGAAGTGTTCCATCTTATATTCCAGATTCTAGGTTTAGAGAAATAAGAGAATGTGTTTCCAAATATATTGAAAAAGATAAAGTTTTCTATTGTAAGTATAATGCATTAATTAGTTTGGTCATTTAACACATTAATTTGAGGAATAAATTATTTATAATTCCTAAAAAATCAGAACAAAATAGTCTGCACTTCAATTTATATCTAACAATGTTGTCAGTGTATTAGATAATATATTATAAGTTATCATTAGTCCCTCAAATTGGTACTTTTTATGAGCCACAAAAAATTAATGATTTGTAATGACACAGATAAAATATTTTCATGTATCTTTTAGTCTTTTAACGTGCTAAGAACCTCCACTGAGAATAGCAATGATCAGTGAAATTTGAGACAAATAAAATATCAAAATATAAACTACTAAAAATTCTTATACTGAAGGAAAATAATCCAATTAATATATTTGAATTGTGACACATTCTTTAATAATGGCAGAAGTAACGAGAAAAAATTGGGACTCTCGGTGTTTCAAACACTGTTCTAAGTTCTTTGCATATTTCTATTCATTTACTCTTTTAATAATCACGTGGTAGGTGCTATTTTTGTCCCTCATTTTAAAGAAGAGGAAACTGAGGTCCAAAAGGATTCGATAAATAACTTGTCCAAATTTACTCAGCTAATAGGAGGCAAAGCTAACATTCAAAGCCAAGCCCTGATTACACAGTCCTCACTTTTAATGTACTGCGCTCAAGTGTTAGTGATAGCATCCAGGATTAAGCTAAGAGTGAGAAAATCTGAAGATAAAAAAAAACTAGTTTGTTTGTAGGTGTATAAACAAGCTATATTTCCAGCCCTCAAACTTCCTCATGACTGACTGGTAGGGACCAAGGAAAGCAGTAGTCAAGTGTGTATTCCTTTCTTTGTTTTTCATTTCTTCTGGGTTTAAGTACTCTGCACTTCATATAGAAAGAGTTATCCATCTATAGAACTAATTTCTTTGTTACCTCTCGAAATATTTCAAAGCGTGCAAGTAAGAGCATCTGACAAAGCCCACGAAGGTGCAATGTGACTGTGGTATCTTGTATGACCTCTTCTGACTGTCTCTGTTCTGGCATTGCATAATTGGGTTTCAACTTCAGACACCAGATTTCCTTAATAAGAGTACCTTATCAAGCGTTAAAGTAAAAACCCTTTTATGAATAGATAAGATGACATCACTTGATTTTAATTTGTATCCAGGAAAGAAAAAAGCCGAGTTTGAGTTTATTCATTCAATGCTGCTTCTTTTAATTGAGTCATGCAATTCTTTGGAAAGGCATAATTATAGCCTAACACAATTAAATTTCCTTTCTATTACAAACTTCACTTTAGTGTGTCCAGCTGAGATAGGGCAAGGTGAGAAAGACTATGATTAAGAAAGTTAAAAGAAAAAAAAAAAGAAAAAAATTAAATTAAGTATGAGTAGTTTACATTCTTAATACTCAGATCCTTTATTTTCACTTATAATCTGTATTACTACTGACAAATATTTATATAAAACAGTAGGGCTAACAATAAGTAATTTAAAAAACATATCAGAAAAGAAAAAAAATGCTTTAATGCTTTACTAATTATAAATATACAGTGGAGGCTTTGTCCTCCATATAGGCTAGTTCTAGAATATGTGCTTTTTCCACTATAAATACACTAATAAAATGAATCATTAATTATTTTAACATCTTTTGCATGTTTTTCTTCTTAATCTCCTAAGACAGCATTTCTAAAACCTGAAGATATAACTACATTAGAAATAAAGACACTTTTGCAATTTTGGAATAAATATTACAAATCTTACCTACAGAACCAGAAATTATTTTGACTTCTTTCCTTTTGGAAATAGAAGAATAGTGTTGAGATTAGAAAATGCTGTAGGAAGTTTTAAAAACTCCCAAATTTTCTGTGCTTCTAAATTCCTTGAACAGGTATTATACTAAGTATTCCATTTATTTGGCAGTTAACTGTGAACTCATTTTTGAAAGCTATTTAATTGAACTACATAAAATAACTTTTGGTCTATAAGTTACTAGTAATATGATCTAAACATCTAAGGCTCTATACTTGATAGGTTACTGTAAACATTTGTTGACTGGTCAGATGTGCTATTGAAAGAGCATTCTTACAAGAATCACAATAGTGCATTTTACATGGTGGTGATTAATTTTTTAAATGCATCTGTGTATGTACTGAACAATCACCAAAGAGCTACTATATGACATCACTATACTATTAAATAATGATTCTTGGGCCATAAATCACCTTAACAAATTTAAAAGAATAGACGTCATATGGAGTGATGTCAGCAAAATGGCTGAACAGAAATTTCTACCACATATCCCCTTTCAGAAACATTAATATGAACAACCATCTATACATGAAAATACCTTCACAAGAGCTAAGGATTCTATGTGAGGGATTATAGCACCTGGATGAAGAAAATAAGAAAAATGCATTAATGAGGATGAGAAAGATAGATTCACATTACACATATGATACTCCCTCAAGCCCAGGCAGCCCAACATAGAAAGAGATGTTCTCCCCTTTGGAGAAGAAGAGTGAAGTAAGTGACCATTTTCACTGCAATCCCTGTACTGGCCTGTTCCATTACCAAGACGACTCTTGTGGCCTGTAATATGGTAATATACTAATCACAACTCTAACATAAACATTAAAGAACAAAAATATTAAAAATAACTACAGCTATAATAACTTTTTAATGGATACAGAATATAAGAGAAAAACTGTGACATTAAAAACATAATATATAGAGGGAGAGTACAAGGGTGGAATATTTGTATGTAACCAAAGGCAAATTGTTATCAGCTTGAAATAGACTGCTATATTTATATGTTTTATGTAGACCTCATGGTGACTACATAACGCAAACCTATAGTAAGTTAACAAAAGATAGAAAGAAGGAAATCAAAGAAAATCATCAATTTACAAAGAATGACAGCAAAAGGTGAAGATAGAAACAAGGGAACCACAGAACAGTAAGAGAAGTTATAAAGATAGCATTAGTTAGTACTTCCCTATTATTATTTTTATACATAAAATGACTAAATTCTCTAAAGCATAGAGTGGATGAATGAATTGAAAAAGAAGACCTAACTATATGCTGACTACAAAGACCACTTCAGCTTTAAGAATACAGATAGGCTCAAAGTGAAGGAATGGAAAAGTTATTCCTAGCAAATAGAATTCAAAAGAGAACAGAGGTAGCTATATGTGTAGCAGACAAAACAAAATTTAAATAAAGACTATAACAAGAGACAAAAAAAAGGTCATTATATAATTATAAAGGGGTTATGTCATCAAGAAGATATAATAATCTCAAATATATATGTACCCAACAATGAAACATCTAACTATATTAAGAAAATAACAGCAGATCTGAAGGAAGACATATACAACAATGGAGCAATATAAGGGAACTTTAATACCCTACTTTCAACAATGGATAGACCATCCAGAAAGAAAATCTTAAAGAAAACGCTGGACTTGAAACATAACTTAGACCATCAGTATCCATGGGGGATTGGTTCCAGGAACCCCCAAAGATACCAAAATCTTTGGATGCTCAACACCTTTATGTAAAATGGCATAAAACAATGCATACACTTGGCCCTGTGCATCCAAGGGTTCCCAACATCAATACTTTTTTAATCCACAGTTCACTGAATCTGTAGATGTGAAATCCAGTGATGCAAAGGGTGAACTATGTATTTACTGAAAAGTATCTGGGCACAAGTGAATACACAATTCAAACCCACGTTGTTCAAGGTCAACTAACCACATTAGAAAAGAAGTACTATCTAAAATATAATCTAAGCTTCCATTCTAGGAAAGTATGGGGAAAAGAGAGAAAATTAAGTCCAAAGTAAGCAGAAAAAAGAAACATTAAGAATAAGAGCAGAAATCAATAAAATTGAAAACAAGAAATAATAGAGAAAAATCAATGAACTCTAACAACGTATTTAAAAATTTGCACACCATGACCAGTGAGATTTATCTCAGGTACACAAGGCTAGGTTGACATTTTAAAAACAATTTAATCCATCACATCGACATCCTCACAAAGAAATATCACATGATTATATCAGCAGATGTAGAAAGAGCATTTGGCAAATCCAAAAATCAGTAATGATAAAAACCGTCAGTCAACTTGGAAGAGAAATACCTCAACCTGATTAAGAATACTCCAAAAATCCTATAGCTATCCCACACTTATACTGAGAAAAATCGAAGTTTTTCCACTAAGATTAACAACAAAGAAAGAATATCCTCTCTCAACAGTGCTTTCAACATTGTGCTGGTGTACATCCTATAAGACAAGAAAAAAATGAAAGTCATACATATTGGAAAGGAAGACATACAACTGTTTTTTTTCTCAAATGATGTTATTATCCACATAGAAAATTCAAAATATTCAACAAAAACACTAGTGGAATCATATATAGCAAGATTTCAGAGTATAAGGTTAATATACAGAAGTCAATCACTTTCCTAGATAATAGGTCTATTGTTTCCTTCTGGTCTAGCCTACAAAATTCCTTTAATGCTAGGTTACTTCATTTTTCTGTTACTACTATCAAAAACTCTTCATTTCTACAGATAAAGTAATAATAAATGATCTACAAGGGATCAGCAAACTTCTATAAAGGGCCATACTGTAAATATTTTAGGCTTTATGATCTACACAGTGTCTGTTGCAACGATTAAACTCTGCTCTAACAAAAAGAAAGCTCTCAGACCAAGCTGAAAGGAATGATTATGACAAAGTTCCAATAAAACATAATCTCTAAGAACAGACAATAGGCAGTATTTGTCTTGTCAGATATAGTTTGTCAACCTCTGGTCTAGACCATCTATCTCAAATATTTGGATTACTTCTATGCATCCATGGTACCCCAAACCACTCACTACTCTGCACTGTAAGCATTACCTTAGAATCTGCCTTCCAAACTAGGTGGTGAGTGTGTAAAGGTCATATTATATTTGCAAGTCTTAATATGTTTTCAATTAATGAATACATAAATATACAAAGTGAATAAATTAAAAGTTAAACAAAATAGAATAAAGTATAATCTGGTGTCCCATACAGACACCACTTAACTATTCTAGAGCTTAAAATATCTGCAAAAGAAAACAAGAAATAAACACAATGTTCATCAATGTATGATTTATAGTATAAAATTGTATTATGCCAATCATCGTTACATCGATAAGAAAAAGTTAAAAACAAGAAAGGTACAGGCATTAAAAAATGTTTGTTTTAGAATCTGTCACCTACTTTTAAATACTTTAAAGGAGTCTTCAGACATAAATTCAAAACTGTAACTTGAAAATGAAGTACTATGGCTAAATTTAAATTTTTCTCTTTTTGAGAAATATGAATGGTTAATCTCTGATCAAAGAATAAGCTGAAATAAAGTATATGTAAGTATTAGGTAATTTCAAATTATTTTTGAAAAACTGTCTAACAAAATTTTTTTTGATTATTTTAAAAACTAAAATCACTACAATTTGTATCTGAAATACAAATGGGAAACTTTCATTTCAGTTGGTTTAAAAGTTTTTTTTCTTCTTTTTTAGTTAAGAAATAAACAGAAAAAGAATTCAGAAAATTACTGATATCCAAACTAATCAAAAACAGTTCATCTACAGGATTAAATTCATAGGAAAAAAAGGACAAATTATACAAAAAATAGTTTTCCATAGCTAAATGAAGTAAGTTGTTAAACTGACTGATTCCTGGGTATGTGTCAGTCCCTAGTACTACAGCTATAAATATAAATATTTATATGTGTGTGTGTGTGTGTGTGTGTGTGTGTGTGTGTATTTGAAAACAGAATCTTTTTTTGAAGCAAACCTAGGTTGGCCATTTTTTTTCCTTTCCACAATTTTTATTATTCTATAAATAATGTATTATACTAAACTAAAATCTCTTTAGAATTTCTTTAGAATGTATGACATACATTTATTGCTTCAGAAAGGTGCACCTTAGAGGGAGATAATTCACATATTCAATACAAATAAGATATTATATAATACAAACTCCAGGCATTAAAAATTACATTTAAGACTTTATTTACTTCTGTTTGTTCCCTTAAATTCCATCATTGAATATATAGCTCCCTTCGTTCACATGAACATACATATTATTCAATGATTCGATAAACACATATTAAGCCCCTATTATGTGCCAATCACTTGGTCAAACACTGGGAAGAATATAATGAACAAACACTGAAATATTCTCAGTCTAGTTGAGGGCAGGGGCAGGGTGGGGTAGAAAATGGAAAAGGAGGAAGAAAAAGAAGAGAAGAGGAAGAAGAAGAGCAGCAGCAACAACAAAGTGTGGGGAAGAAGAAAAAAAGGAGAAAGGGGAAAACACAGACCAGATTTGACACTTTAAACAACTGGCACTCCCAACAACATCTATAAAGTATTAGCTTTGCAGGAACTAGACAAGGCAACAGAGGACAGTGATAACTGAGATAAGCAAACAAATATGAGCTCTCTGAGAATTCTAGCTCTCTGCATTGTGGGAATTTCCAACCTGCTACCCAGAATAGGGATGCCCAAACAGAGCTTTTTTTTTTTTTTTTTTTTTTTTCTTAACAAGTTGAGGAGACATGTTTAAGTTTGGGGAAGCAAAGGTTGTTATAACATTGGGTCAGAATAGAAGTGAGGTGAAAGTTAGTTCCAGATATCTGAATAATGGTCCTCTTAAATCTTTCGCTATACTAATATGTACATAAATTGAGGAAACTACTGAGACCAGGGGAGTAAAACAGCATCAGAAAGAAGTAGGTTAAATAATCCCTGAGTCTCAAATAAAAACAGGAATATTTTCTTCCATCAGACAAGATGAAGATATTCTAACATGTGGAGCCAAATTAGACCTAGACTGAAGGCTTCTGTGACTTTATACTAAAAAACAAAAAGCTTAAAAGGTTCAAAATGTATCATAATAATTTAACTCATACAGAACAAAGTCCAAAATTATTTAAACAAAAATACCTATTACCTAGAAACATAAATCAGGATATTTGTGTTAAATTAAAAATTAAAAGATAGGCAAAGAAGTAGGAAATCATGACCCTTAACCAAGGTAAAAACTAATAAAAACGGAGCCAGACATCTCAAAAGTATAATTAGTGGGGGGGGGGAATATTTAAAAGCTATTATAAATGTCCTCAATGTATTCTAAAGTAGTGGAAAGAAGGAGCATCATAAGGACAGACATAGAAAATATGATAAAAGATCCAAATTGAATTTCTAAAGATGAAAATATTTCTGAGATAAAATATACACTGGATATCATTAACAATAATTTGGACTCTCAGGAAAAAAAAATGAGTAAACTTGAAGGCATAACAAAAAACTATCCAAATGAAAAATACAGAGAAAAAAGACTGGGAAAAAAAAAAAAAGAAAACACTCCATAGCATCAGTGAACTCTAAGACAATACCAGGAGAGCTAACATATATTTAACTGAAGTCCAGAGAAGGCAATGAGATAGACAATGAATATTGAAGAAATAGTGGCAAAAAACTTATCAGTTATATATCCAAAGATCCAAGAAATTCAAGAAAACTTAAACCAAATAAATATAAATACCAAGATATATCATAATTTTCTAAAAACCAGTGACTAAGAATCTTAAATCATACTGAAGGGGAAAAATATTATGTACATAAAAAACTTAAAAATAACTAGAGTTCTAACCAGAAACATTGTAATCCAGAAGATAATGGAGTAACACCATTAATGTATTAAAGGGAGAGGTGGGGAGAATGAATTCCATACTCAACAAAAATTATTTTACAAAAAAAAAAAAAAGAGAAATAAAAATGTTTTCCAGATAAAAGTATCTTAAACTATTAATTTTCAATTATAGTTTTGTTTTCCCTGTGATTTAAGGTCTTTTAAGAACTATATATATAAGTGGCACATAAAATTCTATTATTGACTGACTAAAAGCTGTTATTAATCAAAATTAGCTTGGTGTAACCTGAAAACTTTACTTTGGTAAATACACCAAATCCACTTTTATCTGACCATTCCTAATCTGCATGATTCTTTCCACAAGACAGAGATGTGCTAAGCGGCTGCTCATAAATGGGAATGCCTTGTTTGAAATAAAGTTACCTAGCCTTAATATCTATGAGTTAGGACTTAAATAAATTATGCAACCATTAGAACAATCAGCTCATTGAAGTGTTCTTATGATAGCCAATGCATAATTGCTCTTAAAATAAAAAGTCAGGATGAAGAAGCCGATACCTGTCTGGATATGATCTCTGTTCAGATCACTCTGAAAGTATTAAAAATCATAGTCCAAGGGCTAAAATGAAGAGTTTTCTCCACATAACACTCAATATTTTTTACTTAAGTAGCAACTGTTGGATGAATAAAAACACATGTTACTATTTTTTGTCTAATACTTTAAAGATATATATAATGAAATAATGACTAAATCCAAAAACTGTTTTATTTTTACCCCTTTAACATAATTCAAGGGAAAGAAATCCCAGTTGATGCCCCAAAAAACAACTATTGCTGTAGCACTTTCTAGCTAAAAGAGGGCAATACAGACACAAAATAGACTAAGTGTTATTAATATTTGTTCTGGATCACAGTGTTCGGACTTCAAACACAAAGAAGTAGAAAGAAAAACAAATTTTGTGATAGGCTTGAGAAACTCTTCATTTAGATAAGTAATATAAAATATTCAACTCCTAAGGTGATATTAGATCTAAAAAGGGGCAATGAGTAAATAAAACTCAAATTCAAAATGATAAAATTCTAGATTATAAATACCACACTCTAGTAGCTATTTCATTAACTCTTCTTCATGACTGAATTTTCTTAGAGAGACCTGAATGTTTTCTGAGGACTCTCTTCCCACAGCACAGGAAGACCAATTAGGTGCAATGAGAAATGGCCTCAGATAGCAGAAGATGGCCTCTGGATGATACAAAGAATTTCAATAGTCATTTCAAAGGAAATAGTTTACACAATAAATGGAGATACTGATAGTTAATATTATTACGTATATAAATGCCCAGGTATTTTAATAGTCATATTAATTCATAATACTGGTTTTAATGTCCATAATAACAGAGAAGGAATTCAAGACACAGAGAAAAGAACAACTATGCCTAGAGACAGCAAAGTGTTAAATCCAACTTTTAACCCAAGGCAGTATGATTTCAGGGTCCATGTGCACAAGCCATTAAGTCATGATGGCTTCAAATGTTGATGGAAAAGTTTCAGAGAATCCAATTTTTTGACTATAAAATAATGGAAAATACAACAGGAATGTAAAAGAGTCTAGGGTTCTACTATGAGAAATTCTAAATTTCAGATTGCAAGATTGCACTTAAGTTGTTTGGGTTTGAAAAGTCATTAAATGTCAGTGCCAACTCCCAGGTGGTAATAATAATGCTGATAATATTTAGGTTATATACTTTGGATACAGAATTTCACTAAAGACATATACACATAATTAAAATTAAAAAAAATCATGGCATATTCTTAAAAGAGAAAGATATGTCTTTTAGCACATGAAATACTTTATCTTACAAGCTCTGTTTTTAAATCTAGATAAAGCACTCCTAAGTCTGGAAATTCATTGTTTAAATTCTAATTGATTGATTCAAAAGTAGAAAAGGCCAGGTTCAATATTGCTTAACATTTTATCCATAACTGCACAGATAACCTTACTTGGCAGATAGTAAAGGTCAACACCTCTGATTCTGTGAGTGGAATTCATAATGATTATAATACAACAGAAGATAAGAAAGTAATATAATTTAATTAAATAAAAGCAAGTGCCAAATAATTCTACAAGGAGAAAAATAAACTGGTTATGCAAATCCATGATGAGAAATGACTATGCATTTGTGATAATGGCAGAAACAGATCAAGAGTGTCTCAAAATCAGAAGGCTAAATGACCTAACAGTGCAATGGAGTACAGAATATGCTCAAATTCCATACAGAAATATTCATGAGAAACCAAATCATAAAAATAACTACTTATAATCACAATGTATTTAATACTTAAAATACACTAACAGTTTTGCTAATAGTAAGAAATAAATATCATTGACAAATCTTACATGGAACCAACCATTTTAAGAAAACTTAGCTAACTTTAAGGATTTCAAAAGAACTTCAAGAAGTCTCAGAAGAAAAATAAACAATACAAATTTGAGAACTCAAAAAATAGATAACCAAAAATTAAATTCTTTATTCTAAAATGCCAAGTATTTATCCTAGGGAGGAAAAAAAAAAAAGATTTGCATTATTTGTTACCATTAACTTGAAATTAAAATTGTAAATGTTTTTTTTCACAAACGTACCAAATTGATTATCTTAAATATTAGAAAATGTGTTTATGTTAGCTCTAATCAAAATTTTTAAATTTCTAAATAATAGTAGGAACTTTAATTTTCTCTACTTTCAGAATTTTAAATCAGATAAATATACTCTTAAAAAATAGTACAGTATATGTGTGTAACTCTTAACTTTTTGGTAAACTTTTATTGTTTCATTTTACCTTCAGACAGGTTGATAATAACAAAAGTATTATTCTTTCACAGTACCATGAAAAATGCATCAGAATGTAGCACATCTCACTATTGATATGCTATAGTTTTATCAGTAGTGATTTTCCTTTCTCAGTAATATATACAAAAAATGTGTGTCTTAGAGATGATGAACTATAACATGCCATTATACATGAATAAATTAAGTGCTTTTTTATTAGTGAGAATATCCTCAAATTGCTTTTGAAGTTTTTAAAAGTAATTCTTCATTCCTATCTAATGAAAGTATAAATATATTAATTCCTTTTGCAATATAAATTTTACTTAGAGGCTGATGGTGTTTAAATGATGTCTTCCCCCAGTAAAAGAAATATCAAGAGGAAGTTAAAAATATTTTGAACTAAATAAAAATACAACTTATTAAAAAATATAAAAATTTATATCCGTGAATACACATATTAGAAAAGAAGCAATATCTAAAATCTATAATCTAAGCTTCTAAAAAAAGCAGAAGAGAAAATTAAATTCGAAATAGGCATAACAAAAAATAATAATAAGAGCAGAAATCAGTGAAATTAAAAACAAAAATTTAGTAGAGAAAAATCAATGAAACTAAAAGTTGGTCCTTTGAAAAGGTCAATAAAATAAAAACCCTCCAGTCACACTAACTAAAAACTAAGAGAAGACACAAATAACTAATATCAGAAATGAAAAAGGAGAAATTACTACAGATCCCATGGACTTTCAAAGGCTAATGAAGAAATACTATGAAAAACTCTATGCCTACAAATTTGATAACCTAGATAAAACAGACCAATTCCTTGAAAAACACATCTGCCAAAACTCATACAAAAAGAAATATACAATCTGAATAGGTTTCTATCTCCCAAAGAAGTTGATTCAGCAATGAATAATCTTCCCAAAGAAAGCCTCCAGCACAGATGGGCTCATTAGTAAATTTTGCCAAAATTTACAGGAGAAATTATAGCAATCCTCTCCAGTTTCCTTCAGAACACAGAAGCAATTTATAAGGCCAGTATCATACTAACACCAAAACCAGATAATGATATTACAAGAAGATAAAATTATAAACCAGTATCTAATATGAATATATATTTTAAAATCCCACCCAAAATATTAAAAATCAAACCCAAAAATCATAAAAAAAAATATGCACCACAAACAAACAAGTGGTATTTATCTCAGGTATGTATGCAAAGCTGGTTCAACATTTCTTTTAAAAAATAATGTAAGTCATCATATCAACACCTTCAAAAAGATATGTATATGATATCAATAGATGCAGAAAATCATTTGACAAAATCTAACCTCCATTAAAAACTCTCAGTAAGTTAGGAATCAAAAGGAACTTCACAACCTTGATAAAGAGTATCAACATAAACAAACAAACAAACAAACAACAAATAAAAACTGTAACCATCACCACATCTAATGGTAAGAAAAATGAAGTTTTCCCATTAAAATCAGGAACAACTCAAGAATTCCCCCTTTCACCAATCCTTTTCAACATTGCACTGGGCATCTTTGCTAATTCAATAAGGCAAGAAAGGAAAACAAAAGGTATACAGATTAAGAAGGAAATCATAAAACTGTTTGTGTTCTAAGATAACATTATTATCTATGTAGAAAATCCAAAATATTCAACCACCACCACAACCACAACAATAACAACAAAATCTTCTGGAACTAACTGACTATGGCAAGGTTGCAGGATACAAAGTTAATATACACAAATCAATTCCTTATAAACAAAGAATGAAAAAAATGAAATTTGAAATTAAAAACATAATATCACTTACACTTGCATCCCCCAAAATGAAATACTTTGATGTACATCAAACAAAATATTTCTGAGATCTAATGAGAAAAACTATAAAACTCTGATGAATAAAATAAAAGAAAAACTAATAAATGAAGATATACATCATGCTCATGGATAGAAACACACACTATTGTCAAGATATCAGTTCTTCTCAACTTGACCAATGCAATTCCAATCAAAATCCCAGCAAGTTATTTTATGAATATTGACAAACTAATTCTGCAGCTTACATAGAGAGGCAAAAATCCCAGAATAGTGAATACAATGTTGAAAGAGAAGAACAAATTTGGAGGAATTATGCTATCCAACTTCAAGACATATTTTGAAACTATAGTAATCTAAATAGTTTGGCAGTGGGTAAAAAATAGACAAATAGATCAATGGAATAGAATAGAGAGCCCCAAAACAGACCCTCATATACATATATATAAAACTAACTGGTATTTGACAAAGGAGCAAAAGCAATACAATGGAGCAAAGAAAATCTTTTCAAAGAATGGTGCAGGAACAATTTTATATTCACATGGAAAAAATAAATCTAGACACAAACATTATGCCTTTCATAAAAACTAACTCAAAATAGGCCATACACATACATGTAAAATGAAAAACTATAAAATTCTGAGACGATAACTTACGAGAAACCTAGATGATCATAGATATGGTGATGTCTTTTTAGATACAATACCAAAGATATGATCCATGAAATAAATAACTGATAGACTGGACTTTAATAAAATTAAAAACTCTCCTGTGCAAAAGCTTATCAAGAGAATTAAAAGAAAAGCCATTAGGAGTAAATTTTGCAAAGATACATATGATAAAGGACATTTATCCAAAATATAGAAAGAACTTCTAAAACAAACAACCTGATTTAAAAATAGCCAAAAAAAATACCTTAACAGACACTTCAATGAAGAAAATATGCAGATAGTAAATGATAAGATGCTGCATATCCCATGCCACCAGTGAAATGCAGATTAAAACAACAATGACAAAATACTACACACCTGTCAGAAAGGCCAAAAGCCAGAACACTGGCAACACACACTAGTGATGAAATAGAGCAGCAAGAGTCTCATATAATGCTGTAAGAATGCATAATGGTACGGCCATCTTGGAAGATAGCTTGGCAATTTCTTACAAAACTAAACCTACTCTTTTAATATGATCTGAGAATTATGGTCCTTGGTATATACCCTAAAGAGTTGAAAATTATGTCCATACTAACACCTGCACGTAGATGTTTATAGCAGCTTTATTTGTAACTGTCAAAACCTGGAAACACCCAAGATGTCCCTCAGTAGATGAATGGAAAAGTAAATTGTGGTCCATCCAGATGATGGAATATTATCGGCACTAAAAAGAAATGAGCTATCAAGCCATGAAAAGATATGGAGGAATCTAAATGCACATTACTAAAAGAAGGAAGCCACTCCAAAAAGGCTACTATATACTTTCAACTATAAGAGACTTTACAAAAAGACAGGATTATGAAGAAACTTAAAAGATCAGTGATTTCCAGGAGTGAGAGTGGGAGAGACATGAATATGCTGAGCACAGAGAATTTTTAGAGCAATGATGCTACTCTGTATAATATTATGATAGCTATATGTCATTAACCCTTTGTCCACCTCATAGACTGTATAACACCAAGAGAGAACCTTAAGGTAAATTATTGCCTTTGGATGCTAATGATGTGTCAATATAGGTTTATTATTGGTTTAAAAAAAAAGTACCATTTTGGTGAGTGATATTGATAAAAGGAGAAGTTATGCCTTGGTAAGGCAAGGTGTTTATGAAATCTCTATAACTTTTTGTTAACCAAACTGCTCTAAATAAATAAATTTTTTTTTTAAAGAGTCAGAGTCATGGTAATACATTTACATACAGTCATATTTAGGTTTTTACATCACTTTTTGAGTAACATAAAATAATTTAACTTGCATCTCTCTCTTTGATTTTGGCTGAAAGAACTTTGGATCCATAGTGAATTGTTGCTCTTGGAGCTACTAAGTTTTGCTAAGATTCTCCGAGTATACATAGTGCAAACATGGAGATATGTCAATACAGTTATAACAGATAACTGTATTAAATCTTCCCAGAAAAAATCATAAGGTTATTTGTTGTTAACTATTGTTTGCAAAGGACAGTCTATAAATACTCCTGTGACGAGTCCTACACTTGTTTTGATGGTCAATCTAATTCCTCCTCTTTAATAAAATATATTACATTATAATAAAGTTTCATATTTATTGTAAACATGGCATTTACAGATAAACTTACTAAGCAATAAAAATGCCTTTGTATCAAAATTAATTTCATCCTTTTCATGGGCCTAATCAGTTAATTCAGAGTGTCTTTGGTAAAAGGAATAATCACAACGGTCTCCTAATGAATCAATAAATTAAAAATTTTAAAATTGATAAAATCCAAAGTCCTTGCCATGTCATAGATGTTCTAGATCATCTTAAATTTTACTAAGTGAGGCATTTGCTATTTACTCTGTTTGAAAAGGTAAAAGGGAGTGAAATATATGGTGACAAGAGACTTGACTTTGGATGGTGAACACAATACAGATGATGTATTATAGAACTGTACACTTGAAACCTGCATAATTTTTTTAACCAATGTCACCCTAATACATTTCATAAATTTTGAAAAAATGTACCTTTTCTATATTCTCTTTTCTCCCAATCCAGTTTTGTTTTTCTTCCTGGCATTAATCATTAGCTACTATTACATTGTTTGTTTACTGTCTCTCCTACTAGAATGTCACTCCATGAGGATGAGAACTAGCCCATTTTATTCACTGTCCTCAGCACCTAGAGTCATGAACAGTGCATGGAAGATGTTTGATTATTATATATCGCATGGATAGAATGAATATGGGAATATGACTGCAAAAGTGTTGCCTTCCTCCATTACACTTTAGATAGTCTAAGTTTAAGATAACCAGATGCAAAAGTCATGACCATTGGATAAAGACGTGTGAATGACTTCCTTCTCTCTCTAATATTCCTTAACAAATGGATAGTTGTTTTACTGCTAAGTAATATTTTTACTATTGTATATAGACATTGCTTAAACATTATTTTCTTGAAAAAATGCACTCTGCCATTTTTCTCACAAATGATGAAGAAATTTGGTTTTGACAAAGTATGCTCAATGCGTTATTACTTTAAATTATATATGTCCACTCTTCATACAATTCAAATAGCAACCTGAAAATTCTTAAATCATGCCAAACAAATGTATCAGTCATACAAAACTTAGGAATCTTATAATCTTATCAGCACAATTTCCTCATTTATAAATATCATATTAAATAATTGCAAAGTTATTCATATTTGCATTTGCATCTTTTTAGTTCCATGATTCTGTGATTTATTGAATTACATTTCTTAGAAGACGTGTTTTTTTTTTCTGTTGAATTAAAAAATACCTACAAAACGTTTCAACAATTATAAGAGTAGTGATACAAAAATCTTTTTTAAGATTTAATGTTAACAACGTAACTGTTACATTGAAATTTTTTTAGACACCTTTTTTTTCTAAAAACAGTTTAACAGAAACCACATCATGTATGAAGTTACTGCAAAGAAATATTCTCTTTAAAACAAATTGTTTCATACCCTGTTAGCAGCTGGTCCTTGTCATTTCAATTGACAACAGAGCCTTTAGTGAAACACATATGTGGAGGAAGTTGTTCTGTTATCTGTGCAGATTGTTGTGCCTGGTCATCTGTTTAAATATGCAGTGGCATTTCCAATGTAATTAAATTTTTAATTGTACATCCAAAATTTGTCTATGTATTGGCATGTATAATGAATTATGATTTATAATTGTTAGGAACCATTAATTTGAAATCTGTGGGGCAAGTCTTCAACATCTTGACTGTCCCATGAGACTCATTTTTTTTTTTTAGAAATTATTTGAACTGCAGTATTTAAACTTGTTTAAATATTATGAAACTGATACTGTTGGATAAAAAATTGAATCTTCAAATTACATTTATGCTGGCCTATGTTTATATTCTCCAAAAAAACCCAGTTATTTGTACCAAGACCAATTAAAATAATAAATGCATATGAATGAAATGAAAGTTTTTAATTGTTATGTGGTGTTTTGGGAGAATATTTCCAAGTATACAATAAGGATAAAAACCTTTTGGAATTACTACTGAGAACTGGACATAGTAGAAAGCTTAGCTTGAACTATTAAGGCATATTTGAAGTACACCTTAAAATGAAAAGACAATTAATTTCTCTAAATTAACACCCTTTTAACCTTTTTAGTCCCATAGTTTATGCTATTGGCAGAAACCTGTTTATGAAAATCTGTACTTACAACATCCTTTGGGTAACCCATATCTATACCTAATATTGCTACTTATTTTAATGCTCCAATAAGGCCACACCCATTTTAAAGGGTGGACACTGTCTGATGAGCTGTGGTATTATTCTAATTAACCACTGCCTAGAGCATATGAGCTGTTAGATATTTTGGGTATCACTCCTAGCTATGTTTATATGTCAATATGGATGTCTATTACATGTATGGGTAGATTATGCAAATGGAAATGAATTTTAGTTAAATATTACAGATTATCAGATAGATAGCTTTATGGAAAAATTGGCCAAGTAAACAAAACAATACCTCCAATGAATAGTCACTAAACAATAAGCACTGCATTCATTAAAGTAAGAAGCATTCAGTGAGTCTACTGTCCAAAAGCAATGCACTAGACTTCATAGCTACAACTCTCGGTCTTAGCTGTTATACTAATTAACCTTGTAGATAGATATACAGCCTCAATACAGTAGTCTAGAAGAGAAATTATAGGAGCCCATATTTCTACTAATGCTAAGTATCTCCTGAATTTTTATAAACTGAATATTTCTTCTCTACCGAGACTTTAACATAAACACTGAACTTCAATCTTTTCCTCCTCCCACCCAGTTACTCCATGTAAGAACTCATCTGGGAAATTGATATAGAAAATGACTCTCTCCCTCCCAAAATTTTATTGACTATTATTTTAAATTATCTTTTTAGACTTGATTAAGTAGTCTTAGATCCAGCCCTGCTTTCAGATTATAGCAAGGATATCCAAATAAGTAATTACCATAATACAATATAGGCACTATTATAGAAATAGATTATACTGCCATATGGCTGTATCATTAGTACGACGGAAAAAGAAACACATCATTATTAACATCTTTTAACTGGGTCCACAAATTTTAGTTGACTCTTAGTAATGCACCTCATAAAATCTTTAATATTTACATTTGATAGTCACAATCGCACTTAAAAAAAAAAAAAAAACACCCAAAGCTCTACTTTTACAAAAATCTATTTCAAAGATTTGTACATTTTACTTTATTTTGAAATGGTTACAAATGTGATTTTAAAACCTTACCAAAATATGATTGTAACAATAGGACTTGAAATACTGAGTACTATTTGGTAAGGTTTTTTTCTATTTTATAAAAAATATTTTTTAAGTCAAGCAGAATCAATTTTCTTGTTTCAATTGTTAAAACTATTATAATAGTTTATTTAAAGTTGTATTTACTACTGAGGAGATAATTGATATAAATTTTCTGAAAAAAAATTAAAATAAATATAAGAAAAAAATGGACACATTTTATCTACTAATTATTCTACTAGTTTATTCTATTAAAAATAACTACAAATATATTTCTGGAAGAATGAAACTTTTTAAAAACTAAAATTTTCAATAGTAATATATGGTTGCTAGTTATAAATAAGACAATTGGTGAGAAAAAAACAAAATTAAAACTTCTTTAGTTCTAAAAATAAACTGTGACTCTGCATAGTTAAAAACTGTATCTTATAATATAAAGTAAAATTTATTTTAAAACTAAAATCAAATCATAAATTTCAAACATTTTTTAAAAACTTTACATATTTTACTCCTAATAGATATTAAAACATCTTAAATACAATATTTCTCAAAAATCTCCAAATGTTTTACTTCATTTAGGATATTTACTACGTATGATAAAAGGTGATATTGAAAAAACATAAATTGCATGCTAAGATTACAATTATTTTTATTTCTTATTTCATTAAACTAATCAATATACATGACCACCAGAAGTAGGACCACAAAAGATAATTTATAGTTTTCTCCATAAGAAACATTTCTAATAATAATTCATTTGTTTTATAGTAGTTATTTGGATAAAAGGGCACATACATTTGGAAATTTTTTCACACACTAAGGGCTTTGTTATTGCTAGCATAATTAAATTCTAGATTAAGTGAATTATATTATATACAAAAGCATACCTCCTTACCAGTGGGAGTAATTTGCCCTACAAAAATCTGTTAGAATATTTAAATGAAATTGTTAATCAGGGACTATTTACAGCTGCACCTGCTCTTATTTGTCTCATGAAACTGTAATCACTGTCAGTCCTTCCAGACCCAGGCAGAAGATAACCATTAACACAACAGAAGCATAATTAAAGAGAATCCTCATCTGCTATATTACCCTGGCTTTGATAAAGAGTAAGTGAAGTGACATAGGTGCAGAAGGCACCAAGAAGAACAATGGAAGGTGACTGGGTGTTTATGACAATGCCACCTATTTCCTAAACAGAAAATCAAAGGAATTGCCCAAGAAAGTTCAGTGATAAACGGATAAAGTTAGCAAAAAGTTTAATAAACCAGACTATGGTAAATTCTCTTATTTTTAAAGAAAAGTTTTAAAATAGAAAAACAGTTTGAGAATTAAAGTCCCATAGACACTTCCAAGTCGGTTGTATTATCTTAAAAAAAAAAAAAAAAAAAGGTCAGTGGGTTTCTACAATGGTTATTTTTGAGCACATTCTGTATAAGATAGTACAGCAAGTGCATTTAATGCTTTCAGAGGAAGGATTATACTATGGTCTGGAAATTACTCATATACCTTTTTTTGAAATAAGTAATTTCTCCTTCTTGTTTGAATAGTTCCATAATTTTAAAAGTCACTCTAAATGGTTATTATATACATTGAACATGGGTTTGTGCATTCATGACCAAATAACTGACTTTTAAGACTGTTAGTGTTGCAAGATTTAAAGTTATGCAGGTAATGTAAGCACTGCACTCAAAGAATTTCATCAGAGATTGTGAAGGCATTATAAACAATATTCCCAGATGCAAATAAGCTTAGAATTCAACCTATATTTTATGAGAGGTGTGAATAAATCAAGATGTTAATATGTCTTACATGCATTACTTTTTAATGTTCTACAAATTTACCTATTTGTTATTTTTATTGTCTTTCTCTGCTCTAAAACTTAATCCCCTACATAATAGGATGTCTTTTTCTTCAGTGATGGATAAGTGCCATCTGAATGGATACACAATATGTGGGTGAGACACATAAAATCTGTTCAACAATGAATGAATGAATATTCTTGATTTGAAAAATACAGAAGAAACAAATACTCATGTAGCTGTTTGCATTTTAAATAGAATGCTGGAGTATTTTTCCTAGTTTTTAAAAGGCTAAAAATCTTTTAAATACATTTAGGTGGCAGAGAGTCTATGAAAGGTATGTCACCTAATATATGACTAAGCATCTCTTGGAAAGAATAAACTAATCTTAAATATCACGGGTATAAGTAATATCATCTAAAGAAGGATAATTTGACTCCTATTGTGAAAATAGTCCTATAAATAAAGAACAGCATAGATATAAATATATGGTTTATGTTGCTCAAATTTAAACACTATTCTTAAAAGTCATGTCCACATGTATGTAGAATGACAGAATAGCAAATAGCAGATAAGTTAAAATGTGGCCGTGAATAATTTTTATTATAATGTTACATGAAGGCAAAGTTACAAGCAAATCCAAGTTAATATAAGAAAACAAAACAAAAATGCTATCCATAGATATGCCTTTAAAATAGTTTTGTGAGAAAATAAACCACTAATTTTGTATTCATGTATATATATTATGCATATATTCTTATTTTGTCAAATATTTTGTTACTAAATTTCCATTATATATATATAATGTTAAACTATTTCACCCATAATTTTATCAATTGAAAATCTAATTTCTAATCTTATTTTAAAATCTCTTAAGAACATCAGCATATATACTTTTATTCTTTTCAGGAATTTCTTGTGACAAAGTATAATTAAAAACAATGAAATCCTGGCTGCATCTGTCCATTAATTAGTCTAATACTTAAATACTTAATGTTGTAGCAGATTGATTAATTTTATAAATTTCAGAAACTTAAATCATCAAGATTAATGATACATCTCAGAATAAAACCATAGACGGAAATGATCAAGTGTGGTAGTCGGGAAGCATAATTATAAATATTGCTTAGGAAACATCCATGAAAAAAGATGATTTACAATTAACATATCTGATGAAATGGTCCCATTGATATAACTGGTACTGTCAGAGAAATTTATTTTATATTCACACTCATACACATCAATAGTAGGTATACAGAAAGTGTATATGTTTTTTAATAATAAAAAATTCTTGTCACACATGTTCAGTACATTTTTCAGATATAATTTCATCTGATCCTTACCAAGAGTCTTTTATACATTTATGAATACAGTAACTGCTTTTTGGAAAAATATACTTTGCTACCCAATGCAGAGAATGTGAACTTGTGTTTATTGCCATTTGAGAGAAATTGAACATAGCTTATTTTAAAACTTTGCCTAAATTATTGAAATTCTTTTATACTTATCTTGAAAAAAATCTAAATTGAAAAAAAAATTATCTTGAAGAAAACCTAAATTCTTTCTTTCAAAGTTTAGATTTAATAAATTATGGTAAGTGTTTCATTATCTTCTAGGGAAAGAAGTCTTCAATTTTCTGATCTCACCGGATGAGATCTCTTAGATATAGAAACAAATAATAATCCTCAACCCTGATTGAAAGGACATTTGCTGTGATTTGTTTTCACCCAGGAATGATCATTGACTTAATCAAAAATATTCTTAGATAAACCTTTACAAATTTAAAGGAGGGCAGTTAGATGTAATTGTGGCTCCGAAACTGATATTCTCTGTTTATACAATTCAGGCACAGTGAAATGGACTACAAACAAGCAGACACAGGTATTGTGGTAAAAGTCACCTAGACGGAGGAAATTGTTAGTTCCATGTTACATGTGAAAATAATATTCTTCAAATTTCAGCTTAAGTAATAACTGAAATATCCATTGAATGAATACTCTAATATACTAAAATGCCTACAATAATGTCACTCCTTAATAACTGCACTTTCATTATGAGAAAAGGTTAATTCAGTGTGTTAATATTTTGAAGGATAAATACTATCAGTATATAAGAGTAGAAAGTGGGGTGTTTCCCAAATACTTGTGTAAGGTATGGTGATTCCAACTGAGAAGATGAACAGCAATCCCTAAATACTACCCTAAATAATATTATTTAAAAATAAATGAACATGACTTGTAAACAAAGGCTTACAGAAGTTGCCCATGAAAGTAGTCACGATATAACTGAAGGTCAACAGTTCTTACCTTTGAGAATTTTATGAATTATACACTTAAACCTATAGAATTTCATTAATCAATCTCACCCCAATAAATTAAATTAAAAAAAAAAAAAAAGCTCTGAGCACCCATCTCTTCTCAACACAAATGCACATATATGCAAACTTTTGCTTCCATTTCCAGAAGATTCAAGAAATCCTTCCCTATAGTCTCCATTTAAATACCTACTCTAGACAAAGCTAGGCTGCACATGTTAAGCTGAGAAGTTCTTTATCCAACCTCAGCCAGTGTTGATTGTAATATATGACATTCTTTTACGTCTCACTAAGGAAGCAAAATGCAGCCAATTCATCTCTGACACAATGACTTGTTATTGTTTTGAATCTTTATTTTATACAATTTGAAAAGGCAAATGTAAACGTGAAGTTTTATCCTATCACACAACTCTATTTTTGACTTTCTATGTACGCAATATTTTTCTTGTTTTAATGTCAAATCACAATGTTAATCTTTTTGATGGTATTTTAAATAACAATTAATTTCCATTCACATAGCACCATTAGTACATATCATGCAATTGAACAGTTATGATTAAATTTGCATATTTGTAAGTAATGACAATGATATTGTAACTGCTGGCCGGCTGATAGTAATTATAAATACCATTGATTACAAAACACAGAAAAAATCCATAGATATTAATATTTGGAGAAAATGTATCATAAAATTGATGAAATATGATACATAGAAAAAGTAGACAGAAGGTAAATATAATCCTTATACACATTAGCAGTAAGGCAGGGAAGCTTATCCAACATGAAGGAGATTGGGCAAGACTCTCAATGGACCTATTTTACTGGGAAACATTATAAAATGGTATAAATTAAGTTTTCTTTCATTCTTTTCTTATAAAAGCGTTCTTTGAAATGTTGCCTGCCCTTTAATACAGGGAGAAAATCTAATGATTTGGGATATTTGCATATTCAGATTCTTGTTACAATTAATTCTAATTGCAAATTAATTAATTAGCATTCTAGAGTTTACTTCAGTCTTTGTCTATTACAATGTCATGAATCAGTCTCGCAGGGCTTGATCACCCTTTAATGCTAATAAGTACAGGTATTTGGGGCTTCAGGATGGAAAACCTGATTCTAGACCTCAAGGAACTAGCTGAAGATTTGACTAACTCCGGACTGCCCCAACAGATTCTAATTTCCATAGGCACAGGAGCAGTGATTTTCTTGTTCACACAGAACACCCCAGCATTTAGCAATGTGTCTAGCTCAATACATTTTAGTTGAATAAATCTTATGCCATTTCGATATAGAATTTCCTACAAAGTCATGGTTACTTAAATTATCTTAAACTGATTCTTACAAATTATTCTTTTTGCATCTAAAATCTCATTTAAGAAGAATGCTAGGTCAGCAATAAATTGTTTCAATACTTTGCAGAAAAAAAAATCATTAGTTTGTCTCTCCAAAATTCATCCCAAATTTAGATTCAAAATGTAATATTTAATATAAAGAAAAATTATTACAAAAAAGTTACTTTACAGAAGGGCCTTATTATACAAATCAACCTGAAACAAGTCAAGGAATAAAAATTAAAGAATTTTCAGTGCTTTGGACAACAAATTACTTGTCTTGACTGAAAAAACAAATTGGCTAATGTCCAAGGAATAGTGATGACCACAACTAATTTGGGGAAAAGGAATAGTCAATCAGAGTTGGCTTAGATATCAAAATAAGGTAACAGCAAACAACCAGAGATATTTTTATGGTGGTAGTGATGATATTAATGATTTTGCCATTAGAGGATATGTGTAACTCTTATGAAGAATTTTTTTTTTCCACAGAGCAATAACCTAAAACAAAAAAGTTAGAAAATAAACCCTTAAAGGAATATACAATTTTATTTATCACAGCTATGTAAAACAGAATAATGATAGTAAATGCTTATGAAATAAACATTCATCACTAGCACTATTCCAAAAAATTTGTCTCATGTTCAAAAGTAGCATGCAAGATGACACATTTGTTGTGGCAGCATGAAGCAGGATGCAAACTGGGTCTCATTACCGGGATGAATGTGGCACATCATCGGATGCATCCTCTGCAGAGACCAGATTTAATGACCTTAACTTATGTATAGAAACATGGGTAGATATTTTGATTATATTTAAAAGTAAGAAAAAGTCTGAAATCTTCACACACAGCATAAGTACACAAATTAGACACACACATACACAAGCCAATGTTATAGTTTTCAAAGGTGCATCCATATCTAAGGACATAAATTGAATTCATTGGCATGGTTACCTACCAAAGTGATTGGAATGGGAGGGGGCCTAAAATGATGGAAATATATAATAAAACAAGACAAAGGCATTACCAGATCAATAAAGAAAACAGTTAATGAAATGAGGAGCATGAATACTTCTAATCGGCACAACCCAGATAAAAATAAATAAATAAATACTAAAATAAAAACTAAAACCTTCCAAATTGCCTCCTACAGCTATACTATATCAGAGGAATTCTATATGATATCACTTTCCTTATATTTTTTAACCTTAATTCTCCCAAGAGTTTATGTGGCAATTAATAGTGGTTTTATGTAAAGGTTGGTTCACACAGTTGCATTTTGGTTGCTTTTTCAGGTTATAGAAAACTGCGTCTTCCTAAAGTGCACATTCTATTAATACCTTCATTGTATATGGGTTGACACTATCACATTTGTAAAAGTGAATCAGACATTTAATATTCCTTTAATCTAAAACCCCTCTAAACGGTGTGATTCAATTAACAGATACTTAAATACCAAATATGAGAACTTTAGGGACTAAGGCATTGAGGCTTTATCAGGATGAAAGATGTTTACACTTAATACAAAGATTCTCCCCTGACTGAATGAGGCTGGTAATTGTGAGCAAGGCAAAGCCAGTGCTAGCTGATAACAAACTGTTCATTAAAGCATTAGCTTCCCTGAGCTTAAAGAATGTCAAAGCCTTCTCTTCTCACATATTCATGGAAAAATAATTACAGAGCAAAAAGAAAGCCGTTTTACATTTGTAATGAGGCAAAAGTTATCGTATGTTAGATTCAAAATTCTTCTAAAAATACTGATTTTCAACAGGATCTTTTCTGATCTTTTCAAAATTTATTATTATGACCCTCTCTTCCACTCTTCTGCCTTTTCTTGTCTGCATTGTGAATGTGCTTTTTTTGAGTTGCCATGTTGTCCCATTTTATTTTGCATATTATATATTCGCTTTGACACAAATAACACATGGAATTCATAAGTGTGTGTGTGTGCCAAAAACACAATGTTAAAATACACATGACAAAAAAGACATGTTTTCTCAAGTTGTCATACTAGAAAATAATTTGGAAATTTAATATTGGTAAAGATAAAAAAAAAATTAGAAAATGAGCTTGACACAAACTTGGTGATGTCTTTCATTAACTATGAGGAAACAAAAGATCCATGGTATTTAGGAGAATTGTCTAATGTTCTATAACCAGTACTAGGGATTAAAGTCTAGAAAAATATCCCCCCCCATCATTTACATATTTTAAAAAAGTGGCCAGGACACTTTGGTTAGAAGATAGGGATCTGGAGTCATAATGCATAGAATCAAATTCTGGTTTGACTACCCACTGACTTGTGGCAAATCTCTCTAAGCCTCAGCACAATGACACAAATAATTATGCATCCCTCATAGGATTGTTAGCAGGATTAAATGAGACTATACATATAAAGCAATTGGTACTTTGCCTGACACATTACATAATTCCTTTTAATATATTACCTATGTTTAAAACATATGAATTCCTTCATTCATTCCTTCATTCACCTTAATAAAAAGTGCTCCTATGTGATATTTTTATTGAAGATCCTAAAAAAAGTACAACATAGTTCCTAATATATTGAGCCCATTAAATACTGTTCTTAAGAAAGTGAAATATATATTGCAGATTGCTGGACAAGATTTTTCTGGTACCTAAAATTTCTATAGTTTAACTTTGAATTAAACTTTTGAATTTAACTAATCATGGTATTATATCGAGTCAAGGGGTTATGAAAAAAATATAGGTCATGAATTTTATTAAAGGTCATTTTATTTCACTAAAACTGTAAAATACACAAGCATCATTTCTAATTATAACCCAAATCCTGTAACTATAGAAATTTGGCACTAGACATTTTTTCAGAAATGTAGCTAGTTACTGAAGTAACTTGTTATTAAATTGCATGCTTTCTGCACAGAGCATACATATATAATCATGTATATATATTATATATATATATATAATATATACATATGTGTGCATATACATATATACATAAAATTATTTACTGCATGGCATTTTATACTCTAATCTCTAAACAGACTCAGATAATTCTCATCTTTAGAATCTCACTGTTCTCAGTCAGGGTGAGTACTAATGATTAACCTGAGCCAGTGGATACTCATCAAGTCAACTGGAGGGCTGATGTCATGTCACTGTCATCGGTATTTGAAGAAAATGACATACAATGAGGAACAAATTAGTTACATGCTCCTAGAAATGAGGGGAGTATGATCAATATAAACGTGTGTGTGTGTGTGTGTGTGTGTGTGTGTGTGTGTGTGTGTGTGTGTGTGTTTACCAACTATGAGGCAGAAAGAAAACAAGGGCAGATCAAATATCAAGTTCTCCTGACAACTTGGAAGGAGTGGATGCTCAACCACAACAGAGCCTGATGCCATAGGTATATAAAATGAGATGAATAAAATATGGTAATAAAGAATGACAAAAAGGTTAGGAAATTAATTAAGGAAAAAATATAGCAATGTTATGAGAAGCATTCAACCACTTTGAGCTTTAATTTATACAAGTAGAGGGGTGAGACGATCCCTCCAAATGAAGTACACTGATGGTTTAGAACACAGGTTTAGCAGTATGTCCTCTGGGAATCCACAAATTAGTTTAGTTTTTCTTGGATTCAGCTGTTTTATTTTTTTTTTTCTGCAAACAGGACCAATGCAATTCACAAGTTTTATTATGAGGATTAAATTAAAAATGTGTATACATAACATATATATTATTCTATGTATTTATATATATCGTACATGATGCCTTATAGATAGTAGGTGATCAATAAGTAGAAACTGTTTCTGTATTTGTCAATACCATTCCATAAATGAAATTCTACTCCTTAATAAGAAACATGGCAATAATTATCAACCTCTTAGTTTTTAATATGTTTTTAAGTTTAGGAAAATGTATGTTTAGGAAATCTCGGCTCCAGACAACTACAAAATACATTTTGAACGCTAGCATTTTAGTGACTATGAAAAAGTGCATGAATAAAAAATTCTTTTAAAAAATAGTATTTTTTTTTTAATAAAAGGCTAATTCTCACCAGAAAAGAAAGGTGGTAGAAGAAAAGACTTAGGGAATACCTGGAGGAAGATGGAAATTTTTAAAAAATAATAATTAGTTAGAAGAAAGAATGGGAACGGTAATAGGTAGGTGAAAGGATAAAATATGAAGAGGCTCACACTAGCATGAAGTTCATTCCTTCATTTAAATATATTAAATTTATTGGCTTATAAAAATGTAGTGAAAGAACTGAAAATATGTGAAAGAATAAGACAGAAGCATATTATAACCAGAACAAAACTGTTGCAAGAGAAAAGAATACTCTGAGAAACTGAATCTAAATTAAATGTTTGAACAAACAGGTATTACTAAAGGTAGCTGCAACATGGGATTGTTAAAATAGTTACCTTTTGCAGCATCTTATCTACTTTTTAACGTTTTTCTCTTCTATAAGCTATTCAGAAAGAAATTATCCAAGTATTTTAACGATAAGCACACTTGAACAAAAATACCTCTCTTCTCTAAATAGTGAAAATATTATGACCACTAATTACAACACACTTCCCTTACATTTCTTTTTCTTATGTACTAATCTAAAATGAAGCCTCAACCATTTCAGCCCTAATTCTATTTTCTTCAGCACCTACACATGAGTAGATGAGTGTGCAATAGAGGAAAATAACCACTGAAGCGTCTTGGTTTTACCATTTTAAATTTAGTACCACAATTCGATGGATACAATGATATCTGATAAGGCTACTATATTTATTTTGTCAATAAACTCTTCCACTCTCCAAGACAATGAATCCATTCATTATCCTCACTCTTCCAACTTCCTCTTTCTTTCTCATAGTCAGTTAACTATCTTGCTCTTACTCCACTGTGAAAGCAGATGCGGTCATAAGAGGAATTCTTTTTCTCACCATCACCAGGTCTACCACCCTACTGTCCTCACTGCTATTTACGCCTGTCTCATTACCATTTAATGGCATGATTTTCTGTTGCCCCTACCAAAGGTGAGTTTCCTCCATGATGCACTGGGTCCCATTCATTATTATCTACTTATCTATTCAGTTCTCCAATAAACCCTTGACTCTCTTTCATTATCACTGTTTATTTCTTAATATGGTCATTCTCATCAGTTTAAAATATGTAAAAACATATCAGATCTTTAAAACAAACAAATAAATCACTCTTTGTATACTTTTGCCTCTAGCTATATTCTGATTCTGTCCTTTTCTTAATGGCTGAACTCCCCTATAAGGTCTTACAGTCAGTCTCTACATTCTCTAGGTCCATTCTCTCTTAAGATTCTCTAATTAGGATCTTGATGAATTGTCAGTCCTTGTATTAATCTCTTGGAAGCAACGACACAATTGATCACTTTCTCTTTGTTGAATTACTCTCTTGACTTGGTTTCCATGTTTAAATATAGAGATCTCTCTTGAGTTTCCTCTCACATTAATGTCTGCTTTTTCTCTTTGTGTTGTTCCTTTAGTCCTTTTTCTTTGTCTTTCTAATATTTAACATTAGAACACTAAAGGGTTCAGTTTTCTGTCTATGCACCCTTTTTAAGTGATTTAATTTAACCATTCTGTGTCCTCTAGTATAAGCATATAGATTCATTATACTGCTGACTATAAAACATAGACCTCCAGTCCCAGCTCTGCATCACCCTGATCTCAAAACTGCTATATCCAGATTTCAAGATGACATTTCCTCATGAATAACTAAGAGACAACACAGACTTAGATCCAAAATACAAAATTATTAATCCAAACCTCCATAACCAATTTCCCTTCAGCATTCTGAATAGTAATAAAGAATATCAATAGTAATAAAGAATATCATTACTTACCCACTTGCTCATGTCAAACACCTTTGACATGAAGTCATTGATGACTTTCTCCCAAACACTATTTCATATACATCAGTAAGTTTTACTGGCTTCAGAATTTATATATATATCCTTAATCTAACTACTCCTCACCTCTCCATCATCAATAGCTTGGAGCAAACTTCCATCAGTTCTCCCAAGTACTGATGCAATAACCTTATAACTTGTCCCCAATAATATATTTTAACAACCAATGTATTCCCTGAATCTTACCACTATAATCAGAACATTTTATGGCTTCCCATCACAATCAAACTTAATTTAAGCTACTTTGGTCTCTGAGATGCTACCTAAATCTACCTATGGATTTTTTTTTTTTAATTTCATCCCCTACTATTCTACTATTATTCACCCCTTTGTTCATTCTTCTTGGTCACACTGGCCTTCTATGGTCCCTGATAATAACAAGCACATGTACGGCCTTTGCATTTACCTTTCTCTTTGACTGGGTGGTCTTATCTCAGATATTTGCATGATATTCTTTTCATTAGGATTTCTGCTCAAGTATTATGTCTCTGAGAGGTCTCCTTGATCATGCAATGTAATGTATCATCCTCAATACACTTCATCTCCTTATGTGCTTTATTTTTTTCTTCATAGTATTTACTGCTACCTTATATCCACGAGGGCAGAATCTCTATTCTGGTCTGATATGTAGAAGAAAATATATTGAATAAGCAAATAAATCATAGGGCATTCCTTGCAGCCATAAATTCATATATAATCCCAAAAGATTTTTGGAGAGCAGCTGGGAAACAATGTTTCCTGAAATTCTGCTCTTCATTAAATTACATAAAATGGTTTCAGTGGCTGTGGTCTCTTAATAACAGTAAGTTTGATTGAAGATCCATGTCAAGCAATTTGGGCTTTTAGTTATTAATCTGAAAACATAATGAAAGAGAAGTTGATAAATCATGCCAGTTATAGAAGATTGCTAATTTAATAAGCAACTCATTAGAATTTGCTGTGGTGGCTCTGACGTTTAATGAGCAGAAATTTTCCCTCTAATTTTTCTAAAGCAGTGAGATGTCAGTGAACTGAATTGATGCTTTAATAACAGTGATTTCTCCTCTACTTTCTTTATGAGAAATTAGCTCACATAATCCTCTAACTCATACTCACGTACATTAGTTGTACCAGTATGAGAAATCAGAAATCATGTAATGTATAGTTACATTACACAGACATACTGAAATACTTACTCTCAATTTACCCTTGTGATAACTAGTTCATAGTTATACAGTATTGCATATTCATAGATTTTTCTAATATGTTTGCCCAGGACAGTAAATAATGATTGCCAAGATCTTTAACGAACCATCTAAATATTTCTTTAATTCAATTTCTTTATTATCATCTAGAAGGGAAGACCAAATCCATTTAAGCATTTTAAAAATTTTTATAACTAATTCACACATATATGTTCACTTAATAATGCTCTTTAAAATCATGTTTTTACACTCCAAATTAAACCCTGATAGACTACTTTAACGGCTAAAACTCTTCTTTTTTCCACATATAGTAAAATTTCACATACTCTTTAGGGGGTCACCTTCATAATGATTATGGCAGAGAAAAGTGTGTTTCTCCAAATCTTGTACTTTGAAGTAAGATAGAACTGAATTTAATGCCAGATCAGTCATTTAGTAACTGTGACCTTGGGTAGTCAGCTTAATTTCTCAAAGGCTCAATTTCTCCGTTTTTAAAATAAAAGTAAGTCTGTTACAAAGAATTGCTGTGTGCCTTACTACATATACTTTTAAAAATACTGACTCGTAGTAGGCATTTAATAAGTCTTATTTTCTATTCCATTACCCCTCTTGAAATACTGACCCATTTATTTTGCCAGTCTTTTAAACAATATTTTTTAGGCATAAACTAAATGCCAGCCCTTACAATATAATGATAATCAAGCTAAATTCCCTTAATTCAAAGACAATGTAAGAACTGAGGCAACTGTTAATCAACTTTAGTTCACTGCTACTAGCACTTACAAAAAGTCTCCAAAAAGCCTGACTACCTTAATAGATCTAAAATTCACATTTAATAGAAAATGCTGATATAGATTAACGGCCATCGAAACAATGATTTTTTTCAGTGATATTTAATTTAAAAGGTTAATCTTTCTTCCAGTTAAAATTTAAAACTGTACAAATGATGACCAGTAGTACATAAATAAACGTTTCAGGGATAAAGTTAATGTTGATTCATTCAGAAGCATTTTTTAGACCTTATGGTCCTCACGTCAAGTACCCAAGCAAATTTTAATGGTTAGGTCAAATAATATTGTTACTAATGTGTAACTTTTCTGGGGAGTATAAAATACATCATGTTTACAAGCATAAAGCTTTTTGTTTGCTTTTTTTGTCTGTTAACATCATGAAGAACATATACTCTGCAGTTTGACAGTCAAGATTTCTGACTCTGGCTATGATAACATGGACTATGCATGTGACTTTAATTAAAGTACTGATAGATCTCTGGTCTCCTCACCTGGTAAGTGTATCTTGAGTATTAAAAGTGATAAAAGGCAAAATGTCTGCCCTATAATAAAAGAAAAAGAGTATTAATGTGTCTCAAACTTTATTTCAAATTGCTTTCTTAATTTAGAATTTATTTCATTGTAGTATTTAGGTATCTAAATGGATGGACATATTTCTGTTTTCCTTGAAAATTATTATGCATTTGCTTTCCAAATGAATGGTGTGTTGGAGCCTTAGTTACAACAAGTACATCCAAGAGTCATTGTTATCTTCAAATTACATGGAATCCTGGGAAGCAAAGGTTCTGAACAGAAGATAGTAAACACAGCTTAGGAAAATAATTTATCTAAATGATTAATTTGGCATTAGGCCAATCTTCCAGTCTACTTCTTCAGTCTCTAGAACTTTGAACTAATTTAAATCTATTGTGGCTTTCTGAACACAGCATTACTATTATTTTAGATGAAGTTTGTCTTTCCTACCAGAATGAGTTGTTTAATGATATGGGTTCACTTATGATACTTGGCATTCCATATTTATTTGTTTGAATAAGTAGCTTAGAATCAGAATTTAAAAAGTTTGGAAATATGAAATAAAGGAAATTCATTTCCCTTTTAAAAAGTAGTATGATTCCCTATCAAGAAATCATTCCCCTAATCTAGATTTTTTGGGGGGCGGAGAGGGGTCATGTCTAATGTCGTTCTAGTCTTTATTGAAATCTTAGCTATAAATTAGAAACATTATTATTGTCTTAAATGGGTTTCTGAATTAAAAAATTAGATGAACCCATGTCACAATGCCATTTTTGAAACCAGAATAAAGTCTTATATATTCTTTTTAGAGTGATCAAAATCTAACTCACCATAAGGATTCTCTCTAACATGTATATTTAATGTGAAATCTCTGGGATGTTTGTAAAAGCCAACATTTTACCAAGTGTCACATTTAATTTCACTTAAGAATGTTCTTAAGTTGTGTAAGAATCAAATTAAATTCAGAAATTCTATTTGCCTTCATGTCTATGAATATATCTGTAAATCTTTTTCTGAGTATTTTAGCAATTGGGACATTTCTTATTCTTAACAACCAAAGCTGAATAAGACTTTATAGTTTATCAAGTCTAGCAATTCCTAATTGGAATTTGAAGCTCTAACTCTTTTTATATTTCACAGCCTGACCAATCTGTGGGCTTACTATATTGGAAACTAGGCCTTAGCTTAGCAAGGCAAAGCAATATACCGATTAGTCAAAATAAATTATTTTTGTAATACTAATGCAAATGTATTAACAATTTTAATCTATTGAAAATATTTAAGTTTTAGAATTATTAATATCAAAACATTATACTTTTACTAGTATGTAACACTCGTGCATGCATGTTAGAGCCAGGTGCAAGTCTGATTGAAATCTTTCCCAGTATATAAAAAAATGGTTTTATTATAAATGTAAAATATAACCAGAGATCTTCATTACCTAAAAGAAAAGTTTGCAAGACTATTTTCAAAAGCTTATTTTCTTATTTGATTAAAGGTTTTTTTAATTAATAATAGGTTTTGTCTATGTTTTCAGTGATTAGAACTAATTAGTATGATTAATAATAGAAAACATTTTAGAAATACTTGTAGAACATATAAACAAAAATAACATTTCCCAGAACAAAGAGAGAAACCAACAAAACTAGTCTTGAATTTACAGTTTCAATTCCAATTACTGTTCAGCAGTTTATCAAGAAAAAAAAATAATAACTAGAGGACCTCGAACCTGCATCTATAAAAAATTGAAAGGTTAGAAAATTCAGAAATACCTTTCTTTGTGATTTTTTTTTTTCTATCCTAGAAATAAGGACAAAACGATGACTTCTTAGCTGGTTTCAATATTCTTATTTTAAATGACAGCAAAATTCTGAAACTCCATTAGCACCACATTTATTTGATAGCAAACTAAAATGAACAATTGTTAGAGCCACCAGTCTATCTGACTAGTCTTGGGCCATAAAAAGCATATTCACGATGTCTTTTTCTTATTGCCATTTGCCTGAGGCAAAATGAAGCATAATCGATTTTACTGTAACCAAATTTAACTTCAGCTTTTAACCAACTTAAAATTTATTAATAGCAGTATGCAGTCATTAAAATAATGTGAATAAAATAATAGTTGCAATGTAGAGCTAATTACCAACAATGTAGGAAAAAAGGTAAAAAAGGAACCAATGAACCACAACAAAGTAATATTTGTTGTGTATGTGGGACTATGAGTACATTTAACAACTTGAAAGTCCAAATTTCTACAATTTTTTTACAATAATTAAATTTAATTTTCTACAATTTTAATTAATTAAATTATTAATTAAATTATTTTAAATAGATTATATTACGTTATTTTGTCTATAATTTTTAAATTATAAAACGAAATTATAACACCACAAAGCAGACTATTTCAACAAGCTGTCAACACATTCAACTTCTTTAGAATAGTTATGCAACTAAGAATATTTCATAATTGCTAATTCGTACAACAGAAATGTCTTAAAGCACTCAATATCTATCAATTTGGTCAGTATTTTACATATATTACAAGGTTTAATAACTTAAAGAAATGCTAGGTGAAGATATTTTTAAAATAAGCCATCATCTCTATATTTTTGATTTTGTAGCATTTGGACATTTATGCACTAGGTTTTAATTCACAGCAATTAACATTTAAATAGTAGTTGTTTGCTATTTATTATCGATTATTCTGTGCATAGAATATATGAGATTTCTGACACTCCTGAGCCTGTGGCTGATCACCTCCTTGAAAAGGGCACCCAGGAACTGAATAGAAACTTGGCGTTTCATCAATGAGATCATTAGAATACACAGAGATATCACATAAACATCTTAAATGCAAGTATTTATAAACTTCCTACTTTTTAAAAATATGCATGTTAGGTTTTTATAATAATAGATGATTATTGGGTTGTTTTTTAAATATGAAACAAGGTCCTAGAGGATACGGCTTCTACAAAGATAAACTTGAAATTATGTTTTTCACTTGTTTTTATTTTTCACAGCTTTATAACCTTATAATATTTTTCACATCTAAAACTCATTTGAGTACTAATTATACTCAAACAACAACTTGTTGGTCAAGTTTCTAAAAAAATAAATACATACCCAGAATTTTATAAATCTGGACCTGATTTACAAATCCTTAATTGTGGCAAAAACATCTAATTCAATATATTCAAAGGCCAAATATTTAAACTAAATTGTGGTTACCTGCATAGAAGAATAAAAAGTTGGATAGTATTATTCCCCCCCCTTTTTTTTTGGTGTTCTCACCAGATAATAAAAATATTTTGGAATTATAAAAGCATACATCCAAAATCAGATAGTAATACCAATCAGCTGCAGAGATTATCTGTACACCAACTTGAACTGATCTAGCTTCTAGCAAACTCTCAGATAAGAAATTTGATCCTTAAGAAATATTGAATGTCTTACTATTCTAAAATAAAAAAGGTTATTTAAAAAATACATTGAATGTCTGAAAGAATACATGGGAAAGAAATATGCCACATATCATTACTTTAAGCTTAAATAATTAAGTAAAAATGAATCCATATCCTTTCTGTATAATATCAAACTAACATAATTTAGTCATTGACTGCTCAATTATTCTTACGGTATAAATTAAGAAAAGAAAAGAAATGAAGGTACATCACTTACTAAAACCTGCTCTGTGGGGAAATGTTGCCCTTTCAACAGCATAAACTTCAGTAAACAGTTCTGCTAATTCATGGTCTTACCACATAAGCAGGCAATGAAAAGTTAAAGTATTGTTAAAATAAATCTTGCACAGTGATTTTAAAAATCAAGTTCACAATGATATGAGAAACAATTTCATTAATTGTGATAGATTTGCAAAAAGAAAAAAAAAACAGATACAAACTATTTGAAACCAATTCTAAAGGAAGTAAATTGGCAATGTTAGGATAATCTACGCAGTGGATTGGAAATTAGTACATTGGCTATATTCAAATGCCTCTAACATTTAGTGATAACCTACTATGTGGGATTCCACCCCCACTCATCCCTAGTTGGTTCCTTTGAGCAGTGCACATACTGCACAACTATATGAGGCAGCCCTGAGAATATTTGTATTTATCTAATTTATTTCACTAGTTAACACACATATTTTTTGCTTTTGGATTTTATAGATATTCTAAACAGACTCAGCATTTCTTCCTACAAACTCTAGAAACCTTATTTAAACATGACTTTATTTTTACTTTTGTAATGAGAATGAGTCATTGGACTCTAATGTGTTGCCAATAAAGCATACATGAAAAATGACGGTTTCAAATTATGACCAGATTCTTTAAAAAATAGGTCAATTAGGAGATTGACCAACACTGCCAAGATTGTCAAGACTTTAAACATTTTCTCCTCAAGACTAGGACATGTGGGTGACAAACGTATTCATCTGCTAAACTATTGTGTGAGCCCCTTGTTGGCCATTTTTAGGAAAAAGTAATTAACTAAGTACAATATAATAGTTCCAAGCCTATTAAGAGAGTTTCTTGGGAATTTAAATAAATTAGCTATGATTAGAACTAATGAAATCTCTAAGAGTACCAGATTTAATTGAAAAAGTTGTTCAGATAAGATGCCTAATAATTTATATAAAAATCTGGATGAATTTAAATAAATATCCAAGTGTATCTTAGTCAGACTTAAATTAAAATTTTTAAAAAAAACATTAACATTGCAAACTGACTTACATTTTCAAATATTTTGATCCATTGTTTAAGCTAAAATGTTGCAATGTTAACACAATATCACTATCGCTATAAGTTATGAAACAGTCTCAACAAAAGTGGAGGAAAATAAGTACAGAGTCAGAAAGGGAGAACAACTCAAAATGTGAAAATACTGGGAAAAAGTTGACTAACTGACACACTTTAATGTACATATGGTGTCTAAAAGTAAATGAGAGTTAAACTAATCTGCTGGCATAAGATTTTTTATTGTAATTACAAAAAAAAATTGTAGACATTTTGATCAATAATATACTTTGGAGAAGAGATGACCGGGACAGAAAATAATAGAGGAAAAAAATCCAACAATTGAAAACAGTAATAAGAAAAAAAATCTTAAAGGACAGTAAAATACATACAGAAATATTTATCTCTCCTGTTCAATACAGTAATGTAATTTGTGTTCATTTGTTATAGTCACTAATGTTTGTATAATTTGGGGGGTCCTTTTGGGGAAGGTCTTCTTCTAAGTAGTGTCTAGTTTACTTTGAATGTGTCTATGGTATAAGTAAAACAACTAAAATTTTCTTTATCATTTGCTGAGATTTAAAGAAAAACACAATTTGTGAAAATTAAAAAGAAAAAGTGCCATAGTGATACTAAAGTACACTATTTCAAGCTCATAATTACTTTGAGTAAAATCTTTAATAACCTGATTTATTCTTAAACAACATAAACTGATATTTAAAAACTGTATCTGCAAAAGTGCTACATAGTTACATTTTTTGCAATGAATAAAATGCCTTATAATCAGAAAGATTTTCTAAAACATTTTCCTATTAAACCACTTCATTTATCTTGGCCAATAACAACTTCAATTTCTTATAGTACACATTTTTTTTTGTATTATTCCATAGCGTGCCTCAATGTGCACATGAATAGAAAAGATTTAAAATGAAATACTTTCAATAAAATTGTGATTAGAAATAAAGTATTAAGATCAGAAAAGTGAACTCAGAAATAAAAATGAAATGCTATGAAAAAAATTTTTAAAAAGAAATAAGCAAGTCAAAGACACTATATATTTAAGAACAGTTGAATTTTAAATGAAATTGAGCTTCCTAGCAGTTAAAATAGTCAGTTTCACACTCCTCACTGTCAGAAATTAGAAAGCTCACCAGGAAATGCAGAAGATTTTCTTAGTGCTAAATTTTAAAATTAAATCAAAGTGAGGTTTTATACTAGAGAAGTGAGAGACAGAGGCAAGTGGCAAATGTCCTTACTGATATTACTTTATCAAATGAAGTGGTTTAATGTGACTGAACGTCCTTCTCTAAAGCCATGGATATAAATAAAGCTATTATTTTTCAAGGGGCTATTGTAATGCGCTCCTAGCTTGTAGTGTTCTAAGTCTGGTGTGGCCTAAGGATAACATTTGAGAATATAAATTTACTTTTTAAAATGCATATGCTTCAGGCAGTTTCTTTTAAAAAAGGAAAAGAACACGTCTTTGTGTTATATACTCAAGAAATCTGAAAAGCAAATAGTTTGAGCGCTTATGAGTTCAAAAGTATTTGGGGTTGAGGGTAAATATATAAGAACAGAAATCAAATCTACATATGGTTTGGTCCTTCACACACACACACACACACACACACACACACACACACACACACACCACCCACCCACACACAGAGTAAGGCAATTCCTCAGAGGCCAGAAAGAAGAAAGACCTTTCCTAAGCATATCTCATTCAAATATATTAAATGATTTAGAATAGAAAAGTTTATATCATATAAAATTTTATATGTATATTTTATGTGTACATATAAACAATGCACCTGTCTCAGTATGTATACATATATATATGTATATATTATATATGTATGCCCCTGTACATATATTATATATACCTATGTATATATGCAATATTTAATTTTCTAAATGTAACAAAAATTATTCAGCAAAAGGCTCTCCAAACATTAACAAAATTTTAGTGGTTCCTTCCTCTCATTTCGAAAAGGTTTTCATTGCTTTATAGCAGGACACAGGTCACTAAAGGGATGAGTTTTGACTGTCAACGGACTAATGCTTAATAAAATGAATAGCCTACTGCAATGAATATTGTATTCAGACTCCTGGTGTTAAAGAACAATTACTTACAGTCTATGATATCTCAAAATAACTATATATCAACAAAATTTTGATATAAAATGAGAGATTGAGAAAAATGTACCCCATCTTAAGTAGTCATTGTAAAGCAAAATGTGTGAATGGCAAAGGCTTTTCAGTGTTTGACCCTCAATATTTTCTTCAGCTTTATACTACTTAGATATAAGAGATTTAAAAGAGTACTGAAAGAAGGTAGATTTATGTGATACTATAACATTCAGCCAGTGACAAAATTGCTTACCAATGTATTTCTCAGAACATATTCCCATCATTACGTGATTAATGCATAACTGTATTTATTCTTCAATTTGTATGATACTGTTATAGACTGATTTTTCTATCCTTAAAATTCATATGCTGAAGCCCAAAACTCCATGTTACTATTACTGGAGATAATGCTTTTAAAGAGGTAATTAACATTACATAAAGTCATAAGAGCGAAGCCCTAATCTAATATGACTTTTGTCCTTTTAAGAAGAGAAAGAGACAACAAGGATAAGCAAATAGAGGAAAGGCCATGTGAGGACACGGCACAAGGCAACCATCTGCAAGCCAAGAAGAAATGCCTCCAAAAAAATCAAAACCGTAGGCACCTTGATCTTGGACTTCCAGCATTCAGAACTCTGAGAAAATAAACTTCTGTTTGTTTAAGCCACATAGTCTGTGGTATTTTGTTATGGCAGCAATGGCAAACAAAACATAGCTATAATACTTTTTATTCTGATTGGAATAAGTGGTGTTTCCTTAGCTTTTCAGAAAAGTTGAAACCTGGTCAGCATCACATGAAGAAAGTCTTATTTGACATCATCACTGAATGAAGGCTCTTCAGTGCCACAAGCTCTATGTTCCAACTGGCATATTCTTTTATTTGTTTTAATACATGAATGAACACTAATTTGAGAAAGCATTTAGATATTAAAATAAACAGAAAAAATATAAATGGAGTAAAGCTAGACTAAAAATAATCTGCATTCAAATGGCAGAAACAAAGTTTCACAAAAAAAAAAATAAAAGGTATGTGTATATTTTTATGTATATTGAGATGGCATGAAGAGACAGGACAGCTATCAGAACAAGCAAAAAAAATAGTAAAATCAATTAGAATACTAAAATGTAACTTCTCCTTGATTTTTTTGACTTATTTGTTCCTTTTCCTATACTGAAATGTACGCTTAATGGTACCTTGAACCCTGGCTAGTCATTTTGCAATACATCACAGTGAACTCAGAGTAAAGGAATCAAAAACAACATTCAGCCTTGCAACTATCATAAGTATCTGATTCATTAACACCACATTCTGGAAATCATCACGGACCTTTTTTATTAGATCATCATTATGACATCAAATCTATGGCCAACATGTTCAGCATTGTACCTCTATTAACTAGGTGCCTGTTTCAAGGAAGAATGTCATCAAATATTTTGTTAGATATTAAAAACAGTTAATGATACTTCCCAGTTAACAAAATGGAAAAATATGTTGTTTCTGTTCAAACAACACTTGCAGAAATGAAATTTTACAAATCATTTTTATCATATCTTGTTCTCTACTCTATCTTTGTTGTTTGGATAACTCCTTCTGTCTTTACTTCTCCAGTATTCCCTTTTAGTGTACACATGACATATTTTGTAAATATTACATGTTTCTACTTCTTTCACTTCTGGCTCAATTGTTATTAAATTCTAATTTGTATAAAATCTTCAATATCAATTTAAAAATTGAAAAACTAAAATGCTTAGCCAATCTGAATAATGTTTTTCTCTACAATATAGTCTTCCATTGGAGGTCTCCTGGATCTTTTTCAATAAATCTAGATCTCTGACTCATTATATGTTGATATCTTTACATATCTTTTTTACCAAATCGTGACTATTCACTCGATATCATTAATGTTTCAAGATACTAAAATGAAGTTAGTGTACTTAAGAAAAACAAAAATTACAGTGAACCTCAAGCATAACCATGATTCAAGTAGAAATGATTGGGATTTTTCTTTAGAAATAATATTGCTTCTGATCTTGGCCTTAATGATGGCAAACCAGAGTATATTCTGGTTATTTAAATAAAAACAGAATTTAAGTCATTTTTCCACTACTCTCTCATGCTGTAACTCCATTTTTGTAGCCTTAAAGCCCATGCTGGCCTTCAGCCCTCACCCTAATCCAGGGAAGATGGGATATTGACAACTGCTGAGGAACATTATTATCTCAGTGTAGGACCCCAGTTCCCAAAGCCTTCCTCAGCACCAGTTTCATTACCCCACTCACTCTTATCTCAATATAGCAGCTAAGAAAAAAAAAATAACTCAAGTGGATGATGGATGGTGTATGAAGAGAGAAAAGAATAAAGGAAAAAATGGTTTAAAATTATCTCAACTACTCTAAGCCCTATGTGTGATCAGGAAACTGATAAAGTTCAGTCATATATGTAGCTGTCAAAAACCTACATGCTAAGCCCCTCACACTCCACTGGAGAAACAGTCAACAGAGCAGGAAATGAACAATGAGACTTAGTGGTAGATAACTGGGCTTTTAAACCATTTACTGATAGAGTGATTCTGCAAGTTATTTAACCTCTTTCAACACGTCTCTTTCACTCTATAATGTGGAAAAACCACATATGTGAGATCGTGGGCAAGATAAACAAAATACTTTCTCTAAAATTTTTTATAAACTGTAACTCACTCTAAGCTGTAATTGTCTTTTTTTATTGTTCGGGCACAAAACACTAAGCATCATATTATCTGTTATGCTGGAAGTATAACTAATGGTCTATCAATGATACTTTAGATATGTTCTAAAACACATTTTTAAATCTTACCTACAGATAAGAGTTTTATTGATTGTACATGAATTTACAATATAAGAAATGTATTAACCATATGTATTCCTGATGTTTTGACATCTGAATCCTTGCTGGACCTGTAGAGACTGCCCCACCCAAAGCTAGCCAATCCTAGAAATAGTAAACAATTCACCTGCATGCGTCCTTTTGATACATAAACTAATCAATGTGGAGCCCACACCTCTAATTGATCCTTTATCTGGCTCTCACGGGTCTCATACTTGAGATACCTACCTCCATTAGTTTTTCGAGGAATAGATATCAGCCAACTAGTGACAGTCTCCGTAAACCAGAGTTCACTGAAATTATTCAAACTACCGAACACTAAGCCTACTTAGCCTACTTACCTTGCCTCCCTCATTTTTCCCATGGTGACCGCTATAAAGGCTCTTGCCCATATTTTCCCCTCATTCCTAACTCCTGACTGATCCTGGGGCTTCCTTGTGTGGCATTGCATGGAATATCTTGCCTCCTGTTTCTACAAATCTGGTGATATAAAAACTTCTTTCATGAGAGTAATTTTCATGTCTGCATGTTTTCCATATCTGATTTCAAACAAATCCTGGATACCTTTAAAATAAAATGATATGCTAATATTAACTTCACATGAATAATTATTCTCTTTGAACATTTTCTGTCAAATATTTCCTTTTTTATAAGATTTTAATTCTTTAACTAGGCATACTGATCACCCCTATTGTAATTACAACATGTTTACAAACATTTTTAATGCATTTATATAAATGTAGATACGCTAATGACAGAAAAAGGAAAATTTAAATAATAATTTTATACCTTTAAAATATTTCTGTAAGAACTTACAAACTCAGAGTTAATTTTAACTCAGTTGTAAATCTTGCTATAAAACAGAATGAATTAAAAGTAATTTCAAGGTTTTGTAATCAGATTTTTTAACATATACCTATGAATTTCTTATTTTTCTCCTCCTTTGACTAAACACTTGTCTGGATAGTGAATTAAAGAAAAGAATAAACCACACATTGAAAAGATTTTTTATCCTCTCCTATGTTCAGTTTGTAAATCAGTTAATGAAGAAGCTGAACTAGTTTTCTAAACCATTGTGTTTAGCATTTATGTTCCTTGAAAGGGCTTTGGCATAATAACATAAGTAGCAATCAAGGAAGCTGTTACAGATCAAAAAGTCAGAGGAGAGTATAGGGCCATGACATAAATTTATGGAATAAAACAGAAAATGTTGAAATGCATCATGACTGTGGTAGCTGGCTTAAAAAAGAGTATGACAAGGTCATGTTGTTTTATCAAGATTGAATTCCTAAGACGTGAGTTGAGGCAGAAAATGATAAGAACAGAAGACAAATTATCTGTAAAAATACAATAAAATAGTAGAATAAGTCATTAAATAATAAATGGTAAAAATACTATAGCAACAAGAAGTCAGAGTACTTGGAACTCTGAATTTAAACAGAATACAAAGAAATGCTATAATAACAGAATATACTTAAATTTCCCTGAAACTTCTACACCAAAGTACATCTTTTTATGTCTTCCAAGAGTCATCCTAAAGGCCTAACAGCTCAGGAAATAATATTATTTTCACAGACCATAAGTATTTAACCAGAATTTATTTTCCTACATGCCTCATGTACGAATAGAATATTGAAGGAATACCAAAGGCAGTATAATTACATCCTCTTACACAGATACATAACGTAAGGAAACAATTCAAATGTGTTGTGTCTCCCATCATCTTCTTTAAAAACTCTCCTCCATAACATAAACAGTTCAGGAAAATGCAATATTTAATAAGAAAATTTGTATATTATTCTATTTAACAGTAATAAATAGTTCCAATCAAAGTATTTTCTCATCATTCACCCTTATATCAAAAACTTATGTGTAGCTTATCATGATTAAAAGATTTAAAGACACTAAATAATTACATAAAATATTGATGAAGTTTTTGATCTTATCTAACTTGGTATGGGAATGGGAGTTCTGGTTCATCAAATACTTAATAGTATCTTGTTATGTATATCGCAGAGTATCGACTTCGGAACAATAAAACTATAATAAATAAATTCATTTTATCCAAATAAGCATTAGGCATAGGAGAGATAAAGGACAAGGATACAAATTTCTCACACTGAAGGAGCTCACAAAGATATCTGAGAACAAATGAAAGTGAAACTTTAATGTTAATAATTTCCCAATTGTATAATTAGCGCCTACTGAAAGTAGAAGATATATTTTTTTCTAAATTATTAAATGATGTTAATATAAGTACATCAATATAACATGTCATGGAAACACAAATGATAGAAAATTTTGCTGTATCCTGTTAACATGTAGGAGCTTATCAGGGGTACGGATAGCAAATATTAGTAAAGGCATTCCAGACTGAGTGAGCATCATGAGCAAAGGCACTTGGGCATGCATGAAAATCCATTATATATTATGGAATTTTTGATAAATTTAGATGAATATGAAGATTGAAAGTTGACTGAGATTTGAAGAACAATCCAGCTCAGTATGCAATTTTTACTCCGCATTTAAGCCTTTATTTAAACATCTCCAGATCATGGACTATAATTGTAAGTGACTGCAGCTGATATGTTTCCAAATCATGCTCCCCGGTTTGAACTCGCCTTATGTCAGAAATGTGAAAATATGCACCATATTTTGTGGAAGTTCTAATAAACCACTGTTTATTCTGGCTTCAAGATCTCATAAATCTCAGAGCCAATACAGTGCACATTGATGTATTTGGCTCATTATTAAAACTAAGATTCATAAATTCCCTTTAAATAATTTCTATTACCTTTTTCTTAGCCCTCAGTTGTTGTATTCTATCTTAATTTAAACAAAGTAACTTGCCTAAAAACATTCCAAAAGCAAAGCAGCTATAGAAGCAAAATTAATAAATGTTATTTTTCTTTGATGGTAGAACATTTTTGAGTTCTATATTTTTGTTCAGTAGAGGTACACAGTAATTTTAGTTTGCACAAACTTATTCCAAGAAGTTATAACAAAACCCAAATCTTCAAAATTATAAATGGTCACGTGACCCCTTTTGATAGAAGCCTAGTCAAGTCGTACATTTTCCATTGTCACTAAGAAACCAAGTTTCTTAACTTCAGACAGTTACCTCCCAATAGCTAACATCTAATTTGTTCTTCCTGACTCAGGTACCATATCAGTTTGCTAGAAATGCCATGATAAATTACTTAATAAATGATAAATGACTTAAACAACATAAATTTCTTTTCTCATAATTCTAGAGACTAGAAGTCCAAAATTAAGGCATCTACAGAGCTGGTTTCTTCAAAGGCCTCTCTCCATGTCTCAGAAATTGCTGTCATCTTCCTGTATCTTTAAATGACCTTCCCTAAGAACCAGACTGTCCAAATTTTCTCTTTTTATAAGAACACCAGTCATCCTGGATTAGGGCTTACGCTAATGACCTAATTTTAACTTTATTAATTATTTAAAGACCCTATCTTCAAATACATTCACATTCTGAGGTACTTCAGGTTCAGAGTCTAACATAAAATTGGCAGTGGGGAGGAGAGACAATTCAGTCCGTAAATGGAATGGGAAAGAGGATCATTGAGAGTGGTTGTGATAAAAATGTAACCCTTATGCACTGTTGGGGGGAATGTAAATTAGTACAACCACTACCAAAAATAATATGGAGTTTCCTCAAAACATTAAAAATGCAATTACCATGCAATTCAGCAATTCCACTTCTGGATGTAGACCCCCCAAAAAATGAAAACAGGATTTTTATAAAATATATGCACACCCCGTTTATCTCAGCATTATTCACAATATCCAATATATGGAAACAACCTAAACGCCCACAAGTGAATAAAAGAAAAAAAAATGTGATATATACATACAATGGAATGTTCTTCAACCATAAGAAAGGAAGATATACTGCTATTTGCAACAACATGAAAGATCTTGAGCACATTGTGCTAAATGAGATGAGTCAGAGAAAGACAAGTACTATATGATATCCCTTATATGTGGAATCTAAAAAGCATTAAACCTATAAAAAAATAAATAAACAGAATAAAATGGTGGTTAACAGGGAATAAAGGGTGGGGGAAAAGATTGATGGTGTTTATGGATACAAACTTGTAATGAGTAGTAAATAAGCCAGAGATCAATGGATAGTATAATGAACATAATTAATAATACTGCACTATAATGATGTACTGATAGTGATTCAATGGCAATCGTATTTTAATATGTAAATGAATCAAAGTAACATGCTATACATACTAAATATATAAATTGTAGCATGTTAAATTTATCAAAAAAAAGCAAGTAAATACAAAATTAGTGATGTCAGCTAAGCAGCTACATCCACCCAAATGAAATAACCTTTCTATTCCTTCACCAGTGAAACTCAGATCATTGAACTAATAATCCTTTTCTCAGTCTTCATAAGGAGCAGTATCCTTAATTTGTAAAGTTTCCTCTGCATTTACTACTACAACATACCGCTCTTTATTTTCATTTGACACCCCTGAGATTTTGCAGAGTTTATATGACTTTCCAAAGCCCACTTCAGTTTAACAGACTGAGAATAGTTTTTCGTTAAGATTTCTTCCTTTGTTGGAAAGTCAAAATAGAGATGAGTGAGTGTATCCCAAGGCCATACAATGGTAATAAAAGTTGGTTGTTAAATTGCTTTCTAAAGAATATGACTCTATTAACTAAAAATAAGCAACAAATAAAACAAATAAAAGAAAACAAACAAAATCCTTCTTTTTTTGGCAAGGGAAAAAAAAAGTGGGGAGACAGGTAAAAGTTAGGCTTTTAACTGATGTATATAAGATACTCTATGAGGTCAGATCTTTCTGAGAGTGAGATCCTAGTGATGTAAATATCAACAACTATTCCAGCCACAAACATTGGTGGCTAAAGGGTTCACAAGGGATTTGGAGAGTAAAATACCTATTTTAAGGGCCTTAATTAAATTTGTTAGCTGTCAATCATAGAATATCTCATCCTTATCTGTTTTTCTTCAATGGCTATATATTGTTCATTATCATATTTTGTGCAAATAGATTCTTTAAGGGAAGTTCAGAGTTTCTAATTTCTAAGGTGGAAAATAGTTTATAAAAGCCATGATGATAAAGGGTAAGCTAATATCTTAGTATAGCATCTTGAAAGAAAGATATAGTGTGAAAAGAAAAATGATCATATAAAAACAAATGACTTCCAGCATATTATCCAATGATTAATAATTAAATTATTAATTGTATTTATCCACATTCAGTATGTCTGCATAGAAGAATAAATCTAGAGTCAATTAATTCTCCAGAGATTTGAAATGATTTATAAGCACCTTTATATTACACATAAGACACACACATGCACACACAACACACACACACACACAAACACACTAACAAACTGAGAGATTACTTATCCAGATTACCATTTAGGAAAATAGAGATTAAATACTTCTATTCCCCTTGTTTGTGAATTAAAAGTTATCCAATAGCTAGATAACATACACTACAGAAGTCTAATACTAAAGAGTCTAAAATTGACCATATTTATTTTTAATATAATGCTCCTTTTTCTTGTATTAGTTTTCAGTTTAGAAAACTATTACATTTCTATACAGCCATTCATACAATGAGTAACAAAATCCTTGAAGATTGTGATATCACTTACAATTAATCTCCTTACTAATAAAGACTCTCAACATAAAAAGAGAAGAGGATAGAACATTCTGATGCGATTTCTATTCATAACTCAGAGGGAATGCTTATCATGCTAGGTCATTAAAGACTTTAATTTTTATACAGTACATGCGGTATTGCAATTTTAATTTTACTAATAACATTCTTGTACCAAGAAAAGAGAAGCATACCTACATTCACTCATAATAAGCAGCAACTGCATATGGAAATGGTCTCTCTGGCTCCTTCTACAAGCATATTCTTAGGCCCCAATGCAAAGTAAATCTTTTCTATGTCCTTTGTCAATGAGTTTAAAATTGGCAGTTAAAAAAAAAATGAAGAGCATATAAGAAGAAGGATGAGTGTTTAAAGCCACCACAAACAATGCAGCTACTAGAGGTCACTTATCAGCCTGCTCATCTTTGATTATGGAGTCAGCGACTTTAAATTATCTCCTGGAAGAGGAAGATATGATAAAAACCATTCCAAAATCAAAGATTTGGGTATATTAAAATGCTTACCTTTTAATCAAGTTGGGTTAGTTGAGTTTCTTCAAATTGTTAATTCCAGAGAAGGATCCTTAAGTGATTTAACTGACTGCGCTACCCCATGTTAGGTTTATTAAACACAGGTCCATCAATGGGTAGGTGTGTGTGGTCTTTTCTTTTCCTTCCCTTTATAATCTCATCCTGTGTCCCAAGTTTCACAGACTACCAAAGGAGCTAAGAAATTGCTTTCTTTTTTAGTGGGACCCTGTGGATGGCTCATAAACAGACATTTGGTAGGTTGGCAAAATATTGTACTATGAATGTCCACTAATGATGTCCCATTGTTTTTAAATCTCCTTCTCAGTGTGAAGCTGCACTAATTGAGAGCTGACATAGGCACAACTCGAGTTCCTGAGGTGCTACACAGTTAATATTAGTCAACTCTGTGCTTTCTCAGTTGTTCTGAGGTTACTGGAGCGCTTACACCATAGTTTGGATCATATTAGGAAATAAAATTATATATTTTGTTTGAGCATTAGTTTTTCCTTCTTTTCCCTGAGTTGATTTGAGGACTTTCTCAATGTAAATTTAAAAACAAAATCATCTTTGCAAAAGTAGCAGGTAGATATGAAGACATGTACTGAGTTAGGGATCTCTTTACTTCCTAAATATACACTATCTCTTTTGCCAGTAATCTTCAGATGGCAATGATAACTCAGAATAAAGCATGAAAACTATTAATAGTATAACATACAGTATCCATCAATAAAATCTGTCATAAAAACAATTGGCACTTTTCATTATATATTTATCATTTTTCTTAAAGTATCAGATCCCAAATATAGATGAGAAAATGAAAGTTTTCTTGGTAAATTGTAGTTAGCAGCAAAATGGAAATTTAAACCAGTTCTGTATAAGTTTAAAACTTGTGTGAATTACCATTGAATAGCATTTGTTCATAAATGTTTTCTTTCTTACTGGGGAAAAGTGAGGATACACTTATTCCGTGTCGTAATCTTCCTTTGACTCATACTGTATTTTAAGAAGTAACCAGTGTTACATAACTGACATCTACTAATCCCATCCTTTGGACCACATTAATCAAGAAATAAACAACTGGTTTAACTGTAAGTTTTGCATTTATAGTAGGGTCTTACAAGAGAAGCCTTTAAAGACCCTTGTATATTTTATTACATTCTATTCTCTCTTCTAAATATATGACACTACAATCATGACTTCATAATTTATAATGGATAAGCATTCAATTAAAAAAAAATTTAAGCATTGTATCTTCTCCGTAATATAGCATTTTATGGGTCATAACTAATAAACATTTACATAAAAAACATTAAGTTGCTGTTATTTAACAGAACTGCTAAATGTATCACCTGAAAAAATTATAACTAAATAAATGCTTTGTATTATATTGCCAAAATTGGTTGGCAATAAACCATGCTAAAACCATTTGTGCAAAGATATAAAATATAGATATTTTCTTAAATTGCTTTTCTAAAAGTATGTCTGAAAGGAAAATTAAATATAGGTTACATTTAATTTTGAACAATATGAATCGTTAAATAAATTCAAAGCACTGCAAAAGATATAGATTTAATTTCATTAGTATAGCTGAATTCAATAATCTTAGAAGTAGAATAAAATCAACATCAAATTCTTCTAACTCAATTTTTTAAAGAAAACTATTTTTTAAAATTGTTCCAACTCATACACTTTTGTTTCAAAATTTAACCTCGTTAAACATCCTATCTGCTTAGTCTTATATATATATATATTATATATATATATATTATATATATATATATATATAATATATAAAGCATAACTATTGATTTCTGATTGCAACAGTATTAAAATGATAATTGGGATACCGCATTTAGAGAGAACTAGATTTAACTTTATAAATATTCATATATTCTAGAGATGAAACACGAGCCTAAAGTTTATACACCAACTAACAATCTAAACATGCAATTCAAATAAACCATCTGTAGTTGTCTTGATGATCCATCTGTGGGGATATTTAAACACTGACAGCACAGGTGAGCAGTCACAATAAATTTCTTGAATTACAATATACAAGCACACGCATGCCCACGCGTGCGCGCGCGCGCGCGCACACACACACACACACACACACCCCAATAACAAACATTAGTTTTGCAAAATTATCCAACTTTAAAACTCAACAATGACTTAGTTTAATTGTTCATGTTATCTTTTTCTGCATTCGCTTATGCAGATTAAATTAAAATTTAAGCAGCTATGATATCCATTTAGTGAATGAGAATCATCTGGAAAAATCAAGTCACAACCCCTACTTACAATATAGGAAATGCAGAAAAAATGAAGGGTAGGCAAGCTAAATTATCTATTAAATTTATTTGAATCTGCATTTTAATGATATTTTGTCATACACATACATCCTCTGGATACTTTGACTCATCCTTAGCAAAAATTATAGTCCACAAATTTGAATGAGCTAATAAACATTAAGATGTTTACTGACACAAATACTCCTGAGAATGCAAAGCACTAGTAAGCCATTAATTTTAGTTTTGATAGATAAGGTGGTTAGAATGCATTTACATTTCAGTGACTTAATTATGTAAAGTAAATGCATATTTATTCTTTATCTTTTCATCACAAGATTGAGTTTCAGACTGTTTAATTATTAGTAATAATAAATATTTAAAGATTATTTTCTAATGATTGATTACCTAAAACTTTGAGATTGCATATGCTTTCAATAGGAAACAGCATTTGCTAGAATGTCTGTGCCATGAGAACTTGAATTTACTTGCTAATCTGCTATAACCTCACTGATCTGCTTAATGAACTCAAAAATTATAAAAGACTGCTGAACCCTCTTCTTCTTGGTGAAGACTGAGCATATGGCTCCAATCCCCACAATGTATGGAAACAGAGGGAAAGGGCTCTGGCCCCGTTCATGTCATACCTTTGGTGCTGGTGGCTTCCAGGCCATGGGTTCTATCCTCAAGTGCTCAGACAGGAGAACAAGAAAAAAAGGAAAACAAAATGAAACAACAACAAAAAAAGACTGTGGATTTTCTTGAAGTTAGAAAAAGTATAGGGTTATCAGCATTTTCTGTAAGAATATTTTTTTTTCTAAATAAAATAGATTAATGGTTGCTAATATGTCCATTTTAATACAAACCCCCAAATCTCATTCTTCCATGCTCTATGGACAATCCTATTTATAGACGGTAGCAAATGTTATGATTTGGAATGTCCCATTAAATATAATTTCCCATAAATTTACCACTGAAGATCTGAATAGATACTTACGGAAGAAGACATACAGATAGCCAACAGGCACATGAAAAGATGTTCAGGATTACTTGAACATATCAGTCCCCTTATCCACACCACACACTGTGAGATGTGTCCAAGATGGAAAATGCATAGCAGTCACTGATTAGAACAGTGGGTTGATTCATAAGTTTGGGGATATTAGATCTATGGAGTAGGTATTGAGTCTGACACAAACATTCCTAAGAATGCAAAGTACTAGTAAGCCATTATTTATAGCTTAGATAGATAAGGAAGAAGGTTAGTAAGCAAGAACCTTGTGGGGTTCCACAGAGATGTCATGACATAACAATATTTTCCTCTGTGTAACATTAGACAAAGGTGAATAGGTCGTAAAAGATCAGTCCCAAGCAGTATCAAAATTTGGCCACAAGAATAAAAGCAATGGCTTAAATAATTAGTGATGTTGAGCATCTTTTCACGTATCTGTTGGTTATTTGTATGTCTTCTTTGGAAAAACGTCTATAGATTCTGCTGCCTGTGTTTGAATTGAATTGTTTGGTTTTGATTATTGTTGTTATTGATGTATGAATGCTTTATACATATTTACATATGAAGTCCTTATATATGGCTTGTAAATATTCTCTCCTATAGGTTGTTTTTTTTCATTTTGTTGACTATTCTTTTGCTGTTCAGAATTAAAACCACAATAACATATCACCTCACACCTGTTAGAGTAGCTATCATGAAAAATACAAGCGATAACAAGTGTTGGCCAGGATGTGGAGAAAAAGGAACACGTGTGCACTTTTTAAAGGAATGTAAATTGGTATACCCACTATGGAAAACAGTGTGGTAGTTCCTCAAAAAAAATTAAAAATAGAACTACCATAGGATGCCATCAATCCCGTATCTGAGTATATATTTAAAGAAAATGAAAATGAGATTTCAAAGAGTTATCTGCACTCCCATATTCATTAAAGCATTATTTACAAGTCATTATGTGAAAACAACCAAGGAGTATGTCAATGGATGAATGGATAAAGAAGATGTGAAATTATTTATAATGAAATATTTTTTCAGCCATGAGAAACAAGGAAATCTTATCATTTATGATAAGAGAGATGAAACTTGAGAACATTTTACTAAGTGAAATAAGTCAGACAAAGAAAGGCAAATACTTTATAATTTCATATGTAGAATCTAAAAAAGCCAAACCTACAGAAACAGAGAGTAGGATGAGGGTTACCAGAGGCTGAGGATTGGAGGAAATGGGGAAATACTAGTTAAAAGACATAAACTTCTAGCTATATATTCTGGAAATCTAATATACAACATCGTGATTATAATTAATAATACTGTACCATATATATGAAAGTTACTGAGAGTAGACCTTAAATGTTCTCACAACAAAAATGAAATGGTAACTATGTGAAATGATGCTTGTGTTAGCTAATGCTATGGAGGTGATCATTCTGCAATGTAAGTGTATCAACTCAACACTGTACACCTTAAACTTAATGTTACATGTCTATTATGTTTCAAAAAAGCTAAAAAAAAAAGGAAAGGAAAGGAAAAGAAGAGAAAAGAAAAGAAAAGAAAAAAGAAAAGAAAAAAAAGGAAAGAAAAGGAAAAGAAAAGAAAAAAAAAAGAAAAAAGAAAAGAAGAGAAGAGAAGAGAAATGAAATAATGGCTCAGAGAGAGATTTGGGAGAAAAAGAACAATCAGTTCTCATTATAGTTTTCCTGGACATCAATGTTCTCAAATAAGGAATTTAGTTTTTCCCGTGTGTGTGTGTGTGTGTGTGTGTGTGTGTGTGTGTGTGCGCACACGCGTGTGTGTGTGTTTGTGTATTTCCTGGAGCTCAGAAAAAATTATTTCATCTACCTCGGTTTCTACTAAATTATTTGCAAAATAGAGAACATAAAACTACTTACCTCATAAATTGCTGTGAAGATTATGTAAACTAAAGCACATCAGGATCATAGTACCAAACACATCATAAGTGCTCAATAAATAATAGATACTATAATGGATTTTATTTCTGTGGTTGAACATACACTACTTTAAAGTATATACACTAAATTTTTATTAGATTTCCTATTCATGGATTGATTCCTTTTCTGTGGATCCCTTAGAACATTAGAAGTGAAAAAATTTTGAAGAATTTAATACACAATAATTAAGATGACTTACTTTCAACAAATTTCTAGCCAATGAATTAAAATATTTTCGCTCATTAAATGACTTCATCATATTTATAATATTAAATTATATTTAATTTGCCAATAAAACTATACTCTATAACACTTACATTATATTTATAATTACAAAATAAGCAAGGTAAACCTGCCTGGTTTATTTTTATTATATGATTTACTTTATCACCCAACCAGTGATGTTAAAACCAAAATGAACCATGCTGTAATCAAGTTAGAGTGGTCACAATGTTTTCTACTCAGTTTGCTTGGCACTGAATGTTCAATATGATGAAGATCTTTCAATGGTCCTAACATTCTTACTCTAATTATGTTCTCAATGAGAGCAGAAAGTTTCATTTAAAAATATATACTATTGAGATATTATTTCAAAAAAAATAATATTAATTGTTCCACTATAATTTTCGATATTACTGTTAAGTAGCAAGAAAAATCACTTTAAATAGTTCTGGAATGAGTACTTTACTGGTGTGTGTGTGTGTGTGTGTGTGTGTGTGTGTGTGTGTGTGTGTTTGGGGATGGCTTTTGTCAAAGTACATCATGTAATATAACAAATTTAGGATCCCTACCAGTAAATAGTATCATGGTAGAAGTGTTTTATTTGGAATTCAGTTCTGTGTTATCAAAGTATCAAATTATTTATTTTTTTATTTTGTAGATTATGATGGTCTACCATTAGACAGATTTTAAAAGCAATTTATCCAGATTCAAATAATTTACTGATAAATAACTTACCCATGTTTAGTAGAATTGTTACCATTGAAAAGACATACATAGAAAAAAAAATAACTCAAACAAAACAAGTATTTTTTTAAAATCCAAACCAAGATTTAGAATGAAAAAACTAAAATTCTTAGTTTATTGCCCCAAATCTGTGATTCTACCTACACTGTAAGAAAGATTTAAGTATTGCCTATATACATTTTTATGGTGGAAACCTCAGCATAAGTAACATCGTTTAAACTAGGAATGTAGAACTGAATGAAGATGATTATTTACAAAAATTCAAAGATACACCTGTTTGTTGAATCAATATGTGTGCAGTTTAAATGTGATAAATTATATTATTAATGTTTATCATGTAAACTGTTAGAAAGGAGTTAAAACATCAAATCAGTAGAATTGCTACATGAAGGCAGGGAACTTTAAGATAGTTTCTTCACCTCAATAGTTGAAATTAATCCAAGTAAATTGAGTAAATTAAGAAATTGAGTATATCGATACATATAATGATTAATGAAGTATGATTAAAGGGTGACATTTCACAGCTGGGAAAAAGAAGGGAACTCAGAGGTAAGATAATGAAATTAGAAATAATATAAAATAATAAGATAAGCTAAAAAAATTGCTTTCCTGTTTTCTATCCTGAAGCTCAGGACCCAAGCATTGCTGCTTCAAGGCCCAGATGAAATAGTATTTTTTATTTTTTATTTATTTTATTTTATTTATTTACTTGTTTGTTTATATTTTTAATTACAGTTCGGATTCAGTATTATTTTATGTTAGTTTCAGATGTACAGCATAGCAATATATAGACATTTATATAATTTATGAAATGATTCCCTCGATTAATCTAGTACCACCTGGCACTATACATAATGATTAGAATATTAATGACTACATTTTCCATGCTTTACTCTATATCCCCTTGAATATTTTGGAACTACCAATATATACTTAATCTCTTCACCTTTTTCACCCAGCTCCCCAACATTCTCCATCTGGCCACCATCAGTTTGTTCTCAGGATCTGAGTCTGTTTTTGTTTGTTCATTTATTTTGTTCTTTAGATTCCACATATAAATGAGATCATATGGTATTTGTCTTTCTCTGCTTTATTTCACTTAGCATAATACCATCTAGGTCTATCCATGTTGTTTCAAATGATAAGATTTCATTCTTTTTCATGGTCAAGTCATATTCCATTGTATATATGCACCACCTCTATCCAATTGTCTACTGATGGACATTTAGGTTATGTCCATATATTGGTTACCGTAAATAATGCTGCAATAACAACATGCACCATGGATAGGAAGAAGTAATATCACCAAAATATCTATGCTACTCAAAGCAATCTACAGATTCAATTGTATCAAAATACCAATTGCATTTTTCACCAAACTAGAACAATTAATCCTAAAATTTATATGGAACCACAAAAGATCCTGAATAGCCTCAGCAATCTTGAGAAAAAAAGGAAACAGTTGTAAGTATCACAATACCTGATATCAAACTATACTAGAAGGCTATAGTAATCAAAACAGCATAGTACTGGCATAAAAACAGATTAACATATCAATGTAACACAACAGAGAACCCAGAAATAAATCCATGCCTATATGGCCAATTAATCTATGACAAAGGGGGCAAGAATATACAATGGGGTAAAGAGAATCTATTCAATAAATGGTGTTGGGAAACTGGACAAGATACATGCAAGAAAAACAAAACTAAACCACTCTCTTAAACCATATATAATAAACTCAAAATGGATTAAAGATTTAAATGTGAGACTTGAAATCATAAAACTGCTAGAAGAAAACAGGCAGTGAACTCTCTGATATTGTTTTTAGTAATATATATATTTTTTTCTGTTGTATCTCTTCGGGCAAGGGAAACGAAAGGAAAAATAAACAAATGGGACTATATCAAATTTAAAAAGTTATATATGGCAAAAGAAACCATTAAAAAATGAAAAGACAACCTACTAAATGGGAAAAGATATTCACCAAAGACACATCTGATGAAAAGGAGTTAATATGCAAAATTTATAAAGAACTCATGCAACTGAACACCCAATAAAACTAACATTCCGATTAAAAAATGGGCAGAGGACCTGAAGAAACATTTCTCCAAAGAAGGCATACAGATGGTCAACGGACATGAAAAGATGCACAACACCACTAATCATTAGGGAATTGCAAATTAAAACTACAATGAGATGTCACCTTACACCTGCCAGAATGGTTATCACCTATAAATTAACAAAGAACAATTGTTGGCAAGAATGTGGAGAAAAGGGAATCCTCATGCACTGTTGGTAGAACTGCAAGTCGGTACAGCCACGGTGGAATACAGTACAGAAATAGTAATTTTTAATATTATGTCATTTAAAATTTTGCACATTAAATACCCACAGAAATATTTCCTTTAATGAACAGAGAATATAAGAAAATATCATTTAGAATCTATTGGACTAACTGAATGCTGGGGCATTTAGAAGGACAATATTCCTCCCATTTCTGCCTTAATAGGTGAAAATGTAAGCACTTTCTCTAAGTAACTAAGGAGAGACGTCTTTATTTTTCACTCTCATTACCATGTAAGATCTCAGACATTCTCTTTTTTTTTTACCATAATAGAATATAGCTTTCAAGAATCTTACGAGTTTTTTAAGCATTTAACACCATCAAACATGATAGAAGACAGGCAGTTCAGTGGTGCTATGATACAAGTTGAGTAAAAGCTTATTTGATTATAAACTAGAATATTTAAAACAATGTGAAAGATGCTATCTCCAGGCACACACCTTTAATCAAGCTAGCTACATTTATTTAAATCTAGAAACATCACTTCCATACCAAACAAAACAGCTTTGCAAATGCCTATTACTGCAAGTGCCTATTCAAGTTTGCGATTGGTAACTGAATTCTCCTTTTGTCTTTCCTTCCCTTTGTATGACTAGAACAGATTATATCTAATTGAAAACTGCAGTCAGAATGCAGACTGACATGGTTAATAACAGGTGTTTCTAGTGAAGCATTATCATGAAATAAATTAATATTACATTTCTTTGATAAATAGGAAATCTGATGTTATCAAATGTACAATTTTCCTTTTAAAATTGGATAAAATAAGAAAAATCACAGATGTTAAGATACCTTTCGTGTGTGAGCCTATCTTGAAGTAAATGCATTTACAATTTATTATTTTAGTTATCTTTTTATATCTTATTTTAAATCATGAACATAAAGTTTGAGCAGGTCAATGATAGGGTGATTTTTTTCTCTCTCTAGGCAATTTAGTGAATTAACAAATGACACGTATTTCATAGAAGAAAAGTGAAGAGTTAGTGACTTCCTGAAGTCACTTTGAATGGAATCAGTAACAAGGTTCATTAGGGGAAAAATATATATTTATTGAGCCCATCGATCAGTTATATTTACAGCGTTTTTCTTATTCAAAATTTATACTCTGGTAAAAAAAAAAAAAGCAGAGCTACTTATTTAATATGTAATACATTGGACAATGGTAATAATATAAAGACTGTAAGCACAATAAATAAGCACTATAATCTAATGGATATAAAATTTCCACATAACATTTACATATCACATATATTAAGATCTAGAATACTCTACCTATTTCCCCCAATAACAGAGATGGACAGTGTGGTTGACAATTAGTTGTTCCTAAATTACTTTCTCCCAGTTTCCCATTTAACAGTACCTGTGCAGTTTAGGACGCTCCAGTTGACCTGAGACATTCAGGGTGTGGTTTTGCCTAACAAGAGGAACCTCTTCTGAGGTGGCCAAGCATTTGAAATCTTAGAGGATTTAGGACACAATAGAACTATTGCCAATGCTTTGCTATAATGAGAGGAGCCAAAGCAAAGAAAATTTTCAAACGCAAAGAGGGCAAAGATAAAGGGACTCTTTAGCAACATAACCAAAATTCTGAAATGACAACAACAAAAAATATCCTTCCTCTGGATTTTTAGTTACATGCAACATTATAACTCATTTATTTTTAAACTGGTTTTAGTTGGGTTTTCTCCTATTTGCAGCTGAAATTTTCCTATGCCACTCATGAAATTGCATTTATTGAGTGGTACTTCCACCAGCTACTTAGCATATTTGTAAATGCAATCAGTAACATTTCTTAAGCTACTTGATCAAATCTCTTGTAAAGTCAGCCCTACTTCTAATTTTTTAAGTTACACATTTTTAAAATAGCCTTTTATTTGCTTAGGCCAATTTGAACTGAATTTACTCCATTCTACTTTCTTTTTTTTTTTTATTTATTTAAACTACTTCTCATCTAAATTTATTGTAATAATCAATTTATTCTGAATAGCCCAAATGGACAATAAGCTCTGTGAGAGTAGGGACTCACTAATATATCAACTAAAATATTGCTTGGCATATAGGACACCTTCAATAAGTATTTGTGGAATGAATAAAATAAATCAATGCTTTAGAAATTTGCTGAGGACAAAATGAATTATAGAAATTGTAAAGAAGTTTGGAAAGAAAGCAAAAGCAAAAACAAAAGAATGTTATTGAGGGATGGTAGTGTAGCTAAGACTCAAATCAGTTAAATTTTACTAATATGAGAGTTTAGGTCTGATGTAAAGATATTTTATGCCAAAAAATTTAAAAAATACATAAAATCATTGTTTATTTTGTTTAAGAAAAATGACAGTCCAGGTTGACCTTCATGACAGATAAGACTGAAATAGTAGGCATGTATTATTATTTCCTATAACAGTTGTCTGCAGTTGTACTGTTTTCATTTTATGGAAACTCAGTTGTGAAACTGGACAGTTTCCCTCTCCATGAGACTTGGAGGGAAAATTCTGGGCTACTCTAGCACACATTTATTTATCTGCCTGTGGATTATAGCCTTACCCTTATACTTGGTCTGCTTTCTTCCATGCCCTTCTTTACTCTACCATCTTATTTTAAGCAAATAAACTACCTCCTCTTTTCTTAAAATTCTGCATTCATGACTTTCTGTTATCAAGTAATGTGTTTGTTTGAAGAGATCAATAACTATCATCCCTGTCTCTCATGTATAAACTTTTATGTAAAATAATGCATGTATGTAGGATGTACATATTTTTATAGAAATCTCTCACTTTTGGTCAGTTTTCACTAAGAATGGAGTAAAAACAAGATTAATATACTTATTGTGTATTGTCTATGAGACATGTTGCAATAGCATTTAAGAAGAAATGTTTTCAAGTATGCATAAACTACATGCATTATTGTTATTTCCTGACTTCTGAGAATTCTCAAGGACCTTCATCCTTACCATTTTCTTTAAAGTAAGTCAGATTCCTGGATATGATGCTCTACTCCCTTAGTCTACTTTCTGGTCTAGGCTGATAAAATTATGGAATATCATATGAGTCGGAGTCCTAGATAGTGGAGCACTGAAACAGAGAGTACCATTTCTTGTGACTTCCTTTCTCTCATGATCCAAAGTAGCAGAGTAGAGGATGAGTTCTCTCTCTTTCTTTCTCTTGCCCCTATGTGACTGCTAAGCCTGGAACTATTGTTCTGGATAGACAGGTCCAACTCTCCCCAGTATTTGTGCTGCTCTGGCACTGGAAGACATAGACAAAACTGCACTGCCCTTGCATGTAAATGGGCAGCTGTAAGACTGTGGTTTAGTATTTAAAATAGAAATAGATGAAGCCCACCTTCCTACTGTTTCTATTCAGGATGACCTAACATATGAAAAACATTGTTTTAGATCAGTGCATATCAGTAGAGTTCTGCAGCAAAATTTATAGCTAACATAACTAACAATTTTGTCCTTAATATCTCGAGAACCTCAAAGAGAAAAAGGGGTAGTCGAGGCGAGTGGCTAAATTTGATTATTCTTATATCCCTTGAAAAATATACCACTTTACGATCACTCTCATGTCATGTACTTCAAATATTTGAAATAATAGGTCTCAACAAGCCTACATGGATTACCCCACTTAGAACTGCAATCTTTCCCTTCTCACCAGTATCATTCCCTATCCCTTTAACTTAATCCACATTTTCTATACAGATACTACATTCTAACATGTTAATATATATATTTATATATACATATATTCTCATGCTATATATTCATTGCTTATTTTCTATTTATCTCGTCCCACATTAAATCTAAATTGCATGAGTGGAAGTTTATTTATTTCATTTATAGATGTACTTCAGGAGTCTAGAAAAATGTCTGACACATTAATAAACAATAGTTTTTGAGCTATTTTTCTATAATTGCAAAATATGTAAAGGTTGTGTTTAAAAATTTGCATTTATAAATCTTAATATTATATGGGATTTCACAATGAGTTTTAATGTTTCAATGTGTCACACAGTTTATTCAAAATGCATTTGTGAACTTGTTTCCGGTAAATTTTTTTGACTTGTCACATTTGTACTTACTATTGACTCACCTTTTTAAAAAATCTTTCTTTGGATGGAGTCAGCATAATAGAATTCAAACTGGTTTTTGAATTGATTAAAATAATTCTACTTCACTGTTTCTTTGTGCCCATGGCTTTGTTGATCTTTACTGAGCATTGATTTTCACATTCAACTGCACTTTCTATTTGTTGTTATTGAAAACATTAGAAGACAAACTGACTAAGAGGGACATAAATCCAAAAGAACAATTAAGTAGCTCTACTAATTGGATTTTTAAAGTGTCAGCAGCTTTTTCATAAAATTCTAGAGAAGGCTCACTTGTCTCTTCAGCAGCAGAAAGTGCAAAGGAGGAGTATTTTATAATTGCCTATGATAGTCTTCTTTTTAGCTCTGAACAATTGTTAAGGCCTCAACTTCTGTGAATAATGACTCTTGCTAAGCCTTTATTCATGAAATGATTTCACTATGTAAGAAAACATATATATATAAAGAAATAATTTGGTAAAGAATGAGATTCACAGAAATTTCCATATCTGATCCATTAGTAAAATTCACCTCCAGTAAAGCTCTGCCAAGTGCCCTGACTGCACATAACTGAAATGAATGCTTTACAAATAAAATTGCAGATGCAGCTTGTGTCCTCTACAGATACTATTCCACAATACTATAAGATATAGTATAAGATATAAATAAAAGAGAAATGAGGAAATTAGAAATACATTTAGGGCAAATTTAGGATGACCCCACTTTAGTGCATTAAGACCAGGCTCAAGATAAATGCATAAATGTGTAGTTCAAAGGAAATTTATCACATTAATTCTAAGATATTTTAGTAAAAAGAGTTAAACTTTGACCTAATTATTTAAAAGGGAGTTTCTCATGTTCAAACTTTAGTAACTATTGGTGGAAACTGGCAACAGTGAAAGACATATAGGCCGGACTGCTCTGACAGGCACATAGGATTCTTTTAATTATTTCAGTGGGGGAACCAAAACTTAGAGGCCCTCAATGCATTGCTTTCTCTTTTCTCTTATCACAACACTATCCCTATGCCTCTGCACTAGAATTTTTCAAACTGTATCATCACTCTATTTTCACATTTCTGTCTCCTGTACTATCATATAAGTTCCTCAAAGTAAAAGTCATGTGTCTAATTCACTTTCTTTTTTTATTATATTTATTAGGATGAAATTAATAAAATCAGATAGGTTTCAATCATATAGGTTACAATTCAGTACATGTCATATGTATATTGCATTGTTGTGTTCACAATCTAAAGTTAAATTTTTCTTCGTCACGATATATTTGACCACCTTTATCCTTATCTACCTTCATTTTCTTTATTCTCAGAGCTTACTTCTTTGTCTACAAATACTAGGTGATCAGTAAATGCCAATGGACAGAAGTATTCTTTATATTGAAAACTAATAAAACTATTTCGTTAAATGGGTGAGGATATACTAATACACTTTGTCAAACATTCAAGAGATGTATCCGAAATTGTTTTGATGTTGATACTATTGCATAAAATCTTACAAGTTTTGAAAAACAAAGAATAAAGAGTATCGCATTGATAAGTATAAAATGCCAACAAGATATCATTATTACAACCTCATAAAATTGCAAAATATTTACTTGTTTGACATAATATTGAATTACTTCTGGAACCTTCCCATGCCTCAAGCACACCTGATCTCTCTCTCCTGCTATGCTACTTCATCATTCAAGTCATTACATCATTTGTCTTTTCAACCATAGCTCTTCTTAGGAAAGTGCCACCATCTTTATGGGCTACCGCCAGGGCTGCCTGGCTTTCTGAAGTAGAGGTATGAATGTAACCAATACGGATGTCCCTTTTTCCTCTCCACTTACACCTGAGGGCTCATAGAATATAACCTCAGAGCAGTCTTACTCTTGCCATTTAAACCATTATTTAAAACCAAACAAGCATTGCCTGTTACATAAAATGATGGCAAAGATAACTTGACAGAACAACCTGAGTTTTGACATCAGAGCAATATAATAAGAGAGATTGAAGAACTCTTTTGGTTATATAACAATACTAACCAGCTATGTCACAAAGAATTGTCCATCAAAATGAAATCAGAACCTAAATATAAATGTCATTTGTTAATAAACCTTAAGATTTCTAACAAGTGGTTACAGATGTGATTTTATTATTATTTTACGAAGACACATGTCCATATTTTTATAATCAACTGGTAACCAAAAGATGGAAACCACAATTTAGTAAGCAACTGCAATTTAAACTCTCTCTCTCTATACTAACTGATTTAAGTGTGTTAATTTAAATGTGTTGAAAATGTTTTAAATGTGTTAATTCTCTCAGCAACTCTAGAGGAAATGTAAAGAATGCACTCTTTATATATATTTGTGTGTGTGTGTATTGTCTATTATGACATTTCCTCATTTTCATTGCTGTTTTGTGGTTTACATATATTATTTTAAATTCTTCATTTATTATAGTACGAGTATTCTGAATTAACTTATTTTTAAATGTACTGAATGCCCAGATGATTTTTTACATCAGGAGTAATAAAAAATTATTAGGGCTCTTGGTTATTAACAAGTCTAAATACAATGATAACAGAATTTCATAAATCAATTATATACTCCATTTGAAGACGTAAAAAGATGAAAACCTAGTAGCTTTTAATTTTTTTTTCTGCATGATTGTTTGCTGTAGCTAATTTTTACTTGCTTAACTGATAAAGTACAATGGTGTTTATTTCACTCCCTATGCACATATTCAAATATGTTAGCTGTCCAGAAATATATACATTCATCTGTCTCACAAAAGCGTGTATGTAGAACACATATCAAGTTCTTGTAGTAAGTTCTTTCCTGGTGGTAGTTACTGGAATGACACCAATGGTTCTTGATCTCAGGAATTTTTGGCAGTCCTCAAGGTCTTTTTGGAGCACTTTGGGACTGCAAATATTGTTCAACTTTGTTGTTAATGCTGAAATTCCTTTTTCAGCCAAGTCAGCTTCTTGTCTGATCAATTTATAATTTCATCATTCTTCCCTCTCTTCCAAAATTTTCCTAATATAGGACAATTATCACTAAGGACCAAAGCTATAAAACAATATTCTCAAGTGCTGTCCAATTTGAAGTTTAATCATTCCTGAGAATTCTAGGGGAAAAAAGTGTAAAATTTCATATGAAAAATTCATATGGATATTGTGTAATTCTGCAGGTGCTGAGCTCTGTCTTACACATTAAATGATAGGTGCAGAGTCAAATAATATTTCAAATAACTAACCTTGAAATTAAGCGATATATTTCTCATTTCTTTATTTTCTTAAAAAATTATTAATTAAATGTAAATAATATTTAAACAAATTAAAGTGCACCTCTATAAGGAAAACTATGCTGTTAGAATGTAATATATATGTATACTGACAAATGCTTCCAATAAAAGTATATCATTCATATAAAAATCATTAACCATTTTATGTGTATATAAAACTCTATTTGTAAATGAATAGTAAATTTTAAAAAATATTTTATATTAAGAAACCAGGTAACTACTAGAAAAAAAAAACTGGAGACAAGTGAAAGTAAACTTCTACTTTTTCACTTGATTATATTTTTTGATCATTTGAACTTCTACCAAAAAAAAAAAAAGTGAAAAAGATTTAGAAAATAGTTTATTTTATTTTTATTTTTCAGTTTGAAATTGTTTTCTCAAGCTTCGGTTCTTAAAGTTTCATTTTCCTTTGTAGTTAGTCTCGAAATAACCACAACATATTATTTTAACATAGTTTGTAAAGAGAATATATCCCACAAAATATCAAATGATTTCTAACTAAAAGTCCAGACTACACTAGTCCATATGACATCAAGTAAACAGCCTCTAATGATTTCTTGCTTAGGTAGGCTATTAAAAGCATGGAGAGTCTATTACTGGACTTGATTACCTTGTGTATTAAACTGACAGATCTACAGCTGCAATGACAGTATTTCAGCTCACAAGCACCCATGACCAATTAATCCCTTATGAACTGGACCAGAGTGAGCCAGTTATGACAGCTTTGGAAGTGTGTCAGCTCTCCCTAATAAAGGACATCACAGTATTTAAACTTGCTAAGTGATGTTTGCAAAGTCGCCCTTACACAACTGCTTCGGGGCTATTTTAAAAAGAGGAAGGTAGAACTCCACACTATAGTCCAGGTTCCAGGATCAAAAGAGCAAAGCAGTCATTAAGAGTTGACTCTGGGACAAGTCTTTTTATTCAAAAACTTGTAATTATAAATATTATTTCCTAAAAAAAAATCATTAGCTATTGAATTGTGTTAAAATCAGCAATACAGTTTTACATATATTCTGCTTGCACAATGTATCTAAGTTAACTTCTCTCTTTCTCTATGACAAGAACAAATGCCCTCAAATTGAGGGGGGTTTCATAGCTTTGTTTCAAGATTTCAGATTCCATTATGCAACTGAATGATTCTTATGCCTGGAAATAATAATGTTACTTGTGGCTTTTTTACTTTCACTAAATAACCAGAGCATGATAGCAATAAAATAATCTCTCCATATTCCTGTGTATCCAATAAGTAAAAGGAGGAAATTATTACACAACAGTATTTGATAAAGAATTCATGGATACAGTTAATTAAAAATATGACAGAACTACCATTTGATGAAGATATGGGAAATTCAATTATTAATCAATGAAAATTATAAAGATATCTGTTCTTCTTTTAAAACTAGTTTGAGGAAACTACATAGCCTCAAATTAATTTGCCTGCCTTAATAACAATACACAGGGATCGAAAGAATTAACAAAAAATTTTATGCATGCATTTTATAACCAAAGAATGGCATGTAACCCTCACTTAACATTCGTAGGCGATTTGTTTTTGTAGTTTAAAGTTAAACATTTAAAATTTAACTCTGGGACTAATTCAAATTTCAATAAAGTGCTTACAACTTTTCCTATATTCTGTGGGAATAATGAATATCCAAGATAGAAGATCCGAGTAACAGCTACTAAGTGTATTACCTTACAGGAATCCTCTCTAATGTTGTAATATTTGGTACTTAATACTAAAAAACATATTCACTGTTCATCTGAAAGTCAAATTTAACTGAGGGACCTGTATTATTTGCAAAACCTAGCAACCTGAATCATCTTGTTTAATTCAGAAAAGCATAGAAACTCAGGGTATATATGGGGAAATTCGAGTTAAAAAGTTTTCTTAAACTTTCAGATGTCAAATGTAGGTCAGAAGAGGTAGAGGGATGGTGAAGATAAGTTGCAAGAAGATCCAATCATTAATATAGAGCTATTATTTTCACAGAGCAATGCCCTAATCATCAATTTGTATCCATTTATGTAATTAGTATAATTAAAGATAATTATTCTGTCACAGTGCTTTCATGGTCTTCATTAATTCAAATATATAATTGCATGGATCTCGGTCAGCTGGAAAAGGGGGATTTAAGAATTCATGCACACAAAAAAACACTCAAACAAAGCAAATTTCTAAAAAGTATATTTATGAGAGACTTAAATATTATATCGAAATGCTCCCAGTTGATACATTATGTTGATATTTAAAATAATGCTGACTTCCTCACTAAGGACATTTTAAAATATTTACCAACACTAGAAAACAGATTACTTTCTTGGGAAAAAAAAAAGCAGTTCTTCTATTACGCCCATTAGATGTTATTTTGCCCTGCTCTGATCTATCTGTAGAGATTAATTCATGAATGAATTGGAGATGTTTCTAACCTTTAGAACACATTTAGAACTCACTAGAGCTAGAATGTCCTTCAGCAGTTTACCCCGAAGAGGCCACCTTTCCACTGCATGTAGTCAGAACTGCATCAGTTTCTCTAACCTGTGAGAGGAAGTTCATGCCAGCACATTTTTCAGTAGACTGAACTACATAATGGAAAGTTTTTCTCAGGTGAAAGCTGATGATGTGGGTGAATGCCAAATAGATGTGGATGTCACATTGACATGAAATTCTGAAAGCCGTTGTTTTTCAGCATGGAAATTTCAGTGCCAGGATTTAATCTCAGATGTTTTCAATAATAAAAAGAAACTCATATTCAGTATGTAAATCTTGGCACTGAAATTTATTAAGTATGGAATACTGAGTCATACATATATCCTCATGAACCTCATTCTCCTCATCTGTAAGTTAGACACATTATGAATAATCCCATCATACCTGTGATCTAAATATGTCATTTTCCTTATATGCATATACATAAGTAACTTTTATCTTTTGGTTGTAGTTTATTTTCAGGCCATGGAAAACTGAAAGTATAGATAGAGGATATTGGAAGACAATTCCCTATGGATCTCTCACATTTCTGCTTGTTTTGTGAGCAGACACTGATATCCTCTGTTAAGTGATAGTATTAAAAGACATTTGTATAGCAATCAGCCTTGGAAGATAGAGGCGGTGTCTACCCCTACGGCAGTTTTTTTTGCTACCTTGCTTAATAAGAAGTATTTCCCTCTGGGGCAAAGGTGACTTGCAATCTCTTATAAAAAACTGAGTTTCCTAAGCTCAGGATTCCTTGAGTGTGATGCAAGTCCATGGTGCATGTGGCAACCCCAGGGTGGGGTTCTAGGCTGCCTTAGAGAGGGGCTGGGGAACTCAGGGGGCCTGGGGAACGAAGGTCATGCTGCTTGCTGTATATAAGCAATAAAGGCCCTGTTTCTGACCCAGGAGTCTCGATCTTATACAAGCAAGTATGCAACTGTGGCAGGTTAACATTTAGCTTGCAAGAAGGTAAAAGTCTCAGACTTTTCACAATTTTTGGCAGGTGCTAATTATGACACCTTGAATATAGTGATAGAAATTATAGTCAGAGTTCATCAATGTATTCCAAGAGGTGTTGTATCTTTACAAAAATATTATTCCTTTTCTTAGTGTAAACAACTTAAAGAACCTTCTTCAGAGGTCAGTTGTGTAATTTCTTCTTTGGACCAATACTATAAAACCTAAAAAGGCTCCACTCTAACACCCACACAAGATCTAAATCGTACCTATTGAATCTTCATGTTTCTTGTTTATAAGTAAGTGTTATATAACATAGCAGAGTTTACTTTCCATGAGGGAGGTATTTTGTCTGCTTTCTTCCTTCCTATATACCCAGTGCTTACAGCAGTTCTATGCAGAGAATAGACACATTACGAATATTTGTTTATAGAACAGAGTGTTATGAGTCATTACGAGTCACAAACCAATGTCTCTGATTTAAGCTATTGCAGAAACAAAATAATTATTTTGTGTTCCATTGGTCTATGTCTGTTTTCCTCCCAATACTATTTGAAGTCGGGCAGATTGATGCCTGTCCTTGTTCTTATTTCTCAGAATTGCCTGGCTATTTGGGGTCTTTTGTGCTTCCATACAAATCTGACGATTTGTTTGTTTTTGGTTTTTTGTTTTTTGATAGGGATTGCATTAAATCTGTATATTGTTTTGGTAATAAAGTCATTTTAACTATGTTGGTTAAACCCATGAACACGAAATACTTTTTCATTTCTTTGTGTCTTCTCAATGTCTTTTAATAATGTCTTATAATTTTCAGTGCATAGGTCCTTAGTGTTTCATTAGGTTTATTCCTATTTTATTCTCTTTGTTGAAATTGCAAAAGGAATTCTTTTTTTATTTCTTTTTCTGAAAATTCATTGTTATTGTATAGAAATGCTATAGATTTTTGTACATTTTGTACCCTGAACTTTACTTTATTTGTTTATTGTTTCTAATAGTTTTTGGTGGAGTCTTTAGGATTTTCTATAAAAAGAATCATGTCATCTGCAAAAAGTGACAATTTGACTTCTTGATTCCCAGTTTGGATGCCTATAACTTCTTCTTTTGCCTGACTGCTCTATCTAGGACTTTCAAGACTATATTGAATAAGAGTGGTAATAGCAGACAGCCTTGTCTTGTTCTTGATCCTAGCGGGAAGGTTTTTAGTTTTTCACCATTAACCATGATGCTAGCTGAGGGTTTGTCATATGTGGCCTTTATTATGTTGAGGTACTTTCCTTCTATACTCATTTTATTAAGTGTTTTAATCATAAATGGATGTTGTATCTTGTCAAAAGCTTTTGCTGCATCTATTGATATAATCATATTATTTTTATCCTTTATTTTGTTTAGATGATGGATCACATTAATCAATTTGTGTATGTTAAACCACCCTTGTGCTTCAAGAATGAAGCCCACTTGATTATGATGCATAATCTTTTTAACATATTGTTGAATTTGATTTGCTAATATTTTGTTTAGGACTTTTACAACTGTATTTACCAGAGATATTTGTAGGTGTGTAGGTGTGTAGGTGTGTAGGTGTGTGTGTGTGTGTGTGTGTGTGTGTGTGTGTGTGTGTGTGTGTGTGTGTGTTATCTTTGTCTGGGTTTGGTATCAGGGTAATAATGTTGGCCTTGAAATTAATTAGGAAGTATTGCCTCTTCTTCAATTTTTTGGAAGAGCTGAAGAAGAATAGATATTAAATCTCTGAATGTTTGGAAGAATTCACTAGTGAAGCCATCTGGTCCTGCACTTTGCTTTTTCCAAAGTTTCTGATATTACTTCAATTCCCTTATTGTTGATTGGTCTATTTAGGTTTCCCAGTTCTTCATGATTGAGTCTAGAAAGGTTATGTATTTTTAAGAATGTGTCAATTTCTTCTAGGTTATTGAATTTGGTGGCATATAGTCTTTCATAGCATTCTAGTATGATCCTTTGTACTTCCGTGATATCTGTTGTAACTTCTGTTTCATTTCTGATTTTGTGTCTTTTTTTCTTTTCCTTTAGTGAGTCTAGCCAGGGTTTGTCAATTTTATTGATCTTTTAAAAGAACCAGCTCTCACTGCATTAATTTCTTCTGTTATTTTTATTCTGTATTTCACTTAAGTCTGCTCTAATTTTTAAGATTTCTTTCCTTCTGCTGACTTTGGGATTCATTTGTACTCCTTTTTCTACTTTTTTTTTTTTTTTTTTGCCCTCTTATATTAAGAGTTCTCCAGAAAAAGAGAATCATTAGAAATTATATCTATGTCTATGTATACCTGTATCTATCATTTATATCTTATTTTCTATATCTGCCTATATTTAACTATGCTCTATTATATATCTATCCCAATCTATGTAACCATCCATCCATCCATCCATCCTATCATTTCCCTATCGTCATGAAGTTATGGAAGAGGCTAAGTCCCATGATCTGCCATCTGCAAGCCCAAGACCCATGAAAGCTGTTTCTAGTTCTTTAAGATGGTGTTGTTTCTAGTTCTTTAAGATGCAATGTTAGGTTGCTTATTTGGGATTTTTCTTGTTTCTTAAGATAGATCTTTAATGATATGAACGCTCTTCCTATTACCACTTTTGTTGTATCCCAAAAATTGTGATATGTTGTATTTTTACTCTCATTTGTTTCTATGTGGTATTGATCTTCCTTTTATTCTTCTTTGACCCATTCTTTTTTAGTAGCATGTTTCTTAATCTCTACATATCCGTGGTTTTTACCACTTTCTTTTTGCAGTTAATCTTCAGCTGTAAAGCATGGTCAGAGAATATGCTTGGTATAATTTCAATCTTCTAAAAACTTTGTTTTGAAAAATTGAAGATGACACAAAAAAATGAAAAGATATTCATGGATTAAAAAAAAAAAAATCAACATAGTTAAAATGACCATATTGCCCAAAGCAGTATACAGATTTAATACAATCCCCATCAAAATCCAAGGGACTTTTTTAAAGGAAATAGAACAAAAAATTATCAGATTTGTATGGAATCACAAAAGTCCTGGAATAGCCAAAGCAATCCTGAGAAAAAAAGGAACAAGGCCAGAGGTATTCCACTGCCTAACTTCATATTATACTACAAAAAGACAATAATCAAAACAGTATGGTATTACCTCTGAGTGACAGAAGGGAAATTAATTTTGGGTCATGAATACACAATAAATATGACATATTATTGAACTGTACATTTAAAACTTAATTTGATTTTATTAACCAATGGCACCTCAATAATTTTTAAAAAGATAAAAAAGATGCTCATTTTGTAAGTTATGTAAATGTCTAATCATTATGTTGTACACCTGAAACTAATATAATATTGTATGTTAATTGTAACTGAAAAAAATGTTTAATTAAAATAAATAAATAAACAAATAAATACACTTAACAGCTCTGCTTTCCTAGAAAGGTATTTGTTTCAAAAGAAATTTCCAATATAATAGTATGGGTAGAATATAATATCTATTAATAATTGTTTAATCTTCATGTCTATGGTTATATGCCTTGTTTAATGCTTATTTTGTGTATTTTTATTGTCTATCTATATTTCACCAGCTAGTTACCTATTTTGATGTTTTGTTCTTCCAAAAGAAGTATATCTTTTTCTATGCTATAAATAAACCTGTAAATTAGATTATTTTTTTAAAAAAGTATGATATTGGCAGAAGAGCAGACACACAGAACAATGGAGCAGAATTGAGAGCCCAGAAATAACCCCCACACACACACACACATATAGGCAAATAACTTTTGACAAAGGAGTCAAAATAATACAATGTAGAAAATAAAGCCTCCTCAATATTTAGTGCTAGGAAAATTGGAAACCATAAGCAAAAGACTGAAACTAGGCTGTCACCTTAGACCAAAATTGACTCAAAATGGATTAAAGAGCTAAATATAAGACCTGAAACAATAAATTATATAGAAGAAAACATAGTTACTAAACTTCTGGATCTTGATTTTAGAGAAGACTGTATGAATTTGACCTTAAAGGCAAGGGAAGTGAAAACAAATATAAATGAATGAGATTATATCAAACTAAAAAGCTTCTGCACAGCAAAATAAACCAAGAAGACAAAAACAAACAAACAAACAAACAACCATCTAAATAGAAGATATTTGCAAACGATACCTTAAATAAGGGCTAATATCTACAATATACGAAGAACTCATACAACTTAACAGTAATATAAAAAAATCCAATTAAAAAATGGGCAGAGGAACTGAACAGACACTTCTTCCAAGAAAACATACAAATGGCTAACAGACAGACATATTAAAAGATGCTCAACTTTACTAGCTAGTAGGGAAATGCAAATCAAAAACACAATGAAATCCCACCTCACACCTATAAGAATGGCTATCAATAAAACAAGTAATAACAAATTTTAGAGAGGTTGTAGAAGAAAAGGAACCCTCATATATTGCTGGTGGGAATGTAAATTGATACAGCCACTATGAAAAACAGTATGGAGGTTTCTCAAAAAATTAAGAATAGAATTACCACATGACCCAGCAATCCTTCTTCTGGGTATCTACCCCCAAAATTTGAAAACATTCATCCGTAAAGATATATACACCCTGATGTTCATTGAGTTTATCCATAGTCATCAACACATGAAACCTGAAGTGTCCTTTGATAGATGACTGGCTAAAGAACGTATCTCTCTCTCTCTCTCTCTCTCTCTCTCTCTCTCTCTCTCTCTCTCTCTCTCTCTCACACACACACACACACACACACACACACACACACACATTACTCAGTCATAAGAAAAGGTGAAATACTGCCATTTGCAACAACACAGATGGATCTTGAGATAACCATGCTAAGCAAAATGAGTCAGACAGAAAAAGCTGACAACCATAGGATTTCATATGTGGGATATAAAACTGAGAGCAACAAACGAACAAGACAAACAAACAAAACTCAAAGACACAGACAACAGTTACGTGGTTACCAGAGGGGAGGAGGAGAGGGAGAAAGTAGAAAAGGGTAAAGAGGGCAAGTATATGGTGACGGAAGGAAATTTGTTTTTGAGTGGTGAACACACAAATGCAATATACATATGACAATATTATTGAATTGTATACTTGAAATCTATATAATTTTATTAACCAATGTCACACTAATAAATTAAAAATATTTTTTGCTGTTTTCTTTCCAAATTATTATAATAATGCTTTAAATTCAGATCACACCTAAGAGTATACATTTGAAAATAAGTAATTTGAACTAATTACCTAATTATAAAATGTGCCTTCACATTTTTTTTAAAAAATAGTGATTTTTAAAAATTATATTGACCAAAATAAAATTTTATACTACCCTTCTCTGTAAGCCTCACAGGGGAAGGCAGTACATAATAAGATATTAAAAGCATAGGATTAGATACCTATACTGTTATTTGATAGCAATGTGCTTTAGGCAAGTAATTTAACTTTACTGAGTCTCAGTTTCCCTCTACGTAAAATGGAAATAATAATTTCCATCTTACAGGTTTGCTGTTATATAAATGAGTTAATTTATGCAAAGTAATTTAGTACAATGCCTAGTATATAATAAATGCTGTAAGTAAAGAGGAACATTATGCAAAATCTGAGAGCTATTAATACAACTAATATCAGGTTCTACAGCTAGTTGTTAGCATCGCAGTATGTTCAAAGCAAACTGAAAATATGAAAAAAATGCAGAAAAATCCTACCCAATTACTTGCTGAACTCGGTATTTCTCTGTTTTCTAAAATTTACATGATTATTTGCTGGATAAATGAATATTCAGTTTACCTCCACCCTTTCATAAATAATAAACTATGTGAATAAGTTACCACTAGGCAAGTATATGACAGTGGGCTCTGAACAAAGATATCTCTGTTTTCAAAAGAACAGTTGGAGAGGTATAGTGCAGAAGTCATAGGATTGGAAACTAGATAATTTTAAATTTAAATTTCATCTTTGCAATTACTAACTGTGCAACCTTACAAAATTTGCTAAACCTCTCTGATAATCAGTGTCCACATTTATAAAGCAGGTATAATAACAACTAATTTGAAATTTAATATATAGGTTAAATAAGATCATATATCTGCAGCATAGTGTTAAAGATAATATCCATAATTACTAATTTTAAAAGTTATTTAAGTTAGTTACTGATATTTCTAAAGTTTTTAAAAATGTGATTTATAATCAATTTCCCTCTACAATCAGATACCTCTTAAAGAAGTCTCTGAGATTATTCTGCCTGTCAAGTTCTTAGGAACATCCTGAGTTTTATAGCCTTCTAGAAACATCTTATGCTGTTACAAGCCTGTGAAATATTGTTCACTGCAACCAAAATTTTAACCAAAAAACCACTCGGCATCTTTCCAATCTAATAGCGTCAACAAAGACTGTACTCCAGAATTGCTGAAACCAGACAGAGAACCCCTAGACCCTCACATCTGCTCACTTACAAGCATAATTGAATCCACTGTCTCTTTCTTCTCCAGGCTTTTATAACCTTTAGCTCTGCATCCTGTACCGCTGTTATCTAAGAATTTCTCTTTCATCCAGATAACTAAGCATCTGATATTCTTAGCAATTTGGATATCTGCAGAGGAACACTGTGTTGTAGGCCAAAGAACTTTGAAGAATAATATCCAACTCCAGTTAATATTTGCTCACCAAATATATAAGTAAGGAAAACACTAGTAAGGACCTGGAGATACACTAATACCACAGAGAAGGACTAAAGAGAACTGAGTGATTGCTTAATACCTACCCACAATAAGTAAAAGTTAAACCTTGGCAGGAAAAATTACCTGTTAGTTCCACATAACCTTAGTTACATGTACCCTCTGAAAAGAAGACTTTATATATTGAAAGTAATTTGTATATTATAAATGAGTAAAAACAGAGAGTTGGGAAGAACTGGTTTCAGTATAGTATAAAAATTATATAGAGAGAATTATATAATATATAATATATAATAAATTATATATAATAATATATAATATATATATAAAAATTATATATGCACACGTATTTCACAGAAAAATGTCAGATATTGAATGTAGATATAATACTAGAACTCAGAAAAACTGCAATGGCTATTTGGAAAACAAGACTGATACACAATCTCAAAGTATTACCCAAGAGATTACTTCTCAAATTCAGATGGAAATCTATACCTTAAAATGTCATGTTTAACGCATTACCAAATGATCACACATATTTTCCTCCAAGATTAATTGCCTCCTTTAATGGAGTAAACAGACATAATGACTCCCACTGTGATGTAAACCCACACTGAAAGGAATCTAAAATGAATCTACACATGAAGAAACTATGAGCTATAACCAAATATAAAATCTTTTACAGAGCAACTGGCTTAGACTCATCAAAAATGTCAATGTTAAGAAAGACAAACATGATGAGAATGAGAGGACACTGATCTACATTCAAGGAGAGTAAAAACATGTGTAAATAAATGGGATGGCTGGCTCTTGATTAGATCCTGGTCAAATCAAGAAAAATTGAGAACAATTAGAAAAATGTGAACATGGACTAAAAATTAGATAATATTGAGACATCACTACATACTTGGGTGTAGTAATCGTGCTGTTGATACGTAGAAAAATATTTTTTTTCCTAAGTAATACATATTAAAATAGTTAGGGATAAAGAATCATGATGTATGTAGTTTACTTTCAAATGGTCCAACAACAGAAAATGTGGCAAAATGTTGACAACTGGTGAAAAGTACCCATAGTATTATTCTTTGAATTTTGCTAGAGCTTTAAATTATTTTCAAAACAAGGTGAAAATAAAAATAATATGGAAAATACCTAACAAGATGCGAGGTACATGTGAAGTACCCAAGAGTTCACATCTGGTATGATACCCAGGCCTCATAGTTTCTGACAAGTTACTATGACTCAGCTTCCTGCAGCCCCATGGCACTAGCTCGCTTTGGAGACCCAGATTTGATCCCTCTCTACCTTCCCAGAGTCAAAAAAAAAAAAAAAAAGGTTGATACATATTTAATAACTTTTTTTATGACAGGAATATAAAAAAAGAATATATTTTCCATAAAAATAATTGTTTTGACAATTTTTCAAAGAGCAAGCCTCTCATATAAAATATTAATATATAAAGCATTTTATTTTTCATAAGCTATAAAGATGAGGCCTATACAGACTCATAACTGGAGGCCTAAAATATAATTTAATTCCATTGCTATGAAACTAAGTAAATTCCACCCTTTATCCATTCATAGACAAGAGCAAACTATCTTCTGGCAGAGATTCCCTCAGAATGAAAAGGCAGGTAAGTATACAGGAAGAATATATAACCCCTCCATATATTCTACAGGAAACAAATGTTGAGCAACAATAAAGTATCAATTGTACATAAAACGATTAAGCAGAAGACATAAAATTACAATTTTCTAAAAGCTTTAGTAAATAAGTGCATTTTATGGCATGACAAAACCTAACTGATGTGACAAGAGAAGGTATAAGGAGAAAGTCATGGTAAAGATCAGTCACCGACTTTGTTTTCAGAGTCAAAATTCTGTCCATAACTTAGCCTGCAAAAAGTAAAATCAAAGCAAAAAATATAAGAAAAATATTTAAAAGAGGCATTTAATCTTGGAGGAGATAAGATGCCAGGTGCATCAGTGTCATCTTCACCAATCATTTATTGATCAACTCATGTACAATATTCACATTTTTAAAAAGTCCCATTAAATATGGAAAAATAAAAATTATTGTAAGACTTACTTGTAGTATAGTATAAGAGGGTGGTATGTAATTTTGGAGAAATATAATTTAAAAAATATATTTATTCATTTATTAGCTATTTTTCCTGAATGATGAGCTTTTTAAGATTGAGACTATATTCTAAAATTTTAGCCCAGCATGTAACAAAATCCCTGGCTTATACAAATTAAATAAATGTTTTACTAGAAAAATAATAATATATGGTCTATTTTGAATAACAGAATTTCATTAAGCTCAAATTGATTTAATATAAGAGAAAGTTTTACAGAGTAGACTGGAAAAAGAAATATTTTGAGAATATACATTCTTTCAAAGGCTATGTTTGAAAAACGGTTTGCTTAACAATAGAAAAGTTCAGAATTATATAAATTCTATCATATGGTATTTCATTTCTAAACACTTATTTTAGTCTTCCATCATAGTAATCTGACGCTTCTCCTGTGATATGTTGAAACATCTTCCCAAGCAAGGCTTTGATCTACTCTGCCCAATGGGATAATGAAATATGGCTGAAGTGACAGTGCACAAATTCTAGAAAATATTTCACACTCTCGGAATTCCCCTGCAGCCACACAAGGAAGTCCAGGCTAGGTTACTGAATCATAGAATGTAACCATGTTTTTGTTTTATATATAGTTTGCTTAGTTCTAGACAAAAGTAAGTTTAGATAATAAAAAAGCTATTGTTCATCAATCTAGAAAGTGGTTTTAGTGGAGCCAGGAAAAAAGAAAATCATCATTACTAGAGGATTAACGGCACATTTTCTCAGCTTTACTATTACCCACTATCAATTTGAATTAAGCCTTTTAGGAGAAGAAAGTGAATAATTTAACTAGCAAGACAGAGGACTGTGACTAAGAATGTAGGTTGTAAAGAGCATCCAGTTGCAAGAAATTAAAACTAAAACAATTCATAAAGATCTATGCATCCCTATGTTCATGGCAGCACAGTTTACAATAGCCAAGATACGGAAGCAACGAAGTGTCCATCAACAGATGTTTGGATAAAAAAGTTATGATTCATATCTACAATGTAATATTACTCCGACATTAAAAAATGGCATCCTACCATTTGTAACGATATTGATGGACCTAGAGGTTATTATGCTGAGTGAAATAAGTCAGGCAGAGAAAGACAAATAACATATGATTTTGCTTATATGTGGAATCTAAGGAACAAGAAGAACTAACTAATCAAAAACAGACTCATAAATATAGAGGACAATCTGATGATGACCAAAGGAGAGGGATTTGGGGGGGGGCTAGGAGAATGGGGTGAAGGGTCAAAGATGTACAAATTAGTAGCTGATGGATGGACATGGGGATAGGTAGCACAGCGTAGATAATACAGTTAGCATTAATGTATAGGCTAAGTGGAGGGCCACAGGAGAGAAAGAGCAATTAGAGGATCATTTTATTAACTACATATATATGTCTACCAATGTACTCTATACTTGAAACTAATAAAATAAAAATAAAAATAATAAATCTCAAACCCATCTCTATTTTCTAGCAGAAATATTTTAGCACCAGTCTTTTTATTTTCAATGAAATGTTATTATAAATCTTAATATACATGTTATATACAAAAATGGAGCTACTACAGTCACAGTAGAGGGAAGGAGTTGTCAACAAGTGGTTCCTGCACACTTAATAGCCTCAGTCTGGCTCTGAGATGTCTCTGCACTCCTTCTGAATTTTATGCAAGGCACTGTGAAGACCACTGAAGATTCAAGAGCGAGACTCTATTTAATTTGTAGTTAGATTCTTCTTCACTATCAGAACAGTGCTGCATGACATAGACCTTAGGTTGCTATTTGATAAGTGAATAAATGAGCAGGGAAAAGCTAGATAACAATGTGATAGTAAGTAAAAAATCCAAATAGCGGAATCCCAATGTTACTCACTACATGTAAGCTATTGTTCTGCTTTCATTTTGTATTATATGGTTTCCGAAAATAAGATTGTAGTCCAATAAACAGTGTATTTTTTAAGTACTAAAACCTATGTGATAGAAAAGAACAGGCAGAGAAAGAGAGTACATGATTTTTAACTAAGCCTACTTATACATTATAAGAATTTATCATATATGGTGACATTTCGGATTTTATAAAACCCTTTGACATATGATCTTCTAATGTTCTATAAAGGAAAACATTGAATGAAGAAGACACTGTGTTCTTCCAATGATTGACCTATTTAACAGAATTTATTTAGACACTTTATGAAGTGCAATAATTGTTTCTACTGATTGAGATTTCGTGCAGCGCCCTATAGTGATAATGAACTGAAAGAGTTCTTCCTTTTAATTGCTTGCCTTAACACCAAGAAATGACTTAAACATTGTGAGGAACAGGAAAAGAGAAACAATGTCTTTATTTAAAAATATTTCTCCAAACCTAAAATTTTGTTTTGATTATTTAAGGAAGCTTTGTAAAAGAATAGTAATCACAACTTCCAGTTAAAATCATGTAGTTTTTTGGCTATAACCTCATATCACTCAGCATCCCTTCCTCATCAGGATCCAGAACCAAGCTGCTGGTAGTCATCAGTTCCCACCAAACATACACACTACTAACATCAAGAAAAACCTGAGCATGGTTTACTGTTTTTGTAACATGGCATCATAGAGCACTTGGGAGGGTAGAAATGGAACAGAACTGGACTGATCATTCACAGACTCTCATTTTGCAACAGTTCATGGTACTTGTCAATTCCTAATAGAGTGTTTGTTTAACAGAACAAAGTCAAAACATTTTTTCACAACCAGGTGAATATCCAGAAATGTAATTGGCAGCCTGATGGATCTTAAGTCTTGACATTATTCACGATGTAGATATCAGCTAATTTTTTTGGACCCTCTCTGATACATATATGAACACACACACACACACACACACACACACACACACACACACACACACACCAGTTACCTGGTAGGTGGAAATAAGTCACTAAGAAAATAGCAAAGATAAATCTACCAATTAAACAAATTCCTAGTAAGGAATGAAGTGTAGCAGAAAAACCTCAGGGAGCAAAGGGAAAACAGATGGAGAAGAAGAATGATGATAATAATGATATGATAATGGTGTGAATAAAGACTAATGAGCATAATAATGAACGTTCCTTTATATATATATCTCTTCTAAGGAACACACAAGGAGCTTACCATACCAAAAAACAGATTGCAGATAAACAATTCTTCATGTGAGAAAACTTGGTGAGTAACAGTAAAAAGAAGCACAGCTTACAGGACAGAAAGATGAGAAGAAAAGAACACATCTTAGAAAGGTAGAAAAGCAACATGGGTTGTAAGTTTGAAAGCAACATCTACATTTATTTATCAGTGTTTGGAGAAAAAGAATTGGCCATTGAAACAATTCAATAGTTCCCACTTCTTGCTGAAAAAAAAAAAAATTTAAAATTACTTTCCATAAGCTGTAACTCAATGATTAGGTACGTTAGCCATAATTAACTACCTGTGGTTTACTAAACACACCAGGCTCCTTCATAACTTCATGGCTTTGTTTTCTTTCATGCTCTTTCTTCCAAAGTTCACTTGGTCAATAACTACTCTGTAGATTAGGATCAACAAAACTTTTTTGTAAAGGTCCAGATAGTAAATACTTTAGGCTTTATAGGCCACACAATCTCCTTTGCACCACTCAACTGTGTTATATTATTTGAGGGAGCTATCAATAACACATTTAAAAAATGAGTGTGGCTGGTGTTCCAATAAAACTCTATTATGGCCACCGAAGTTTAAATTTCATATATTTCCCATGCCAAAAAAAAAAAAAAAAAACAAAAAAAAACAAAAAAAAAAAAACAAAAAACATTCTTAGGCCGTAAGCAGGTTGTAGGCCATTGTTTGCTGATCACTATTCTAAACAAATATTGTGTTGTGAAGTTGTCTCACATTTCATGGGCAGGGACCCCTGTGCCTTCTTTCATTTAGTTTATAATATGTCATTGTTTATATTACTTGCCTTCAAATCTACCATTTCCTTCAAACTGTAAACTCCTTGATAAAGTCAACTACTGTAATTATGTAGTGGTTAAGAACATAGATTTTGGAGCCAGACCTACAAGATTTGAATAAAAGTTTCAGCATTTAAGCTCTCTGTGCCTCAGATTTACTCATTTGTCAAAAACAAAATGAGAACAATTGTCCATGTAGCACAAAATTGTTTTGGAGCAGGCTTAAAAAATGGTTTATATAGTTCATGATGTAAACCCAGATTTGATAAAGAGTTCTTACTAACTGGTAGTGGCAAGTGAGAACTTTTGAAAAATTATAGTAGGCAAATTTTTATTGTCTAATAAAGAACTTGATACATAATTCGTGCTCAGTAAGTAGTTTTTGGGTTGGGTGATTTTTTTTTTTAAATTTCATTATTTCATATTCTTTCCACCAGTGGTCAGTATATTTGAGTAGCCAAGGGTAGAGAAGTTAACCCATGTATTGAAGATAAACAGAATCTGTCAGACTGACAGATGAATTTTCCAGAAAGAGAAACAACTTCTACATGACTGCAAGTGTATTCAACAGCTTATATTTTTCAGTAAAAACAAAAACAAGCAACCAAACAAAAAAAGAGTTTGCGACGGAGGTCAAGATGAAGTTGAAAGTTAGTTTCTAGTCATGGAATGTAAGGTGTGACATATATTGGAATGCTAATGCAAAAGGAAAACACATTTTGTGAGATCAAACCTTATTGCTGTGTGACTTGGACAAGGTATGACCCTCCCTAGGCTGTTTCTTATGAAGCAGGCATAATCTTTAATTTTCTCACCTACAAAATTAAGATTCTACCTGCATTAGGGAATGATTACAAATTAAGTGGGATGGTGTTTATAAAATGCCTAGTGCCATTGCCTTTTACAGAATTATTCATAATTCTTATTCTCTTTGTTCATCTTTGCGCTGGGATGGGGGAGGGGTCACAACAGTAAATACGAAGTGTGGCACGCACCCCCAAAGAGCTCATCATCACATTGGGATGGAAATTACTGCAGTGTAAAATTGAAAAATTCAGGACAGTAACTACATTGTTTGAAAATCCATAGACTAAACACTGAAATGAAAAGTGATCATCAGCAAAGTACAATATAATTTTAAGTAAAAAGGTATAGATGCAAAAGTCTATAAAACTTATTTGCACTTTTTTTACACAGAGACCAATAAGAAATGCAGTAAATATTAAGAATTATCGCAGCTCACTTATGGGATAAAAGAGTAGCTTCATTTTTCCTCCACGGAGTTTCTGCATTTTCTAAAGTTTCTACATCAAAATTGAAGAGATTTTACAATAAAAACTTTGTTAAAATCTTAAGTACAATATGTTTTTCTCTCAGCAATAAAAAAATAAGAAAACATAAATGGGAGTATCTACTGATAATCATCACCTATATTTTATATTTACATAAAATTTATATTTAATAATTTAATAAGTATATTTAATGGTATACAATATTATATTTTATGAAATATATAGCATGACATCAAATATATTATAAATGTTATATATAATTATATACTATTAAATATGATATATAATTTATATAATATTAATATAAAATATAAAATAAATTATATATATAGTAGATACAAGCAGGAGGATTTAGATGTTTCTTTCAAAACTCAGAGTGATAAGTATAATATCACAAAGTTAGGAAATTTGAAAATTAAGCCAAACCAGTTTATCTTCATAAACTAAAGTAAATTTTATGTGTCTGAAAACATACCTTTTACCTGATCATTCAATTAAATATGACAAAAGTCTGACTTTTGCTGTTTTAGAATTACCATACACCAATATTTCAATTTTTCAAGTCACATCAAATGTGTCAACTCAATATAAATATCTGAGTTAAATCTAATATTGTTTTTACTTCTATAAACATAATAGAAAATTGATTCATTATTGGTATATATATATATATATTTTTTAATGATTCATTATGATATATAATTAAATAATATATCATTATTTAAATTTTCATTCATTAAGTTGTCTGAATATGTTTGCAATCAAATAATTTATGAAGCAGTGACACATTCTACTCTTCTCATAAAGACAGATAGGTTCAAGAAAAACATAAACATCATATTCCATTACTTAGGGAGAAAAAGCTCTCCTTATTTCAAACATTAGATTATTTTTTCTAGAAAGTTTTTCATGCCAGTGGTTTCAATTTGAATCAACATATTATTGTCATATTGGGAATATTTTAACATCTTAATTATATAATAGTTGATTTCATATGATGTATTAACATTAACAAAGTTTAATAGAACATAAATATTTCCTTAATTTTTATTCAAACTTACCAAAAAAAAAAAAACATACGACTTGTAATATTTCAAACACATGATGGACTTTTTTATGTATCCTAAAGTTTTTCTGGATCCTAACTTCTTGCACATTTTCCCTTGCAATTTTCACATGCATTATTGACTCTTATTTGCCCTCTATGCCCAGCCTTGAACACAAAACAAAGGAAAAAAACAAAATCCCTTTGTTCCTGCTCTTGGATTTCTATCAAGATTAATGATATCATTATATATCCAGATGGGAGAAGCTAAGCCATATGATCAACATTTCAAACTCTTCTGGCCACCTACTTCCTTCCATTTAGGAGACAGAGTTCACATTCTTTTCAGAAAGAGTCATGCACTTCCACTGTAACAGGAACATTTTTTAGAAAAAACACAATGATAAAAATCAGATTACTCCTAACCCTTCTCGTTACTGCCAAGGCTACAATGCATCCTTTCAACCTCTGAGCAAAGGGAGAAAACACCACTATATAAAGCTTTATGACTGACATGGTGAGAGAGGGTCCATAAATCTAGGTCAGCAGCTCCCCTTAAACAAGAAAGAAAGAGAATACTCCACACTCAATTGCTTCAATTTCTCTAAAAATTGGATAAAAGCAAGAAAGGAAGTGAGGGGTTATGTTTGGAGAAAGGTGGAATTTAATAATTATTTTAAATAACTGACAATATTAATTGAAACTGTCAACTAAAGATTAATCTCACTCTCTCCTAGATTGTTCCTTCTCTTATTGTAGTGAAAGTTAAAATAGCATGACCCTGGTGAGCATATAAGCTTCATGACCTCTACAGAGGAAAGAAAATTTTCACCAAGTAGTCTGCAAAAACAATTACATTTTACAAGTTAACTTAAAAAGCTGGCTCAACATTTTTACTCATTTGAAACTGTATTTTGGTCTTACAGTTGCTTCTTTTATTTAGCGTTAATTTCTATATATTTTGTACAAGCTGAAAGCAAGAACTGATTGAAAAACACTTCTCATTTTCACTCAGAGATACACGGTCCTGGAATAGGATTTCTTCACACTTTACCACGACATGTCCACATCCCATCAAAGTCTCAGATATATTGCTATCTCCTTCATATATCCTGGCTATCTTCCATCCTTCTTTATTATTGTTCTCGTTTAGATCCTCTCTTTATTTTACCTCAACTATTGCCATTGTATCCTAGATAGTCAGTTTCTCTTCCTTTTCTCATCTACTTCAACATTTACCCCTCATAATGCAGACGGACTGATTCTTCAAAGTCAAGCAAGATCACTCCCCTTCCCAGAAACCTCATTGTAGTTTATTTTCTTTAGCATGACTTCCACAGATATGTGTAATAGACTGCAAAGGTGCCTCTAGATTTATTTTCTAATAGATTTCTCCCCAAACTTTCTGCTCTAGTCAACTCACTACCTACCAACCCTCAAATATTCCCCTGACTCTATGCTTTTATTAGTCAAGTAACAACTCTCAAAACAGAATGTTCCCATTCTTGTTTTCTAACACTTCTCATTATTAAAATCTGAACTGAAATGCTATAACCTTCATAAAGTCATTTATAATCTTGCCTGAAGAAAAGGCACCTTCATCTTTACCCCCATGTAAATGTTTAATATCATGTATCAACTTGGATGAGCCATGGTGCCCATATATGTGGTCAAACATTCTAAATGTTTCTGTGAGGTATTTTTAGATGAGAATGACAATTAAAAAAAATATCCTGACTCTTATACATTCTCATGAGCCTGAAATTCTACAAACTTGTTAGATTCTTATAGGCTTAAATTGAGATATATGTATTTAAATGTCTAGACTGGACTTCATCACAAAAAAAAAAAAGATTTTTGAAAAATTTAATATTCCAAGATTAACATTTAAATTGGTGAACATTGAGTAAGCAGATTGTCCTCTATAATGCGAATGGGCCTCATTCAATCAGTTGAAGGTCTTAGTAGAATAAAAGACTGACCTTCTCAAAGTAAGAGAGACTGTTGCAGCTTGATAGCCTCCAGACTTGAACTCCAGCATTGGCTCATCTCTGGGTCTCAGCCTACTGAGGCAATCTGCAGATTTTGGATTTGCCAGCCACTATAACTGTATGAGCGAATTCCTTAGATAAATCATATATACACACACATCCTATTGTTTTTCCCCCTCCACAATATGCTACTGCCATTTAGAACTTAGTTCCTACTTTCTTCAGTTAAGGTTAAGGTTGTCCATGCTTCACTCCTCTACTAGATGATAAATCCAGTGGAACAGAAACCCCATTTTAGTGTCTTTACGGGTGTCCCCACAAAATTGTCTGATAGGAACTCAGCAAGTGTTTAATTAACTGAATCGATCGATACAGTCTTCAAAAACAACTTCAAAAGGATACCTGAATTAAAATTAATAATATGACTATTTTCCCTTGTCCTAGAAGTCATCAACTCCAGGTGTTTTCCACCACTCTGGTTATGACTCTGTGCAAAGTATTAAAAAATCACTAGATTGCATTAATTGAATCAATGATCCTTGTTAGCACAAAGGCAATACATGTAGGCCAATATAAATGAGTATCACTATCCTTTCAAAAGGTTGTCTAATCTCTTATTATCCTTACTCTTTTGTTCCATGATTACAACTTAATCAGCTAATTATCTATTAAGCACTCATTTCTTACCTTACATTTAGGTACTGGTCATACTAAAGACCTTTGAGGGTTTAACTCTGACAGTCTAGAAAATTATCATTGTAGTGACTTTGACTGAAACACCACATGAAAAATAAATGCTTAAAAGAAAAAAAAAACATTCAAAAATGTAAACAATGTTCACAATTATAATGTACTAAATTGTGAAGACAACTGCACTATAAAGATGCAAAAAAAAAAAAGTAACAGACCTCAGCTTGTTACAACTTCAGTAGGGTCCAGTGCTTCTCAAACATGACTGTATATAAATCCCCTGAAGATCTTGTTAAAATGCAGATTCTGACTGAGTTGGCTGAGGGTATTGTCTGAGATTCCACCTTTCTAATAAGCTCCCTGGTGATGCCTTGCACTATTCCCAGACCACACTTTGAGTAGCAAGGGTTGAGACTGCATAGTTCAGGACCAAAATCATTCAGTAAGTTGGCTTCTACTTCTAAGTAGTAATGTCAAGAAATTGGAGATTTCTTGTTCCACACATTTTTATTAGTAGGAAAAATTTCCTATGACCTATCACACAGAATTATTCACTTAGCCAATTATTTTCCTATATTTTCTTCTATGTATGACAGTGTGCTAGGTAATGGGTCAGAATGTGTGTGTGTGAGTGTGTGTATAGCACAGAGGAGAATAAAGTTCATGAGGATGAGTATACAAAAAATACTGGCTCTGCCTTCATATTGATTATTATCAATCAGTTAAATATATCATCAAAAGGCTTAACCATATAATGATGCACACAGATAACATGTGTACCTGAAGCTAAGTAGAGAAGTATGTGTGGAGTGTGAGTTTAGTTATGCACAAAACAGGAGATTTTATATAGTTTCTGAAAGAATGAAGGAGACAGATTGTCAAATAGGCAAAATTTTGCAGTGAGAAATGGTTATTGAGTATTAGTGGAAGTGACATATACACAAATTGAAGAATGCTGATGAGCACAGATTATCTCCATTGTGATAAAGGCTGAAATAGGTGCAAATATAATTTCAACATATGAAAAAAAAAAAAACAGATGGTGCAGGAGGTAGAAAAAAGAATATGGACTCTCTTTTTTTATGAACTTTCCCCAGGTAAATAAGTCCATCATGGAAGAACAGAAACATTATCACGTGTATGCAAAATATCATTAAGAGATGCACACAGAAAAAAAGTTGAAGCATTTAAAATTTGATAGATAGTGGAACTGGAGGAGACAGTGAACTAAAACTTTTTCATTTAAAAAATTAATATGGTAGATTAAGGTCCATTTTATGCTTTTTAGATTACTTTTCACAGATAATATATAAAATGTATCAATGGCTATACTGTGTATTTTGTCAAAACACTGAAATAAATTAAATATCAAGTTTATAGTATACGATTAACCTCAGAGAACTGATAACAATTTTTGATGTGCACACTGGAGAAAAGGTAGTGGAACAGAATTAAATTTTTACTTTACTAAATGGTACCCAAAGTTTAGGCCACTTTGGAGCAAGCCAGATGCAATCCAGCATTATGTCTACGAGGAGGAAGCTGTGAGTCCCAAGTGTGGCAAATCTCTGCAGTGAACATATTCTATATCAGATTAGGTCACTGTGACCTAAATTTAGCAAATGCTTAAGCAGGTAGCATTTGAAATACATGGAAAAATGTGTCAGTGTTTTTTTCTACACAGTTCAGGAAGAAGTGTTTTAAATGTGTTTTAAGTTAGTAATTTTAAATGACTAATGCAAACAATTCAACCAATATCACAGCTTAATTTAAGAATATTAAAATTTCTTTTCTTAACGTATTTTATAGAATTTTTTTCTGTTCTAATAGAAAAACCAATCAAGGATTGTTTATCTAGAATTAATCCATCCTAAGAGAATCTAGAGAGTTACAATAAAACTTTCATGGCTTAGACATGAATTAGAACAGTAAAATAAGAAATATAACATAGTTTCCAAAAACCATAACAGTTAACAATTTTATAATTACAGATAGGATACATTAATAATATTGATAACTTCCATTTAATTTTCAAAGGAAACAGAGAATGTGTCAGTGTTTTCTACACAGTTCAGGGAGAAAGAAGTGCTTTGATTGTAAATAATGCAAACAATTCAACCAATACCACAGCTTAATTTAAGAATATTAAATTTTATTTTCTTAATATATTTATAGAATTTTTTCCTCTTCTAGTAGAAAATTGAATCAAAGACTGTGTACTGAATTTAGTCTTCCTGTATTTTTAATCTTATATATTCTGAAATGCTTCATTAGCCTTTTAATAATTACAGTGGTACATAAGACACATGCATATCCATGTTCACAGGAAATATATATGCTAAATTATTTAGTGGGCATGCAGCTTACTTTCAAATGGTTCAGGAAAAAAGTATGCATTGTGAGGAAGGAAAGGAAGGAGAGAGATGGTGGGAGGAATAAAGCCAAATGCAGCAAAATACTGATTGAATTTGAATAAAGGATAACAAAGTTCTTTATATTTATTTTACAAATCTCTTATGTTTGAAATTATTTCAAAATAAAAAAATTAAATAGGAATAAGAAACATTTTATAAATTTTTAGAAATCATATTAGATAATATGGATTCTTGGGAGTTCAGGAATGCAGAAGTTTTGACAAGTTTCTAGAGCAAGATTTCTCAAGGGAGAATACTGGTCACTTAAGGGCCTGAATGGGTTTGATTATGTCCATGAACTTTTTAAAATGTATGTACACATTTGTGAAAGAACTTTTTTACTTGGAGTTTTCATCACAGTCAAAGAAATGTGTCGCCCCAAAACGCTTGGAAATTACTGTATTAGCTTCTGTTAATCAAAAGATACCTTTAAAAAACAAAAGAGAGAAAACAAACTAGGGAGAAAATTATAAACATGTAAATAACAAAAGACTAAAACTAGAAATATATAAAACCTGTAAATCAATATAAAAACAAAATCTAATAAAAATGACCAAAGACATCAACTTATATTTCAACGAGGAAACACATGGTTAATAAATATTCAAAGAGCTATTACACCTTATTAGTAATCAGAGAAGTGCAGATCAAGACTACAATATCATTTATACACATTTGTTAACATAAAGAAAAAAGACCAAGTATTGAAGAGAATATGGATGAACAGTATTCTATAGAATACTTGGAGTATAAGGTTATCTAATCATTTTTAAAAACACATTTGCATTCTTTTATGAAGATAAGGAGTCACACAGTCCATGATCCAGCAATTCTAGACATATATTCAAGAGAAATCCCTACATGCATATACAAGGAAACATGTCCATGACTGTCCACACTAACAATACTGTCAACACTAAAAAAACCCCACAGCTGAATACAACTCAAATGCCATGTGAAATCATACTATGTATGTATATACACACACACCCCTCCAGTTCCTGGCACAGAGTTCCCCAAATTCTTGTAATTTCCTAAGTGACAAAGCACTAGGAATGTCTTTTTTTTTTTTTTTTTTCCTACTATATTTGTTCTTTGATTCTGGTTTCTGACACAGACCTCTCAAACACTTGAATTTCCTGGGAAGAGAAGCATCTTCCATTCTAATGAGGTTACTCTTCCTGGGCTCCGGAATAGTTTCAGGTTGGGGTCTTGTCACCAGAAAACTAAGCCATGTTCAGGAGTTTAGAACTTTCGGTCCCACCACCCTCTCCTGAGAATGAATGTATGAAGTGCTGGAGATGAGTTAGTAATTGATCGTGACTACATGACGAAGCCTCCTAAAAATCCCCAAAGTAGGAGACTCAGAGCTCCCAGGTTGGTGAACATGTAGAAGTGCTGTGAGGATGGCAGGATTGATGAGGGCACAGAATCGCCACACCCCCTCCCCCATACTTTGCTCCCATGTATCTCTTCCACCTTGCTGTTTCTGAGTTACACCATTCTATAATAAAGTGGTAATCTAGTAAGTAAGCTGTTTTTCTGAGTTCTGTAAGTTGTTCCAACAAATTAATAGAATCTGAGGAGGATTGTAGAACTTCTGATAGCCAGTTAGAAGCACACGTAACAACCTGGACTTGTGACTGGCATCTGAAGTGGGGCAAGAGGCAGTCTTGTGGGACTGAGCTCTTAACCTCTGGCATCGGGTATAATTTCCAGGTAGATAGTGTCAGAATTGAGTCAACTTGTAGAATATCCAGCTAGTGGTGTAGAATTACTTGACCTGTAAAAAACCCACACACCTCACATCAGAGTGAAGTGTAGCAGAGTAGTATGAGAGCAAAGGAAACAGGAAAAATGTGTTTTTATCTTATATGTCCCAAGATAATTGTAATAAGCAGCTTCTAAAATGACCCACATGATCCTTGCCTCCTGGTATCCATGCCTTTAGGTAGTCTCCTCGCACATGAAATTACAGTCACCTATATAACTAATAGACTATTGCTAAAGTAATGATACATGACTTCCCAGTTAGAACATTAAAAACACTACAACTTTCACCTTGATCTCTTAGATAGCTTGCTCTAGAAAACACCAGCTACTATGTTGTAAGAACACTCAAGCCTAAATGGGTTTAGAGGCCGGCATGAAGAAGAATCGATCTGCCAGCACCAATTATCAAATATGCGACAAAGCTAATTTGGAAGTGAGTCAACCAATCCCAGTGAAGCCCTTAGATGAGTATAACCCAGCTGAGATTAACTCTAAAATCATGAGAGACCTTGAGCTTAGCTTTCCAGCTGAGTTGCCCCAAATTCTTAACCCATAAAAACAGTATATAATAAATGACTGTTTTAATTCACTAAGTTTTAGAGGTACTTGTAAGCAGAAATAAATACTTAATACAAAATATTTTTTATAAAATTTAAAATCAAACAAAACTAAGTAAAATATTGCTAAACATACATACCTAGTCTATAAAACTAATTTAAAAACAATGGAATGAACCATAGAAGATTAAGAATAGTGTTTACTTTGTGTGGGCAAAGGAAAAGGGACTGAATTGTAGAGGAGCATAAAAATAAATGAAAATTATTAGTGATGTTCTAATGCCTCGGTTGGGTATTTTCATAGATGACCATTAAATTATTAACAATTGCATTCATCTTTTTAAATACATGGACCAACGATTACAGTGTTTCCACATCACAGATTATAGTTAATTGAATTCTGTGAATCTAAGATCCACTGAGAATTTTTGAGGGACATGGCAGGAATAAAGAACTTTGCTCTAGAGCCAGAATGCCTTCCCAACTTCTGTAAGATATTATCTGTCAGAGGTTGACTATTCATAAAAGAAAATGAACAGGAAATAATATAGCCCCTAAGTTTTTCCTGAGATAGAAATATATTAAGTTGAGAATTTAAAATGATACATAATTTAACATCTATTTTTACCCTTCTCTAGTGTCTATTAGATCTAGAAGAAAAAAAGAAAAGAAAAGAAAACGGAGACTCTTCCTGAAATAAAAAAAGAAGGCTGGTCCTCAGCAAGGGCTTTGGTGGTGAAGGGATGGAAAGAATAATGACGTTTGCCTTGTGGAGATAACTTTCTAGGTCCAAATGGAGCTGCTCCTGCCCAGGATGCTGTGTTAGCAAACAGAAACTTAGGTAACTTCATTTTACAACCATGTAACTTTCTTTTTTGCCTTTGAAGTCTTTAATTGTCACTTTGGTCACATGAATATTTTTTGACAAACTTTCCAAAAATTAAATTCTACAGGAAGTCTTCTTGACTTCGAACTAACTTTGGAATTTTCCAAAGTCCTTGAAACATCTCCATAGATTTGTTCTCTATCCTTATAAAAAGAAAAAAATGGTTAACTAGCTTGGCTTATTTGATATGTTAAATTATATGAAAAGCATTGTCAAACAAATAGTGTTGTTTAACCTTCTTAGGTTATATTTGCATGTGTACATGTTATTTACATAAGCATTCCAGAAATCACATAAAATTCCCAAATATCCAACATGTCCTGCTATACTGTTATGAGTCATTATTCCAGTTATTTTAAAATTTTGTTTATTATAGAAATAGCCAAATTTCCTTGCTAATTCATTATAATAAATCATTAAATCTTTAACCATTGGTTTTTACGTATTTTGTCATTTATGAACAATTATGGTTTTCCTCTGATGCTTTTACAAAATTGACATTAATGGAAAGGATTCTACAAAGTACTCTTGACTGCTGACATTACTGCCAAATTCAAGATGTCAAACCATGGGTGCATATTTCACAACTGAAAAAGTTTCACTTGACATCTGGTCCTGTGTAAACTCAGAAAACCTTAAAATCAAATTGACTAGAAAGGAAAGTAACTGACATCAGGGTAAATGGTTTCCTCCCAAGATGTTGGTCTAATAAGGTTTCTTTCTATTCCTCCTTCACTCCCTGACCATTCTTTTCCTAATTCTTATATCATGAATGTCTTTATGATTCTTTTGCCACCATTCGACCTGTCCTGACTTGAAATGATAATGCCATCATTCTCATATCTTGGATCACTGCAAAGGAGCATAATTTAATTTCCAACCAGCTGTTAGATTTGCTATGATGCTGGTGATACCTGTAGTTCTGCCCACTGCAAACTTCTTTCTGATTTCAGCAATAAGATTTTCTGAAACAAGCCCACTGGAGAAACGTTTCTGAGAATCTGGATCAAAGCCACACAAAATACATTAATAAGCCAACTTTTAAAAAAATTTTCCCACTTTTTGGTATCGTTTCTAGACTTATTTGATTCTAGCTGGTTTGGGTCATGGGACCCTGGCTCAGGAGCACTCTCCAAACTATGGGCATTGCTTTGCTGCTAATAATTATTGTTTCCCTAACATACTACATTCTCTCAGAAGTTTTAAATGCACATGGTCTCTCTGTGACTGGAATGACAAAAGAGCACAGAAAAATGTAACCAGTTCCAAGAACAAAAATCTGACATTGTCTCTTATGAATACTACTCTGAGACACACAGAGGCAATGGTAAATGAGAGTCCCACTAACGCCAATATTTTTGATCCAAGTGCTTGAATGGTCAAAAGGATGACTAAAGTGAGGTGTGTTGAAATAACTTTCTATGCCCAACATGGAGCCATTCTCACCTGGGAGTATCATGTCAGCACACTGAAACTTAGATAACTTTTGTGACCCTATAAATGTTCCACTTGACCAGAAAGGCAGTTCATACCCGTCAGATAATTCTCAAACACCAAGATAACTCTGGGGCTAGGTTGACTATGTGGCCCAAGTCAAACAGATATTTTCTGTTTTTCTCTTTCTTCTTTATTTTTTATCCTCTAAAACCTTCTTGCCTTCTAGTTCATTTTGCAGTTCCCCAAAAGCTTTCCTCATAAATTGCTAAGTAAAGTTTGTTTGTATCACCTAAATTGCCTTCTCTAAACATATTTTAACAACACTAAGAAACAGGCAGAATAAAAGGTAAGGTTTCCCAGGATTAACATGTAAGGAAGGAGCTGGTCACAGAAACATAAGTAAAGTAAAATTAACTTTTTCTTTAATAAAAAAAATCTGAATATAGGATAGGAGGATTGATGTCTTTTAATATGTCTAACTCGAACTTCACTTCCTAAATATTTTCATCTTTCCATTATTGAAATTAGTAGCATTGTTTTTTGTAAATTTCATTAGCTAGATTTAATTTTTATTTTGAACTAAATGATTCTCAAACATAATTGGAAGAAGAAACATTTAGAAAAAAAAGAGCAATTGTCAAAGTTAAAGAAAATAAATAAGCAAATTCTGTGTCGAAAGAGAGAGAGGAAAAAAAAAAAAAACAAAGAATACTTTGAAACTAAGACCTGAAGCAATTAGTTTAAACCAGCAGAAATTCTTAATCATTCCACAGATAGTTACTATGGAACTAGTATATATGTCTGAACGATGAAATCAGCCCTGGGACAGCATTATTGTCATACCATGTGATTAGAAAGACAACTCAATGAACATACTGACCCTCCTTCTAAGAAGTTATACTCCAAAGGAGGCGGAAACACAGATAAGAGTCTTTTCTCCTTGAAAATATCATTTCATTTTTTTTTATTCTGTTAAACTGCCCTCATGAGCATTTATTAATAAAATTATTTGGGTTATTTTTATGTATTCATTTTTGATAACGTAATATATATTGTGAATAGCTGATATCTACTTGACTAATTGCCAAGAAACTTAGGTAATGAGCTTTAAAAATGTCACTCTGACATTAATGTCTTCAACAAATAACCTCACCCATCAGGGACCAATTCTTTTATCTATAAAATTAAAACTGTGGCTTAAATACTGACAATCCAGTCAGAACAAAATTTTGTAATCTAGGATCCATTATTAAGCACTTCCTTAGTATAAAGTGATAGTCTGAAATTACCAAAAATATGCCATTTTAATTAATTAAAATCAAGTTTCATGAAGATGGGTTTTGTATGTATATAGAAAATGTAAAGTTATGCCCACCCTACTCACCCACTCCGCAGCATGAATGAAATGAATCATACAGTGAGTCTCTGGAAACTCTTTTCTGTTGTTACTCTGTGTGTGTGTAACTTTTTGATCTATTATCCCTTTAAAGTCTTGTCTCTTTCCTCCACATTCAGAACTAAACACTGAAAAAAAATGTATCTCACAGAATTGTCACAGCATTTGGCACAATTAAATAAAGTAACCATCTGGAACCACCTAAACAAGAATCATTCCAGCACTGACAACCTGCTATAAACATCCAATCATGTCCCAGACTGAGAAAAGATAAGGATTTTTAATGAATTAGTGAGATAGTTATAGAAAGAAATTATTACCAGATATGATATCAATGAAAAGAAACAAACAACAGGAAACCTTTCATTCAGAGGAGACTACCCATAAATCTTACCCTATATCTACTATTGTTTATTATGAGCTTGCCTTGATGTATTTCTCAGACCAGGCGCATTATAGGTCTGAGAGTTTATGCCACTGATCATATCATCCATATGATTCAAAAGCCAAATGGTACCTATATTAGTCAGGATTATCTAGATAAAGCAGAACCCATAGGACACACAAAGATACATAAGAAGGGATTTATCATGGGAATTGCCTCAAGCAATTATCGTGTCTGAGATATGCCGTAATATGCTGTTTGCAAGCTGGAGAACCAGGAAAGCTGGCAGGGTAATTTAGAGGCGAAAGGCCTGAGAACTTTGGGGGGAGGCAGGGTGTGCTGCCAGTATAAATCCAGGAGTCTGAAATTCTAAGAACCAGCAGCTCTGATGTCCAAGGGTAGAAGAGAGGTCCCAGCTCAGGAAGAGAGAGATAAATTAGCCCTCCCTCTGCCTTTTTGTTCTGTTTTGGCCCTCGACAGGTGGGATGATGCGCACCTACATGGGTGAAAGCAGATCTTTTACTCAGTCTGCTGATTCAAATACTAATCTCTTCTAAAAATACCGATAGATACACCCAGAAATGTTTACCAGCTGTATGAGCTTCCCTTAGCTCAGTCAAGTTAACCCATAAAACTAATCATCACATTATCTTATTTAGAAATAACATTATTAGAAATTTTGTTTTATATACTTGTTATTTAAATGCTTATAATGCAGTCAATAGATAAATGTGTTAAACTTTATTTCTATAGAACTATTTATTCAGAATTTTATAACTTCGAATTTCTTACAAATTCATTCTTATCACATGAAATCTGGGGGCTTGTAATCATGGGTAATTAAATAAAATAAATGAGTGAATTTAGAAGTGATAATGAGAAAATAAAGTACAGTACCAAAGAAAAACAGTCAAAAACTAAAAACTCAGCCTTCAGGCATGACTAGAAGTGAAAAGGTATAAAATGTAAAGTTTAAATATGGCTATACTATTATGCTATGTTGGTATGTTCCTATTTTATTCAATTTCCACAATTTTATTCAGAAGTCATTGTTCCCTATAGGGTGATGAGAAATACAGAACACAGATCAAATGGGAACTTTTAAGTTTATTTTTAAATCTAGGTTGTAATAAATTAAAGTATTTGAAAGCTCAGTCTCATTTTTTTTCAGATTTATTGGTCAGTTTCACATATGAGAATCTTAAAATAATTATCTCATAAACTTTGTATATATTTTATGAATTAATTTAATGTTATGTATGTCAGGGGAAAATCAGTCATTTTTGTCAGTTCTTTATCACATTTAAAAAGTAGTTTTAGATTTTGAGTCAAATAGATCTGAAGTCATACATACCTGAGACCAGTTACTGAGAGATTAACTAGTGGCACCACCATTAAGAACAGTTACCTTGAGATGGTATTCATAAATTTTTTAGACAAAAGAGGATGACAAGATGCATGTAAATATCTCTTTCAAAGCAAAAAACAATCTGACTTAAAATTATTTTTAAAAAGACAGAGATAATTAATCTGAGAACTTTCATTATTTGTGAAGTTAAAAGAATATCAAGAAATAGGAGTTTTTAATGGCATACAAAGCCAATCAACAGAAAGGAAACAGAAAATATATTCAAAATACATTAAAAATACATATTCCAAATATATATGATAAATTTAACAATATAAGCATTATAAATAATTGAATTAAAATTTTAAGTTACAGAATATATCTTACCATTCATTCTCGTGGTAATATTTATCACTTTATTAAAATTATTTTAATTAAATCAGGTTGAGAATTTTTCTTTGCTTATAGAAAATCAAGATTAAGAGCATTCTTCATGAACTTTCATTCCAGTAACAAAATGAACCTTACCTAATTTTTAATAAATAATGAAATTAATCTTAAAATAATCAAGGCCAGTTTATTCTAAGCATATTAAGAAGTATGTTGCCATAAATCATAAATGAGTTGCCATTAATACCTAATACTTTTTAAGATTGAAAAATTAATCTAGTAGTAATTGACAAAAAATAATGTATTATGTTATCGTTTGTTTTATGTCATTTTAAAACATATTCTATTACTGAATAGGCAAATTAAATTTTATGGGCAACAATATGGATTGTACATACAAATAGCAAAATTAATTATTAGCAAGCCACTGTGTAACTTGTTCCAAGAATGCAAAGACGGCAAGGCTGAGAAGATGGGTGAAATGCGGACAGCAAAAGGAATAAAAAGCAACAAGAGACTTTTAAGAAGTGATGCTCTGGGGCCAGTTGAATAGTCTATAATGATCATTGTAAAATTCAAGGATGAAATAGATTTACTATCATATTTCTTTGAGTGTAATGCTGTATTGTGATTGTGCTGATAAAGCATTTATTTTTGGATTATAAAGATATTTTTAAATCAAGAAAAATTGGCTCTATTTGAAAAAATCTATAAAATTTGCATAATAAAGAATAATTTGAAGGATTTTTAAAAATATAACAAAATGCCAGTATTACAGAAAATATAAAATATGACCTTTTAAAATCTTTAGAGACATGATTTTTTTATCAACACCAAAAAGTGATATCAAAGGTAACAGATTATATATATCTACATAATATTTAAAACTTGTAAACGACATAGAAAATTCATGCCAGTGCTTCCTTCACCACACACAACTCAAACCCAAGTGATAAAGACACAAATGACAAATTGAGAAGCACTTAATAAATACTTATCACTAAAAAGGGTTAACACCTTTACTTTTAAATAGTTATTACAAATAAGTGAGAAAAAATAGAAATTATTCAGAAAAGTAGGCAAAGATATTAATATGTAACTACAAAAGAGGGAATATAAATGGCTGCTAAAGATTTAAAATAATAGTCTTAATGAAAATGAAAAATACCAGCTTAAAACAAATTGTGATTTTTACATATCATTTTGGTAGCAACTGAAATGATCATCCCAGTGTTTTATCTTGACTTGACTCTTTCTGGAAATGAATTTGTAAACTTCATAAGTATAGTATAGACGACACATAAGTACAATATTTCTACAACCAGAATTTATTCAATAAATATTATTGGACAAGTATCAGACGAAATGCTAAGATGTATGTCCAAGGTTGCTCACTGCAATGTTTTAAGCAATGAAAAATTATAATAATGTTAAACATTCATTAATTAGAAATACTAAATTTTGTTTTATACAAATAATGGGATATGTTAAAGTCATCGAACAAGAGGGCTGTTAGACTGAGTGGCTCTAATGACTTGGTGGCTTACATTTATCAACCAAAACCTAAGCCAGAATTAATATACTAAAATCCAAGAAAACACAACTTAAGAAAGACCAATCACAACCAGCTAACTACATTTTTTCAAATAAGGCAATTGCTTAAGTTATTGCTAATCAGATAATTTCCTTGATTTGCTTCTGTGTCTTCTATAAAAACTTTCCCCCTACCTCATGTTAGAGGAGCACCCCAAACCACTCTCACTTTAGTGCTGCCCAATTCAAATTAATGTCCGCATAAACTCTTGAAAAATGTTAATGTGCATCAGTTTATCTTTCAACGGTATTATATATTCTTTAGCAGGATGAAAATATATACATATACATATGTATATATATATATCATAATTTATGTACTTACATGCACACTACAAAATATTATTGAGTAGAAATTGTAAGTTCACAGAGTGTTTTTCCTTCTAACATCAGAAATAGGAATTGTTTCAAACTGTGTATTTATGGTTCATATGGTTTTTTCATCCTTGAGAAGACATGTCAGGACATGGGTGGGAAGTGGGAGGTGTAGCTATAACACATTAACCTATTTATTACTTTCATGCATCATTTTTTTTTCATTTCTAAAATTAAGAACATTCTTTACTAAAAAATCTAGTCTCTCACTTTCCCATACCTATGGAATTCAAATATATTATCATTTAAAATAATTCACTTACATTTTATTCTAATGCACCTTTATTAGAGTTCAGATTATACAAATATCTGAATATAACAATTAGCAGTTATAGTTTTTTATTTAATATTTTTCCAGTGAGCTTTTTAGCTAAGCTTAACTGTGCATATATATGCATATATATAATTTAATACATTTAACAATATACTTAATATTTAAATGTTATTTCATAATGTATAGAAAATGCAAAGAATAACTGATTAAATAAAACCACAGAGTTGTCTTTTCCAACTATAGAGTCTGAGATCTTGGTTTGAATTCCTACCTAAAGAATATGAAGCATTAAATATAAAGCACAGATGAGAGGCCAAGGTTGAAACTTTCTCTCCCCCCCAAAACATATATCAAGATTTAAATTATACAGTATGAAGCTTAAATTAGTCATTATCGAAAATGTCCAATTGTCAATGGTTGATCTCGAAACTTTCCTAAATTTTCAGTGAGGTAATTATTATTGCTTTATTTCAGGTAAAATGTTTCCCATCTCCTGACTCTAAGTACCTAAACATTTAACCAAAGGATTAATACAATTCTGTTTTTGTAGTATCCTGATGTTGGAGGTTTGAGTTAATTTAACCAATTTATAATACAGCCCATTTGGTATTTCTTGAGCCTTCCACTTACTTACCCCATCCGAAATAAAAAAATTTGCACAGAAATTGATTATTATTATTATTAATTTTATTTATTTATTCATTGGTGTATTTCAGCTCTCTTCCTAAATAAGCATAGGATCATTGTACTCGTATTTATTTTGACTTTCTCAGAATTCCTTCTATTCTCCTAAGGCTAACTGCAGAAACTTCTACTCCTGATGTGCTACTTGCTTTCTGGTCTTTTCTGTTCCCACACCTGATTCCCATTTTAAAAATTAACTCAAAGAGAAGTGACTTGTTATTTTCAGATACTTAATCTGAAATGAAAGAATATTTCTCTTTAGAGATACATTCCTATACTTTTAACTTTATTTTCCTAATTCCGAAATTATTAGACAATAGTTAAAAGTAAAATAAGATATTTTTTAAGTTCTCAAATCTTCCTTATATAGTACTTAATTTCCTTAATAGTATCTAACTCTGTGTCCATAGAAATGTTATTTTTTTTCTCAAACTTACCTTTGATAGGTTTCACCAGACAATGGTTTTCTGTTAGAATGTTTTGTAATATGCTGTTTAACATTTTCAATACAAAAGGGCATTTTTAAACTGTGGTTAGCATAGAGGTGGATAATAGATAATGCTTTTAAATTTTTCTCTAAAGAAACAGCATGTTTTGTGAAAGAAGTCCAATGACATATTTAAGTAAAGAACTATCCATAAGAAATGTTTAAAATTTGAAAATACATCATGTAGAACAAAACTGTTCACTTCAAAACAACTTATATCTACATGATACTGAATATAGTTCCCCACATTTGGCAAAAGTGCCCATATAACTTCAGAAGATGACCATATTTCATTACGGTTCGGTTTATGGACTGTGGCACAATGTATGTGAAAAATGATATTATGTAGTGGGCAGCTGTTTTCAAATAACAACCAATAATTTGGGTGCTATTTCCCTTTCTTTGCAAACAAGCTCTTTTAAGCCTTCTTAAGCCATTTAGCACCTCAAAGTAGAAATGTAGCACAATAAAAATAAATAAATAAATAAGCAAACAAACAAGCACAAAGAAAATGCTATTGAGTTTCAAAGTTAGTGTTTTTGGAATTACATATATCTAAAGAAACTCAAAATATGAATATATCATAAATTAAAACAAGACTTTCCAACCCAGAAAGGAGCTAAAGATTCCCTGTTTTAGAAGAGTGGGGGAAAAGTTGGAAAGGAAGTAAAGGAAATGCATAGATAAGAAGGTCTTTGATTGAAAACAGGAAAAAAACAAACCCTCCTTCACACCATGTGTGGAGGTGAGGAGAGAGAAGTAGGGGTGGGAAATAGAAATGCCTGGATATCTGGTAGGTTAGGAGAATTAAAGCACCTGAGAGTTTTCAAGTTCCTTAAGAAGCATGTCTGGATGGTGTATCTGAAATGATGACTATACCAGGGCTTCCTAACCAGGTTTCCCATAGCCCAGTGTGACCCAAGAACAATAGCATGGACCTGTGTGACTGAGAATGGCATGGAGAAAGGATGCAGGTAAATATATGGTAATAAATTACGACAGCCCACATAAGTATGACATGGAAGCAACAGAATGTCTCCAAGTCCCCAAGAGCTGAGAATAAAACAGGTCTTGAAGTTCATTATCTGCAAGGGTGATATATCAAACTAGAAGATATCAGCATAAGTATGGGACACTGAGATCAGATGAATCCCAAAAATAAAATAACTTCTGGAACATTGTCAACCTCCAGAATTTATAGGCTCTCCTGAAGATAAAAGTGAACCATAAATGAACTGAGATTAGGATTTTGTCACTTACCAGAATAGGGGTTGTTAAAAGAGTTATTAAGTTGAGAAAATAGGAGATTGTATTTATCAAATAACTAAATTTGTATCCTGAGATACTTACTATACTTAGTAAACTCAATGTAAATTTTATAGTCTGCAAGATAATTGTTTCTTTGGAATCACTCTTTCATGAAAAAAGTAGTAAATGAGTTTTATTATAAATTAAAAGTAATATTTCTATTCTGTATAATACCTCAACATCAAAGATAGCTATAGTTGAGGCCTGTTCAAGCAATTTGTAACAGCCATTTATTAAAAAGATATTAAATATATCAGAGAAACTTGCTTTCACAGAGTAATTTGTTGTTCCAGTCAAACACTTCATTTTTCATTCTAAAAATGTTAATAGATATTTTTAATAAAAATACATCAAGTTTACCAAAAGGGAAATTGTGAGTGGCAGAAAGCACTTTGTGATACTAACTTTTGCCTAAATAATGAATATATTTCATCAAAAATATCTTCATTCTTTTTCTTTACCCAGGGATTGAAGGCTAAGCATTCCCTTCTTCACGTCTTTTTAGGTCTCCGGGATAAAGCATATATGCAGTTATACAAGGATGTATTCCATGCTGATCACATCTTTGCTCCAGGTAATGTAGACAGTGTGAAAGAGCACTGAACAAGATGTGCTGGCAGCAGGACTTTGGGCATTACATTCTCTAAGGTTTGGTCTCCTACCTAGTCAATTAGGAGGAAGAATATACCCTTTATCACCCTCAGAGTAGTATGCAGGAATCATTTCTGACATTTAAAAAAAAGAAAGAAGCTTAGTTAACAGTGGAATTTTGCTGTTGTAATTTTGCTGCTGGTGTTATTGTGGTTGATCTGGGATATCTATCCTAACGTTTTTGCTCCTAAGTTTCTTCAATTAAAACATAGGATGTAATAATACAAAAATGCTTAAGTAATCAAAATTTATTCCATTTGATAATCTAGAATTATTAAAAATAACAATAACTATATTAACATTAAAAACAGATTATTATAGTTGAAAATAAAATATCATATACACATGATCATTATTATTGTTATAACCAAAAAGAGTCTCTGAGTGGAGGATCACGGAAATTCCTTTCATTCTAATATACTGTACATCTTAAATTGTGCATATGTTAATTATTTAATTGGAACAAATCATTATTCACAAAATCTTTTAATTCTAACACCACATCCTTCAAATTCTGCATTATTTCTTTTAGTTTGGCAGAAACTGATTCTCTTTTCAAGTTATAGATTGTGATCAAATTCCCTCAGACACTGATATCACACGTGTCATGTGTGCGTCATGCACCAGAAACAGGTCCATTCATTTCACCATAATGTGAGTTCTACCCCGGAGTTATCCTGGGAGGGAGGTGACCAGCTATTAAGTGGTTTTCTGTAACAAAACTAGTTCACAGGTAAAACACTTCCCTATTTTTCTTCAGACAACCTGTATTTATCTATTTAAAAGCATTTTACCTAACAGAGTTTTCTGGAGTTGGCCATATCACACCCATCCCCAAATCCCATCCCCAGCTTTTATTCACAGTATAATCAACTTTATAGCTCAAGACAAATGTTCTGTGTATGTTACCTGTAGTTTTGATCCAACCTTCAGCAATCCCTGTAAAAGCAGTAGGTTCCAATGAGCAGTCCTAAACCACTCATAAATTAGATGTCTTCAGAAGTCTTTGTTTTAAAAATTAGGCAATAATAAACATGTGGCCTGCTATGCATTACAATTATATAGAAGGGTTACCTAAATCAATTCTAACTATACTGTTAAAATGCAAAGCACAGCTTTAAGCTCATTATTTTGCAAAATAAAAGCGAGATGATAGAATGTAAATAATGATGTAATTCATGCAAAAAAAATATGGTAGTCTAGCAGATGCTCAAGATTGTAATAAAAACAGTTTCCAATAAAAGAAAGGAAACATTGCATTAACCAAGGACATAGATTTTGCTTTTTTACCTATTGTCATCAAAATAGCAACTATGCATAGAAGCATATACTCAACACATTTCATCTATAATTTAATATTGCATTTTCCATGAAATGTTATAACCAAATAACATTATATGGTTATAACATATATGAAAACAAACAATTTTTTAAATATTAAGATGATTTCAGTATCTCTATAGACATACTAATCAATATCTTTTTAAAAAATCTATCATTTGATTCCACATGTTGCTCTTGCTGTCATCTTTTTCTAGTTCCTTTTTATAGAAAGAGATGTCTATATTGTCTCTTCATACAATCACCAATTCTATGCTCAACCCCTTCCAGTCAAGCTTTACCCTCTCCACTATGTTGGCCAAAAGTAACAATAATTTCCAAGTTGCAAAATCCAATCATTGCTTTTTGCTGCACTTTACCTGACTTGTCAGCTTTTTTTAACAGAACTGACATCCCCTCTCTCTTTAAGCACTTTCTCTTTGGCTTCCAGGATTTTCTCTTTCTCTCACTGGCCACTTTTCCATTCTCTTTGCTTATTTTTCATTTTCTCCCTATCATGGGACGTCTAAAACCTAGACTTTAGACTTCATTCACTAGACTCTCTTTGTAGATGAGCCTCGACTTTGTGAAGTTCAAATACCTTTGGCATGTTGACAACTATCAAAATATATTTCCATCTCTGTCCTCTCAATTTTGAATTCTTATTTCTAATATTCATTGAGCATCATTACTGAATCTCTAAAAAGCATCACAATAGAAGGAATCCAAAAGAGAATTATTTTATCTATACTCTCACATGCTCTTATATTTATTTTAGAAAAATAATACATAGTCAATTAAGTTAAAAACTCCTAGAATCTCTTTCTTTCAGTCCCAATGTTTATCAGCAAGTCTGGATGGTAGCTCCAAAATGTGCTTAAAACTATTCACTTTATCTTCACTGCTAACACCTTACCCAAAGCATTATCCTTCCTTGCAGTGACTGCTAAAATAACCTGTAACTGATACCAAAATGTTACAAAGACAACATGAAAGAGAGTAAATGCTGTTGAAAAAATGTCTCGATAAGCTTACTTGATGCAGAATTACCACTAATCTTCCATTTGTCAAAACTCGATGCTTGCAAACTGCAAATAAAGCAAAGCACAATAAAACAAGATTTGACTGAACTAACAGCAAATGATTCCTTAACTAATGCTGAAAATAGTGATAGAAGGATACGAAATAGGTGTTTTGTATCAAAAATATTACCTAAAGACAAATACAGGAGTATATATGTATATACATTTAGATACATATGTATTATATTCATACATACACACACACACACACATACATACATATGTACATTCACACACAAAGTTTGACAAAGAGGACACTTTTTATGGTAATAAAAATTACCAGTCCTTTTTCTTAATGGGAAAAAAAAAGTTTTGATAGTATTTCAGTTGCCATCAAATTACAGCATCATTTTCAGGTAGGGCAGAGCAGAGAATAAATATCTTAATTCTCTGCAGCATAAAGTGAACAGCTTTATCATTATATTTAAAAAAATCACACCTCTAAAATCTAAAACTGAAAATGGAAATGCAGGTTAAAATAAGTAATTTAAGCACACATGAGAAAGAATCACTAACAGGGAAAAACTTTTTTGCTATTGATACAACAATAAATATGTTAACATTAGCAATATAAAATAACAGTGCAATTTGGTTGTTTAAAAACACAAGTCAAAAAATGATTTGATATGTTAAAAGGCTAACATTTAAGAAGATGTTTATATTTGATCTGGTGAGGTATTTAGATGTTCAGAATCTCTCTATTTTCCTAAGGATAGTTTGTTTTAAGGAAGTCACAGGCATATATACAAAACATTTGATGAACCAGTCAGAAGAAAGTATATATTTCGGATCAGTTTTAACAGATCTTCATATAAATTTAGAAAAAAAAAAATGCAACTTAATTGCTGAAGGTACAAAAGTAATGGCAAAAAAATTTCAGAAATAATGACGAAAAATGAGTTTATATGATCATGCCATGCTGCGTAGACAAGTACCAGTGTTAAGGAGATGCTAGCCTCTTTCAGAACGCTGTAAAATAAATAGTGAATTTTGGTAAATATAATAAAGTATGACTTAAAATGAAGTTTTTAGTTACCTAAAATCAAGAGGGCAAGAAGTTCCAGAATCAACTTTTACTTAAATCAAAATATGTGAGCTGTTCTAAGCAAAGTACTGCTATAAATATTTGAAGTGATGATACAGACCATGTTTTTTAAGCATGAGTATCTCAGTGTGTATATTTGGCTCATACTATTTTAACAAACTGAAATTTTCAGTGCACTAAGATCAGGTTATCATACTTAAAAGCATGATGATGTCAGGAAAGACACGATGTTTCACATTTAGATGCAGGAGGTACAGGCGCACGTGCAAACACACACATATAAATTGTTTTTGAAATCCTTACCGATGCCAAGCAGAGAGATCTTAGGCATCAGAAATTTTTAAATTATATATGTAAACAATATTAACAGACCTGTATGCTTGAGCCAACTAGAGTTAGCCATTGAAGAATTAAATCTGCTTAAAACCTGTCATTAATTTCCTCATTTTGAGAAATTTTAAGAGGAATGTGAGCAGTTTATAGCTATTTTATGTGATTGAACTTTGACATAAAATTTTTCTAATGCTTCCTTTATAAATTACTAGATCAGTTTAATTAGAGTATCCTGAAAATATTTTTTAAAGCTTTTAAAAAGTTTTTTTAAAAATGGTAAGATTCTCTGTAAATAGAACACAAAATCAAATTGGAATCTAATGTTAATAGAATAATTTGTAAAGGATAAACTTAAAACTCAATATTTTATGTTCATTAATTATGTTCACTATCTCATTTAGTGTTTTTGTCACAAATAAACATGGTAAATTTATTCCAATAAAATTTTACTTATATACAGATATATAAATATATATCACACTAAAGACTTTATTTAAATAAAAGTTATATGGCTTAAACAAATTTGAAAATTCTTCTAATCCAATTGTCTTGTTTGTAGGTTAAATATAAAATACACATAAACTGGATGCAAGATATAAAATCATTCACCTAGTGTAATATACTCACAGGTAGACACTGTTTCTTTTTATTTTCCCTACACCACACTCAAGCTTCATACTTCATCTTTCCTAAAGTAGACAGTGAGAAAAAAAATAAACTTTTGCTTGAAGATTTTATTTTACATAAATTTCATAGAAGAGGTCAGGAAAATGCAAGTGAAATCACTCATTATCTCATCTCCCCCAAAAGCACAGCTCCTGACTGTTGGAGGCACTGCCCATGATCAAAATTAAGTAATAACAGATTTGAGAAACCACATATGAAGCTATTCACCTGAGTCATTTTCAAAGGTGCTCTCTTAATTCTCTTTCATATGAAATAGGGAAAATAAATGGTTTTAGTAGACCCACACAAATAGCGGTGCCTATCTTTCACTTGTGTAAAGCTTTGGGTTTTAAAGTAATAATAGCTCTTTTCTCCTCCATTCATCAAATGATCCTAACAGAAAGCCATTGCAGAGGCTTTGGTCAGCTCTATATTCAAATATTAGGGTGGTTCTCTCTTGTTTGTTTTTATTCTACTTCATCCCGAAAGTACTTGAGGTGGATACCCTTTTCTTTAAGCTGTACACTCCTGAGTTAATGGTTTAATTTTCCATGATGGTGATGACACATGCCTTATTTTATTTTTAAATCATAATCTAAACATTTGTTATTTTTAGCATTTGGAAACATTTTTCTTTTTTCTTTTATGTTTCAATTACATTTGACATTCGATGTTATTTTATTAGTTTTGGTTGTACAGTTTTATGCTAGACATTCATATAATTTACAAAGTGATCCCCCTGATTAGTCTAGTACCCACCTGACAATAAACATAGGTATTACAATATTAATGACTACATTCTCTATGCTGGTATTTTGACTATTTTACAACTACCAATTTGTACTTTTTAATCCCTTCACCTTTTCACCCAGCCCCCCTCCCCCAACCTCCCTCCCATCTGGGAACCATCAGTTTGTTTTCTGCATCTATAAGTCTGTTTCTGTTTTGTTTGTTTATTTTGCTCTTTAGATTCCACATATAAGTGAGATTGTATGCCACACTGATACACATTTAACTTTTAACTTGTGCCTTGATAAAAGTAACAGAAATATAAATAATTGTTAATACATTTAAACTACAACTGTCTATGCATCGTTACATAAATCCTGCAGTTGTTTCAGAATTTTGGATATATTTATCATTGTATTCTTGTTTGTCAGAAACATAAAAGGGCATCCTGGAATATGACCCCATGAAATGAACCTGGAAAGCATCTCATTTGAGTGTTTAAGCTGCTTATAGGCTTAGTTCAAATGAATCCTTCTCAGAATTCAAGACTGAATATCTTGTTTTGATAATGTCATAACCTAAATGGTTTTCAAGCATTATATAATATATACAGCACAAAACTATATAAGTGAGCTGAAATGCCATATGATTCATGTATATTACAATTAATGGATAACTAAGATGATTCTGGAGACAGATAGTTTAAATGACTATTCTACATTTATTCTCCTATCTTCTAAGTGATTTAAGTTAACACTATTTTTATAGTTATTGCTGAGAGTCTCATTTATGTAATGAATGAGCTTCCACAATTATCAAGCATGCTTACTGAACTTTAAAAAGAGCATTACCTTTTACAAACTCTATGACACTAGCACTCAGAAAACGCCTTTGAGGATATTCTCTAAAGTTCTTAAGTAATATGTCAGGCCTACATAGTACTATAAATCAAGAAATGTCTTTGAATGGCCTTGAATGCTACGTCTCGCTAAATCTGAAGGGAACCTAAAATATATTGGGGTAATCAAAGTGTTAAATGCCCTTAAAGTCACAAAATATAAAATGTTTGATATATGTTCTTGGCTATGAAACACTAATGTATTGTGGATATTGAGAGAGCACCATAATCAGCTATCTGATACCTCCAAGATATCAAATATGAGAAAGATTTGATTTTAATACATAAAAGCACCCTCAAATACTGAGAATTTATCAGTCACCTGGAAGTTTTCCCATCTAATGTACACTGTGTTCACTTTGTTGAATGCCTGTGGAGCCCCTAGCATTAGAAATAGTTATAATTTTATTATATAAATATAATTGCTATTTTACCCTAATTCATGTTCATTATTTTTGTAATAGGTCATTGCAAAAATTACTATTCCTGACTTGGTTACTGACTCTTTCTCTCTCTTTTCTTGTTTCTGATGTGTCAGATTTTAAAGTTTAGATTCTGCAATACATGATAATTGACTTTATTAACTGGAGCAATTTTTCCCAACATGAAATTCTGTCAAAAGCTTGTTCTGTTTATGGTTCAATTCCTCAGTGTACATTGGGAAAAAAGTACTCAATATCTTCATAGATTGCTTGGATTTTTCCACAGAATCATTCACTTACTGAGTAGATTATATCTCAATTTTCTTTTTTTCAGAACTTTTTATTAATTTTAGGAGCAAATAAAAGAAAAATTAAAATGAAAAATCCATTTTATAACCCTTGTGATTAGTGAAAAATACACTTGCCAATTCTTTGAGCAACCTGTAAGATATTCTTTGCATAGAGCTCACAGCTGCCTATTTTAAAACAAAAAGAAAGACTAGATGTATTCAGAGATGAGGGAGTAAGAATAAAAACAAGACCTTTATAAAGAAAATATCCTCCTGGCCATGTATCAGACAGTAATAAACTGCTCTGGATTCTTCAGATATTGTTGCTGTCATTTCATGTTTAAATGTCATAGTAATATCTGACTCTAGTAAGGCATTCCTCAGTTACTACTACTTGGGCAACAATTACTGCTAGCTCTACAGCAGAATAAGTATGGGAATTTGAGATCTTTAAGTTATTATATCAGTAATAGTGCAGACAAAAAATTTCATTCAGCGTAAGGCTTCCAGCCAGAGGGAGCAGACAGAAAGGTGAATAATCTCTTACAATTAACAGTGATCTAGGATACTGTATGATAATGTGTGACATTATGTGTGATTATGAAAGAAAACTAGTACTATATGTGAAAGTATATAGGAGATTCTCAAGACTTTGCTTGGAGTCATTGTATGTATAAGATTTTTCTATCAAAAAAAAAATATAGCAATTTAACATATTTGGCTCTGATCCATTCTCTCCAGCAGCACTGTTGAATAAAAATATAATATGAACCACATATGTAATTTTAAATTTGCTAGTATGAGATTTAAAAAGGTAAAGGATCTGGCAAAAATAATTTTAACATTTCATTAATGCAATATGCCAAACATTTCAATCATTTAAATGTACAAATAGTGTTTTAAAAATTGACATATTTTACATTATTTTTCCTCATACATCTTCAAAAATCCAGTGTAACTTTTATACGTCAGCATATCTTAACTCAGTCAGTCTATCATATTTCATATGGTCAATATCCACACGTAATTCATGACTGGCTACTGGATTGTCCAGCACAGTCCTATAGAACCCATTCAACACATTTCCGCTTATGTCTGTGCTCCGATAAGGCTAGGGAACACATCATCAGGAATTCCTTAAATACTTTGAAAAATTACTTAAAAGTATGTGTATGAGGATTTAATATAGGGTGTCTCAGACTTTACCGATTAGTCAAAAAGCTCTACATTATAATAAATGGTTTCAGTTTGTCAATTTTCTCTCTTTCGTGTGTACCATATGGTTAATAGTGAAACCCATTTTTTTTGTCCATCAATATAATTAAATATATAAATATTATGAAAAGCATACAATAGCATCAATTTAGATGAACAGCAATTTTCCAAGACTTATTAATTTACCAGTCATCCTAAGTCAATCTACTTGAGTGTCTGGCTGTTAGACCACGAAATGAATATAAGAAACATAAGAATAAGCTATCTGAAAATTACAGAAAAGTTTAGCAATACTGAATTCATCAAGAGAGGGAGTCTACTGATAAAAGAATTCTAGGCTCTATATAGCCTCCATACGTATTCTTTTACTGACTCATTTAATTAGCAAAATATATCAGTTACAAAGTGGATGCATCTACCAATAGAACTAAAGAGGAAAGTTTCCATTTCTCCATGTGTATATTTATTAATTCAGTCCTAACACCAACATACAAATATCACAATCATTTTTTTTTAATATGACTATGTCTAAACTCACTACTGGACATCAGGGATTCACTTAGAAAGGTGAGATGTTGTCATTATTTCTCAAACCTACATTAAAAACTATACATGCATGACTTGAAGTGCTAGCCCTTCTCACACTTCAGAATATCCTAGGTTTCCTCTCCCTTTCACAATGATCATACCAACACTTCATTACACTTTGCACACTCAGTCTCACCACAGAATGCTCCTTCATAACTTCCTGCTTTAGAGGAACCTGCCTGATACCGCATGCACTGTTCCCTTGATCTTATCTACATGCTCATCTAATTATTATTTTCATCAACTGAGCTCTTCATATTCCCTTATGATCGTTGTTACAGTGATCTGCCTTCTTAGATTCTATAATCATCTTGGGTGACTTCAAAATTACTGTAGATGGCCCATCTAAAAGATCCCCATTGTTAATTTTCTTCATTTCAAAAACCTCCATGTCTACTCACTCATACTAAAAACCAATTACATACCTTGTCATTACTTGAAATTGCTCTATCAAAAAAAAATCTTAAAATAAAAGTTTTTATTCTCAATACATTCTTTTATTTCTTGGCTGTCCTAATGTCCAAAGCAAAGACTATTTGCATTTTTAAAGAACTCATTACTTTACTTACTTATACACTGTCAAGAGCATGTATAAATTGTACCCTATATTCACATCCTACTTGTATAGTAAGACCTAAATTTGGATTAATCTTAAAGACTCTATTCTTTGCTCTTAGACCTCCTTTAATAAATGTTCCTGCTGTTTGGGGCATGATTGATTATTAATATGTTTGACCATCTGTTGATGCTTTGAACCTACTTTTCCCTGGATCTCCATATCCCCAAATATCTTCTACATGAACTTTTAAAATTAACAGTGGTGTTCCCCAGGCTCTATTTTACCATTTTCTTCTTGGTCCATGGATTATCCTTGAGCAATATATTTTTCTACTCTGAATTTTAACTATGGTTTATACACGTATGAACCCCAAGTACTGGTCTGCATTCTGTTTGATCTTGTGAGCCTTAGACTCCGTTGTACATATTCATTTATAAGACCAACAAACAGCCTCAAATTAGCATGGCCCTAAACTTAAAATATTATCTTCCACACTACATCATATTGCATCTTCTCCCATGTCACCTTTCTCAGTTAATGTTAGTCATTGCCATCAGCCTTTCAGCAAGTAACCTTGTGCTTCTCCTGTACTACTTCCTGTGCTCACCCTGAGCTTCGTCAAATACGTCTCCATCCTGATATCTCCTCTGTTTGGTATGTCCTTAGTAGGGCCCTTTAAACTGCCCTTAACCTAGTCTACCTTAAATTAATCCTTCATGGGGCCCCCAAAATTATCTGTGAAAAATATGAATCTGACCACCATACAGTCACCCAATGACAAGATTTAATCATTTTAATGCCTTTCAAGTACATGACATTAATACAGATGCAATATATACACATACACATATACATAAGCACATGCAAACATATGCACACGTACACACACATATACACACACACTCACACCTGGTATATTTTTTAATCTGAATTGTTGAATATCAATAGACAAGAGAGAAGTAAGTTTGACCACTCATCTTTAAGCAGAAAATATAATCTTAGATATGTTGTTGTAAATGAAAAATGCCAAAAAAATATGAAAATTTCCACTTATTTATCTAATTACTTTTTCATTAAAGAATTTATTTACTATAAAATTTATTTTACTTATTCTTTCTATTATCTTTTGTGCTTTCTTAACTTCTTGAGTTTGATCCTATTATTTTCAGGTTATTTTTTTCCCTAATAAAAGTATGTAAGGGTAAAATTTTTTATATCAACATCTTGCCTACGCTTTTATTTTTCAAGTTTGGTTTAAGTAACAAAAATTAAATGAAAAATAATCTTTGGTGCTAACACATTTTTATCTTTAATCCTTTTATGGATCACATCTATTTACCTACTTATTTAATTAGTGCATTAGTTATTTAAAAACATATTAATATATTTAATTTCCAAATCTTTTTAAAATGTTATCTTATTACATTTAGTTTCATTTTCCAAGTTAATTATTTTTTTAGTCATGAAACTATTCTGTATGATACAGAATATGTTGGCATTTGTAAAAATTTGTGTTTTAGTTTAAAACTTTCCCAATCATCGCAAATATTTCATTAGACCTTAAAAATAATCTATATTATTCTTTCTTTTTCTTCCTTTTTCTTTTTTCCTTCCTTCCTTTTTTCCTTCCTTTCTTCCTTCCTTTCTCTCTCTCTCTCTCTCTCTCTCTGCAGAGTTCCATATATAACTGTTAGAACAATGTTATTAATTATATTGCATAAATCACATGGAACCTTATTATATTTTGATAATCACAGATAACCTGTTAGTCAATATTTTAGTGTGCTATTTATTGATGAGGACTATATATGTTTATTAAAAATAGGTAAAAGTAAGATTTTTTTTTTCATTTCTCTAATTTTAGGCTGCAGAGGAATGCTACTGATTTCCATGTCATTATATTCAGTTAGTCACATTACAAGTCAGGTGATGACACCTAAAATTAATGTATGTTTTGTCACAAAACCTCGGAAGGCATGCAAAATCTTCAAATATAAAGTTATAGCAAATAAAAAAACTTTTCTCATTTTAAGAGAACTATAACAAAACTGGTATTAGAAGAAATAAAATAATGAAGAAATTATCAGAGCCTTCTGGACTAAATGGAAATCTAAATAAATATTTACATAATTTTAAGTTAGAAAGCAAAATAATAGAGAAAAAAAAAAACTCTTGAAAGAAGTCAGGTAAGCTATATGAAAGTCTTATTTGACTCCCTAATAATTATGTGTCATTGGGAATATCACATTAGAGTCATATCTTCCATAGTTAAGATACCTTATTTCCAATTAGAAAAGTATGTGTGTCTGATCATTGATATAAATGATTATCGCTAATTGAAGTATTATAGAGTGGAGTGGAGAGGTCTAACATTTTTTTGAAATTATATGACAGCAAAATAGCCATGATGTTTCATTTGTAGATATTTGAAAGTGACATACTGTGATGTGTTATATAGAAATATATTACTTCACCACTAGATAAAATAGAAAAGAACTATAACTATACCCTACACATGTAGGCAATCAAAGAAAACTGGGCCTCTGTGTTCTCTGGGGTCATCCTGACTCCACTACTAGCCTTTCTCCACTGTCTTTGGGATGCTCACAATTCTGAGACACATTACTTCAGAGTTCAAGAAACTCTGGCACCAGAAAGATGTGGGATTGAACTTGAGGTCTACTACTTACTAGTTACATGTCCTTGGGCAAGATATTTATTTACCTTCACCAAATATCTCCCGAATAAACAGCTTCATACATATATAATGAAAAGTCCTAATCCCTTTTTAATGATACATTTTTAAATAGTAGCTAATCGTAGTATATTTTATTCAGATTCTTTAGATTAATAATTGAAGTTATAATCTAGCGTTAGAAATACATAACAAAAATAAAATAGAGTATAAACAATAATATTAAGAAACTTAACTGTGTTGAAATAGCAAAGCCTTCTTATGACACTATCAAGAAATAACTTCCCCAAAACTAGAGTTTAAAAGCTCAAATTTTGTTCTTTTCTCAAAAAGTTCTATTACCATATCTAATCAAATAAATAAGTTTGCAGAGATTTTCCAAAATATGGGCTTTTCTTAAAGCACCCGAACATTTTCTTCAGTTTCCAGGTGTGGGAAGATGTTTCTCTCCTCAGTGTTGAGCAACTAGACATAGCCTGTGGCAGCTGAAACCTGTCATTTCCTGACTAAGCCAATCCCCCACTTTTACACTAGGGTTTCAAATAAATACTTTTATTACTTCATGGTTTATGTATTAAAAAGTTGGAAAATGTAAATCCAAATGATGATCTGCATATTTTATTACTTACTTTCAGTTATAGAAATCTAATTAAAGATAGCTCCAAAATATAACTATTTTCTCCCCTTTCACTTGAAACTAGACTATATTTTAGAATTAAAGGTGTCTGCAGGTTATTGTATTTCTCTCTGCTTTTTTCAGCATCTCTCTACAATTGACATGCCATTTACTTGCTTTTCCAGTTTATTAATGAGTGTTAAATAAGGCTGGGCACAGTACCAATCATTAAAGCCTCCTGCTAAACACCTGTTCTAATTTGATATTCCACATCTATCATTACTTAGTTTGCTGTTGTTTAGCCAATCTGCACTTGGCCTTGCAACAGAATATCTGTCATTCTTGGTAAAGCTGACTGTGTGAAAGTATTTACATTGCTGAGGCCAAAACCCACTAATTCTTAGACCAATGGTGGATTTCTTTATGTGTCCATTGCTGGGAAATGTTTTTGGTAGAAACATTAATCACAGAATCTTAAGATTAATAATTTGTAAAAATAAAAAATTACAGAATAAAACAGTTAAGTTTTCATCTATTAATTAATAATTAAAATCTAATTTCCAATGGTTTTCTACATAAATTGCCCAGTACTTGAGACGCAAGGCAGAGTAACTGAAATCACCCCCTACCTCCCTTGGTAAATTTATTCTTCCCTTAAGCCCTCTATCATGATTAATGCCATTAAGTGCCATTCGCTCTTCACCCCATCCTTTCCACTGCCTCCCCAAGCTTTACCTCCCACCCCACCATCAACTGACAGTATTAAAAAGGCCCTCTTAAGCTTGAAAGGGTTCACTGCACTGCTTGCTGGATATGCTAGAAACAAAAGTTCAGTTTGTGGGCACACGTTTGAACTAATTATTAACTCTATACTCATGAGCAAGTCACTCATCTTAAAAAAAATTTGTCATCCTCATTTGTAAAATAAATGGAAATAATGACTATGTCACAAGATTGTTGGGAGACCATTTTAAAATAAGAACTATTATTGAATCTTTACTTCTCTGTCTGGAAAATTTTGATGTTGCATTACATTTCTCTTCCCCATACAATTCCCTGCTAGTCCTTCTTCCAATTTTTCCTTTCCCCCTCTCTGCATTCAAACCACCCTCACATTATCTTTCTTAATAACAAGTGGAGTTATGTGATTTCCTGCTCAAAAATAAATTATGGCTACTTGTTCATGGAATATAACATCCACAGTCCAGAATGGTATTGTGTACAAATCCACTGGTACAGCATGAAATTAAAGTATACTCTCTCACTTCCTGAAACTATATCATACTTGCTCAAAGAATTTCTACTTCTCTTCCTATTAGAAGTACTATTTTCTTAATTTTCAAAGTTCTAAATTTAAATATTTTTAGCTCCTAGAATTTGCCACTGTTTTTGGCACTGAGAATACAGCAGGAAATACAACATACCATTTCTGAAATCATGGAGTTTATTTTTTAGTGGTGACGGAAAAAATAAACAGTGAATATGTGCTGTGGCACCAGTTAAAAGGCAGGTGCTATCAAGATACTGTGAGTAGTCAGGAAGACCACTATGCATAGGTAATATTTTAACAAAGAACAGAATAAAGTAAATAAATGAGCCATGAAGAGGTTAAGAAAGGGTTCCAGGCAAAAGGGATATCAAATAAAATGCCTAACAAAAGAACATTCTTGATATTTTCAAGGAATAAGCAGTATGTTATTGAGACATAAAAGGGTCCATCCAAGATTCCAAGATTCATGCCCCCATTCCAGAGTGCAAAGCTGTTTCTGGAAATTGGCTGCCCATCCATGGACTATATTTCTCAGTATCCTCCATATCTAAGTATGTCTATGTGACTAGCTCTTGAAAATAAGATTAAGCAAAACTATAAGTGACACCTCCTGCCCAAAGTGAAGAAAGTGATGTGCCTAGCCTACTCTCTCTGTCCTTATTTAAAAGTAGAAAAATCTGTCTTCCTGTATTCTATTGTATATAGTTTCTGGTTTTGTTTTGTTTTATTTGTTGTTGTTGTTGTTGTTTTCCATATATTATGCTCTTGTAACATCTTTAAAAAACTTTCTTGCTGGGGAGAGACAACCCCTATTGGGGCTAGCCAATCTTTAGAGATATCAATGAACTCAGCAGGTACCATGTCTTCGATATGTAAACTAACCACTTCTGTCTGGCCCGTGTACCCCAGGAGGCAGTATACCTCCACCTGAATCATCCCAGGGCCTGGTACCAGGTTTCTAGGGACCACTCCTATACCCCAAAAAGATTATACAAATTAGGCAATTCTAAACTGTTTGCCTTGCTTTACCTTGCCTTTCCTGTGTAAACACCAATAAAAATTCCTGCCTACGTGTGCTACTTACTTGTGTCTTCACCACCTGACCTCTTCCCCAATGACTCATCTCTAGAGCCCATAAGTATAAGAAACTGTTTTCTTGGGCCTCTCCTATGTCTCAGCTGATAGCCATAACTGACTGACCTTTCAGAAAAGAACACAACACAGTTTCTAAGGATTGGTGCCAGAGCATTATATCAATTAATTGAGTCGACTGCTGGAACATCGTGAACAAAACAACCAAGGTTGGAGAAGACTCCAAAAGGTGACCAAGAAGCAGGTCAACTGAGTAGAGGTACACAGGATAAGTAAGGGCTTAGGTGATGTTGTTGGTATGAATGAAAGTCCCTGGGGAGGTAAATATTAAAAAAAAAAAGAATGAAATAATCTGATTTACTTTTTGAAGAACAATCCTGGAGAGAACTGACTGCCCAGGGGAGGAGGAGACACTGAATTCAGGAAGATTCAATAGATTAACACAGTAATCTACCTGAGAAATAACAGTAGCTTAGATTAGTACGGCAATGATAAAGAAGTGATATTCCAGTGATATTTTTACATTAGAGGTAAAATAGTATTTGATATGGGATTGTGAGAGGAAAATGTCAATGATGACTGTAAGTTTTATGCATTAATATTTGGGTAAACAGAGGTGCCATTTACTCTGATGATATTCATTGGTAGAGAACCCATTTGTGGGGACATGTATAAGAAACTGTACTGGGAAATATCAGTTTTGACATGTCTATTAGATATCCAAATATAGACATCATCAATGAGGCAGTTAGATTCATTGGTCTGGAGATGAGGAGAGAGGTTAAATATAGATAAAAATTTGAGAGTTATGAGAGTACCTGTGTATTTATAGCCATTATACAGTGTAGTAAATACTTTTCTAATGCCAGTTCTCCATGTTGTAATAAATGCCCTGAAGACTCGTCCACCCAGAAATACTCTCTCTGGTTTCCATCCTTCTTAAAGCATCACTTTTAAAAAACCTTTTCTTTGACATTTTGAGTTATTCTAATAGCTTCTCAGGAGTTACTCTTAGGCTCAGGCCATCAGATTTTGGTATCTGTACCCTGTAAATCAAGACAATCTTGATTAAGGCAACAGCATTTATTCATTCATATATCTATTAATTCACCTATTCTATCTTATTTACTTCCATTCAGCCACTTGGTGAGGGTTGAAAATGATGAATGTATGTGAGACATTAGTAGCTCAATAGGTCAGGAGGAAGGGATTCTTAAAGTATGGTTTCTACTGATCATTTATGGCTTTAATATCAGCAGTTACCTTTAGGACAGAAAGGCTTAGTAACAGTCATACTTCTAGAATTTATTATTGACGTTAATAAAAGCCTTAAGTGTTGCTTGCACAAATGTATCCACTGAAATAAATAGCATGTAACTAGCAATGCTTTATTTTGCCAGTTCAAACTCATCTCATTCCATTCTCTAATACTGGAGTGAGCTACCAATCTCACCACCTCTCCCCAAAACTGAGTGTGGAAAAGGAACAGCCATTGTCAACTACATGAGCCCAAAGAACTAACGCATCTCTGTCATAACTTCTTAAAGCACAGAAATGTGAAATGAGAAACATTAATGCTTTAATCAAGTTGACTGTAATTTGCAAACAATAAATTGTAACGATATACCCGTAGAAAAGTTAACATTGTTCTGTTTTACAATGATTCATGTAATAATACCAATATTAAACTTGTGTCCTGAGGATTCAGAATGTTACATTTTGTCAGTCTCCACTGGAGTACCTCCTTCAGTTAGGTCAGTGATATTTTAATCTATTTATTACAGTTTCCCATTTTATATCACCACCCATTTATTGATTCATAGTATGCTTTCAAAAAAGATGTGTATGCTATTCTCTATTTTCCCTCTATTTCTCACAATGTTATTTAACTATCTCACAAAGCATATTTCTCAGTCAAGTTTTCAAATTATCCATTTTCCACCTTTTCTGACTTTCCTTTATTATCTTTGCCTGCCATCTTGTCATTGACAGCTGCCCTGCATATCCACTTATCTGCTTTCTCTTCAGACCAATCATAACCTCAAACATCACAATATTTTTGAAAGTCCTTTCAATCCATAGTTAGTAGCATGAATAACATCATTACCTATCTGTCTTCTTCCTGTCCCAGGCTCAAGGTTACTAGCCCACCAGGAAGCCCTGATTACTTTAGTGAGGAATAGGCTAAAGTCCCAGTTAGCGCTAAAGAGAAGCAGCTTCTTCCTCCGTTCCACTGACTCTCTCACAGAATCACTGCCAAGCAATCTGCCGCAGGCAAGGGAGAGCTCCCAAAGCAAAGGGCACAATATGATTTCTTGGATTTTTTATATCCAAAGATTCATGTGCTTTGCACTGCAGCATAATGCAGAGGAACCAAACAACACCCTATGATGTGAATTGCTGGCAGTATGTAAAGATTGGAATTAAACACATCGCAAACTGTGGAGCATAGATGTGCTTAATAAAGTAAATGTTCAATAAAGTAGATGTTCAATAAAAAGTTGTTGATATGATTTTAATATAATTATCTACTTGAAAATGAAAAAAAAACTATCTGTACTTAAAGAATTTTAAACACAAGAGAACTGAGTATTGATCAGAGCGATCAGGAAAGTCTTCCTGACAACTATTATAATTTAAAAGATAGGTATTACATAGAACAATATGAAAATTCAAAAGGAAATATTTATTAACATTAAAGACCTTATTTGAATTTGAATTAATCATGTTTCAGTGGTAATAAAAAATTTTTAAGAAAATAATATATTGTTCTTGTTACAGCCAGTAAAAACCATAATAAAGACTATATTATCAAATTCTAGAAAATATTATTTCTGATGTTGCTCATTAAAATTATATATCCAGGTAACTAGAGCAAATGGGAAAGATTATTGGAATCCATGCCAATGCAACCCAACGTCTTTTCTCTAAAATGAGCCTGTCTCCTGCCCTGGGAACTATCTTCAGGCCACTTATAAGTAGAGTATGACACAAATTGAGGAGATGTAAATCGTATTGTCGTGTCAGGAACTACCATTTATGTCATTTAATTTTCAAAGAACTTAGTTTTATCTATGAAATGAAGAGATTTGATTAGAAACATCTTAAATTTATTTTTACCTTAGTCATAAGAGACTCTAAAAATGTCACATTTGTTGATGTGTCGTCGCTCTCATGCATTTAGCTGTGGCAGTCGGTTATCAACTGCTGTAATAATAATTATATTCTGAGCATCTACTGTGTATCAGGTATTATATCAAGAATGTTACTTTCATCTTTCTATCATGTCTATGAAGTTACTCTTACTGTTTTCATCTTATCAAGAAATTTTATCAGAGAATATAAATATTTCTTCTGAGGTCCTACAGCAGGAAAATGGATAGCTGAATCTATTCTAACACTATAAGAATAGGTGTAAGAAGAAGAAGAAGAAGAAAAAAAAACGGGTTACGAAATTGGACTCTTTCAGTTTAAATATTATATGCCCAAATACCAAGCCTAAAGGATATTAAAGGCCCAACTAAATACTATGCTTTCTCAGTCATCAAATGCAAACAAGGGCTATACAAATAGATTCCTCTACTGCATTTATAAGCACAGTTTCAAAGAAGCTTTCATGTTAAAGTAATGATAGTTTTAAAAGTCTACTATCTAGAATTTTATTAATTTTTATTTTACATTCATGTAAATATTGTAATGGCTCAAGGGCTCTCTGCATTGTTCTAATTTCCATTTTAGGGTCAACATTCTGAACTAGTCCTTCATTCTAGGCCTGAATCATATGGATTCAGGTGTTAGTATGCTCAGGGTTAATTTTTATTCATTTAGCAAAGTGAACTAAGCATCTACTTTGTGTCAGTAGACTCTAGTAATACAATGATAAAAAAATTGATAACGTGGTTGCCCTGGACCTTCATTAGTGGATAAATAATTATGTATTACAATGAGTTCTTTAAAAATGGAGTTTCAAGGAGTAAATGGAGAACAACAAGGGGAAAATCTTTGCATGAGTTGTTGATTCCTAAATAGATACTGAAGGATAATGAAAACGAAACTAATCCAAAGGGAATGATGATTATCAAAGGGCAAAATAAAAGCAAATTCTATGGTCAGGTGAAAAGTTTGTTTTAAAAAAAGGGACTCACAGGACACAAGGCAGAGTCATTTAGGACGAGATAGAGAGTCAGGCAGGGGCTACAACACACAGTGCTTTTAGGCCTGTTGTGGTGGTTAATTTTACATGTCAACCTGACTGAGCCATGGGGTGCCAGGATATTTGGTGTCTTGATATTTGGTTAAACTTTATTTTCGGTATGTCTGTGAAGATGTTTCTGGATGAGACTGACATTTTATATTATGAGACTGAGTAAGCAGCTTGTCCTCCACTGTGTGGGTTAGTCTCACCCAATCCATTGAAGAAGGTATAGTAAGAAAGAATTTATTTTTTCTGACTGCTGTAGAGCTGGGATGTCAGCTACGGCCTTCAGACCTGGACTAGAATTGGAATTTCCAGCATCGGCTTTCCTGGTTAAGACTCAGGCTCGGATGGGAAGTTACACCATCAGCTCTCCTTGGTCTGAACTTCTCAGCCTCCATAATCCCATGAGCCATTCCTTACGATATATTTCCACACACACACACACACACACACACACACACACACACACACACACACACACACACAGCACATCTAAAATACAGGATACAGTTCTGAAAAAAATGTTGGCAATCAAATAATGCAGAGATGAATGAATATGCTATTTGAGAAACACTTCTAAGAATTTCAGAAATTATCATGGCACATTTAGTTCATTATTCTAATATTGCTTTATCAACTTTTAAGTCTAATCAAAACCAGCATTATTTGTTCCTATTCTAATCTTAGTTCTGTTCAAGAGAAGGCGGTCCAAACATCTCTGCTTCCCTGTACAGCTGTATCATGCCTAAAATAAGATGAATTTTAGGAAGTGAAGAAAATTATATTATTGGGGAAGTTGTTTTGTTTATGTGTTAGTGGAATATATATCATGTAATGATACATATTATTTACAAACATGTTTTATAATTTATTTTTGTGAGGCATATTTATACATTATACACACATACATATAATTTATATATTATTCACAAATACTTTAGGATAAAATTGACACCATAGACAAATAATTACTTGTAATAATATGAGCAAATATGTGTCAAGTACTTTTTGTGCTAGATATTAAGTGTTTCAAATATATCAACTCCCATACTACTCACATTAACCCTATGAGGCTAGTATTATTATTATACCTATGTACAGTTGACGGAACATCCTTAGTGAATTTAAATGACATGTCTAAATTTCCCAGCTGCTAATTAGAAGAATGAAGATTTAAACTCTGAACTTTGGCTCTAGACACAGCCTTGTTAGACTGCTTCTCTATGTCAAGACTTCAGTGTAGTTTTAACTGATGCAATTTTTTTTAATATACACATTCTTGAAATGTTTGATGAATTTTCACTTAGCATATATTTATTTTTTATTCTCTTTGTTCAGTAATTTTAAAGAGGTTTCTATTGAAGAGATAAATAAGTGTGAAATGAAAAGTATTTGACGCTATTTCCATTGTTAGCCTTTAAAGTGCTGTACAGGAAAACAATCTTACTGTTAATCATTGTTATATTTATTCTATGTAGTTTTAGAAAGTGAATACATGAGTAGGGTAGATTCTATTATTGTTCTCAATTATTCATTTTTCCCTTTCCTACACAAGAATAGTATTATATATTTTCCCATTGGCATGTGGTTTACAATGTGCCTGTGGGAAGAACAGCAAAATAAAGTAACTAGATTTATAGTATCAAGTTTAAGTGGAGAGAGAGGAGAGAGAGAGAGAGAGCATGCGCACATGCTGTGGAAATCTGCAGAGTTCCCACTTGAGTATTATTTATCTAATCAGTGCAGGAAACTATCCAAGATTAGAAAAAGAACACCTAAAAGAATGAGAAGTTATGGTGCCCATAACTAAGCCTGGACTGAGAATATTGCCTATTTCTGCTAGCCAAATTGGAAAAATTTATGACTCCCAGGCATTGGATAGAACACACTGAAGCACCTTGCTTCATTAGTGAGGAATAAATAGTCCTAAACTGAGTACTGTTACAGATATGCCTAACAACTTGTAAAAGCAATATTGAAAGGACCAAACTATTTTCAAATAATTTAACTGCATACTAAACAAGGTCAATAATATTTATAAAACATATAAAAAAGAAACAGCACCCAAAGGTAAATTTACAATGTCTAGAAAAAAAAAAAATTACCATTCAAAAGAAAAATATGGCATAATAAGAAAAAATAAATGAAAAGAAACTTACTTATAATTGACAAAGATGTAAGAAATACCAGAAAGGACATAAAATAGACATTTTAACTGTATTCCGTATGTTCTAAACTTTATGTAGAGGCATGGAAGATATTTTAAAAATACCCAAATTGAGCTTTTAGAGATGAAAGCTTCAGCATCCAAGATGAAAAATTCACAGCATGGTTTTAATGGCAGATTAATTATTGAAAAGAAAAGACTAATGAACCTAAAAAGATAGAGCAATAAAAACTAGCTGAAATAAAACACAGAGAAATATAATTTTTCATATTAGATTAAAAAATAAAAAGATATAACTAAGTGCTTCTAGAATACACTTTAAATATAAAGGCCCAGTGGTAAAAGGATGAAAAGAGACATAGCAATCTAACTTAAATGAGAAGAAAACAGGAGTGGCTATATTGATATCAGTCAGACAAAATAAACTTCAGAACAACAACAAAAATATTATCAGAAATAAAAGTCCATTTCATAAGAATAAAAAGGTCAATTCTTTTGGAGACATCACAACCCTAAATATATATGTACCTAATCAGAGAGCTTCCAATTACACGAAGCAAAAATTGATGGCACTACAAGAAAAAATAGACAAATCCAGAGTTATAAACAAAGATTTCAACACTCCTCTCTCAAAAACTGATTGAACAAGAAGACCAAAAGTTAGTCATTATGTAGCAGACGAGAATAAACTTGATTAATTTACATTAATGGAATGCTTTAACCATTAAAAAAAGAAAAATTATAAATTTGTTATTGCAGCTTTCATCTCAAGATATAAAAAAGAGCCAATTAAACCTAACATATAGAAAAGAAGATATATAAAGATTAGAGCAAAAATGATATAGAAAACAATCAGCATAGAATTTTTTTAAAGCTAGCTCTCTGAGATGAATAGATTAATAAGGAACAAAAAGAATGAAAACATAAAGTATAAATGTTAGGAATGAGATAGATCACATCACAATAGATTATACAGATCTTGAAAGTAAAATATAAAATATTATGAATAAATGTATACCAATGAATTTGACAAACTAGACAAAATTGAAAAAAATACAAACTGCTAAAAATCACACAAGAAGTAAAAACTAAGTAGTCCTATATACTTCAAAAACTAAACTGAATTTAGCTAAAAATCCACAAGATAACAAAAACAAATAAGAAAACAAAACAAAACAAACACATAAAAACCCTCCATATACCCTTCATGGTGAATTCTACCAAATACTTAAGGAAAAAAACATAATACTAATTCTATGTAAAATCTTTCAGAAAATAGAAGTTACTACTTCCCAATTCATTCTATAATGCTAATTACTCTAATGGCCAAAACTTATAAAGGCATTCCAACAAATGAACATTGCAGACCAACATTCCTCATGGACACAGATACAAAATCTCTAATAACTTTTTATCAAAACACATCTATTCAACAACACATAAAAAGAGTAATACAATATGACCAAACTGGGTTCATCACATCAACTGCGAAGCTGAGCTAAAATTCTAAAATGAATCTATGTCATCCACCATATTAACAAAGAAAAAAAGGGGGGAAATCATGTGATCATCACAGTAGATACAGAAAAAGTATTTAATAAAATTTCTGATAAAAATTCACAGCAAACTATAAATAGAAAGGAAATTCTTCAACTTTATAAATAACATTTATATTAAATAAAAACAACAACAATACAATCCTAGAGTTAATAACAGTTAAAAAACTGAGTGTTTTCTCCCTAAAATGAGAATTAGTTTAAAATGTCTGCTTTCATCATTTCATTCTTATATTGTTCATTAAGATATAATTGACATATAACATTATATTAATTTCAGGTATAGAACATAATGACTTGATATTTGTATGTTGAGAAATAACCACCACAGTAGTTATCACCATGCATCGTTACAATTTTTTTCTTGTGGTGAAAATGTTTAAGAACTATTCTCTTAATAATTTTCAACATACAATACAGTATCATTAACTACAGTCAACCATGCTATACCTTACATATCCATGGCATCTATTTTATAACTGGAAGTTTTGTTCTTTTTTTGAGCACCTTCACCCATTCCTCCATACCTCCTCCAGCTATCACCAACCCATTCTCAGTGTTTTTGCTTGTATCACTTCTATTCAACATTGTACTCAAGGTGCCTGGTTACGATTCAGGCAACCCAAACAAATAGAGGGCACCCAGACTGAAAAAAAAAAGTAAAAATGTTTTTGTTCAAAGACAACATGATCACCAATCTAGAATATTAGATGGTGTTCTATAAAGAAGGTACTAGAATTAAAAAATAAATTTAGCAAAATTGTAGGGTAAAAGGTCAATATAAAAACCATCATTTTCTGTAACCTAGTATCACTTGGAAAATAAAATTTAAAAATTCTATGTACAGTAGCCTAAAATTTCCATCTATAATAGCCTATAAAATTCTGAGATAAATATGATGGAAAACGATAAAGACACTTTAAACTGTAAAATATTTCTCAGAAAATGAAGAGGACAAAAATAAAGACAGAGCCTTTGTTCATGGGTAGAAAATCCAAATATATTGTTAAAATAATTAGTTTCCCTAAATGAGTCTATAGTTTTAATATAATATCACTTAATAACCCAGCAGGCTTTTCTGTAAAAATTAACAAAATCATTCAAAATTCATGTTTAAATACAATAGGCCTAAAATATCCACAACGTTGGAAAAAAAGGAACCAAATTGGAGGGCTAACACTATCTATTTCTATTTCAAAGCATATTACAAAGTTATGATAATCAAGATAATGCTGCATTGGGGGAAAAAAAATAGACACATTGATGAATGGAACAGAAAAGAAACTAGAAATAGACCAAGCATATATACATATCCCCTGCAAAGATACAAAAACATTTCCATAAAAGAAGGATAAGCTTTTAAAAAAATCGTGTTGGAACAACTGGGTAGCCATATACAAGAAAAAAAACTTTCTCCTACTATCTGCAAAAATTATTATGGCTTTCAGACCTAAATGTAAATCCTGAAACTATAAAAATTCTCAAAGAAAGCAAGGGGTTAAAACTTTGTTCGCCACTTTGGATTAGGCAAAAGTTTCATAGGTATAATTTCAAAAGCATGATCCTTAGGAGAATAAATTGACAAAATGGACATTAAAAAAATTAAAAACTTATCCTCTTTGAAAGATACTCTTAAGAAAATGCAGACACGCCACAGAATGGGAGAAAAATATTAGATCACATAAAGAATTTGTATTAGGATATATATCAGGCTCTCAAAGGTCAACTAGAAAATCAGCAATCCAATTAAAATTCTGGTATAATATTTGAAGACAGGTCACCAAATATATATACATGGCAAATGAAAGAAAGATGTTTAACATTAGTTATTAAATAAATGCAATTTAAAGCCATAGTTAGAAACTACTACATACGCAGTAGAATACATAAATTAAAAAGATTGATCTTGACAATCAGTGGTGAATATGTTGAAAAACTGGACATTCATACATTACTGATTGGAATGTAAAATAGTAAAGCTAGCTTGCAAACAGTTTGACAGGTTCTTAAAAAGTTATATATACACCTATCATATCACCCAGCCATTTCACTTCTAGATATTTATCTAAGAGAAAATAGAAGTATATGTCAACAAAAATATATTGACACTAATTGTCACAGCAGCTTTATCTTTAATAACCGAAACTTGGAAACAATAGGTGAATGGATAAATAACCTGTAGCACATCAATAAACAGAAACTAGTGACATACACTACAACAGGGATTAATCTTAAATAATTACGCTAAGTGATCGATGCCAGACAATAAGTAGTACATACAGCATGACTCCTTTTACATAAAATCCTAGAAAATGCAAACTAATCTATCATGACAAAAAACAGATCAGTGATTACCTAAGATATAGATTGGGAAGGCAGAGCACAAGAAATCTCTGTGGATGACAGATAGGTTTGTTCACTATTTGGAAAAGTGTTGATTATTTCATGGATACATATTATATGAACTTGTCAATTTTTACATTTTAAATATGTAAATTATGTTCCAATAAAGTTGCTAAAAGGTAGAACAAAACAAGGTTGAAATTGGAAATTATACAGCTCCCAGTACTATCTAGGATAGAAACATTTAAAATTAAGAACATTAAAAATCATCAAAGTGGTTTTTTTCTTTATCATTTTCAAATCACTTTAACATGAAAAATGTAGTGGTTTTTTTGGCTCCTTTTTATATAGACATTAAGAAAATGTATCCTTCTAAAAAGCCCTATTTTGGGTTTCAAACTGACATATCCATTTGCTCTCTTCTGCAGATAGACTAAAATATATTTCTTTTTGTGTTCAGAGAAACAATCTTTAACACTTTTACAAAATTAAACATCTGGTGTTTGTTTTACTCCAAATAATTTCATATTACTTCACTGCTAAATTTCATATACAATAGTCATGTAAGTTTTTCATTCAAATATTCATTCAATAACCATTTACTAAGCAGCCAAAATGCAAACACTGTACTGGTTCTGAGGTTACAATAATTAAAAATAATATGGTCCTTATTCTCAAGTAATTAGAGCCTTTTAAAGAAGAGAATCATGTAAATAAATAATTAACATACTACTGATTACATATGATAATTGAGAATTATAAAGACAGAATGGCGAGAAATAAAATTAATGGTTAATTTTGATTGGGGAATTGGCAGAGTGCTGGCAATGCAATGTTATGTTTCAGGGAAGGCTTAATAGAATAAGAACCAAATGAGCTGAGTAGTGAAGAGTGAGTAAGTGTTAGTAAGGCAGACAGATATGATAAAAGGGATACTACATACAAGACATGAAGATGACTCAGAGAACTGGAAGAGATAAGAATTTGATGATAATGGCTTATGTGTAATATGACATTGCCACAGGGTCTGAGCTTTATCCTGAAAGTAGAGGAAAACTTATAGAATTTATGCAAGATGGTGACATAATCACATCTATGCAGAGAAGAAATTAACACATTGATATTTAACCTTGGCTTCTTACAATATAAGAACAACTTTACCAAAAGAATAGCTTATCCAAATATTTTAAAGGAATAATTTCTTGATGGCTTTGGAATCCAAATGTTTTCATTATATTATCATCTCATCAAAACACATTATCAACCAAAGAGATGGTCATAATATTTTACATATGAAATGTATTTTATACTTTTTGTATCTTCAAGATAATCCATGTACAGAATATTGTTTTCCACTTGTATCTATCCTTTATGTAATTATTACCTTAACCTATTGCTGAACACATCTAGGCTTTAGAGGAATTACTTACTTGGGAATCTAAGTTGCTTGAGAAAGAAAATTATGCACATCTTCTCTAATTTCATAATTTTTCTTTTTCTCCAATACTAAAAGCAGGATTATGCACAGGATAACCAGTTTTATTAAAGAAAAATGATGATAGCTGTGATCCCTGAAAATACACACAAGTATTTGACATAGGAGAGATTATCAGATGGATCTGTGACATTTCTTCTCTCAAGAAATAAATTTCAGCAATCTATTTGTTCCCCCAGGTTAAAGATTCCTTTGCCTTAGGTTCTTTTTTTCGTTTTCTTTTTAGTCAAGGGCATTGTTGATCCCTAAATTTCTATGATAAAAATTTTAAAAGAGACTATACCTTAAAACTTCTCCAGCCAAGTCACCTCAGAAAATAAAACCCAGATACTCAAATGCAATATTTCTCAAAGTGGTATACAATAATATCTCTAAATATCTGGAACATGTACAATATACATAGCCTTAAGCTTCAAGTCTATGAATCATTTGAGACATGAAAACATTGCATGCAGGTAAAAAGTACTTTATGAAGTTTTGAAATTTTGTAGTTTATAAAAGAATTCTAAAATATTTCCAGTTGGCATATGCCTATTGAAAATTTTGATTTTTCTAAACACTAGAAAAACATTACTAAGGGAAGCTCTAGTTTTTTATATGCCTGAGTAATAATCTATCAAAATAAAAATATCATTCAATAAGAATTGCTGTTGGGCATACATAATCCTGAGGAAACATCTTGTCAAGAGTTGCTTGAAAACATTTCTAGAATTAATTGTTTTTTATATCAATTGAATATTTTATTGACCTTTTTGCCATATCACCAGATGCTTATAATCTTCCCTACAAACATCTTGTCTTTTTCATATTTATTCATATTTTTTGGCAACTGTTGCTTGAATAATTGTGTTGGAGCAGGCCCAATTTTAGAAAAAAATTGTAAAAATTTTTCTTTGGCTCACCTCCCACTTCTACTTTTTCATGGGAGTAATAGCATTTTCTCCATCAATATCTCTCCTGGTTTCCTGGGGTATTGTTCCCAGATTGTCCTTAAATAAACCCTTCTAAGATGTTATTTCTTAAAAACGTATGTTAATACTTCTGTGTTACTTTTGCTTTCTTGATAATAGGAACCACTCTGGAAAAGACCAGAGACATGCAGCCATATTCATCATCAAAAAGCCATCTCTGCTACTGAGGATGCATAGAAAGTGTCATCCAATAATAACCTGATTATTCCGAGTTAAATCAGCATTCAAGTTTGAAGTAAAATGAAAGTGTGCATATGTAAACGTGTGTTAGATGCAGTTTAAATGTTTTTGCCCATGGATTTCTAATCTTATCATATAATCCCGTTATTTTCTCTTTATAGTGTGTCTGTGTGTACACACAGAAACACAGACACATGCACATATATATATTAAATGGGGAAAAGAAATAACAATAAAAGTGCTCATGTGAATAACAGGTATTTTATGAAAAAGAGACTTCCAAACACAGGTCAAGCATCGTACTTCACATCTCACCTGAAGCATGCCGGCTCTGCAGTCCACCAAAGACAGTTCTCTTGGGACCTAGGCTGGATGGACACACAAGGTCTCATGAGGTAAAAGGCTAGGACACTTGCTCTTTCTGACCAGGCAGTGCTGTGGCTGATTAATATCCACCCAAAGCCACAATCACCTTCTGATCTGAGGAGCAGGTGACTGGAGCTTCTGAAGTGTCTTGATAAATTATGCAGGCATATCGAACAATACACAGAGCAGGTTAAAAAAATTCACTAAAGTGGTTTGCTTTGTCCTTTTAAGAAGTGAATCTAAATAGCTCATCATCAATCATTGACAACTCTTAGCATGACAATACTAAGAAATTAGTATTACAGGGGTACCATAGGAGAGCTATGTTCTTTCCCAATAAAATGTTTGGGAAAGGAGAGAGGAAGGGAGGAAAATAAACAAGGCTGTTTTAATAGCCTTTGAAATTTTACTTTTGCCGTTTTTTTTCTGGCGAGCCAGAAGGTCAATTTGTTCCTAATGTCCAATGTCCTTTCATTATTATATTCTATTTATCTTAAGCCTTCCTTCCTCCTTGCCAACACAAATTATACCCACCTTTCAAGGATCATTTTAACCCCTATTTTAAAGGTCAAATGGTATTTGCTCAGTAGCTATTTATTTTGTAACCACCACAAATTCCATGTGATTCCTCTGATACTTGTACATATACTGTCTAAACTTATATCTCCTCCAGTACAGCCACAAAATTGAAGTACATAGTTGTTATTTTGTTGTTTTGTGTTAACCTCATCTCTTTAACTATTTAGTAATTGTTAATCAAAAGAACTTTTACTTTCCATATTTAGGCTTTTAACAAAGAGTCAGTGTTTAAAATAAAATTCTAGGAAAAAAACAATCATCATACCACTTTATTCAAAATTCATAAAACTGAAAGTTAACCTGCATTACATAAAATAAGTTAATGTGTGGGAATTTTTAAAAATATATAACTTATAGTTTGTTAGACCTTATATTGTTCCATAAAAAATTTAAAACAGTAAGAAAACATAAAAACAAGCACTTATTTTAGCAATATATACTAAGAATAAATTAGCAATACTAAAAATAAATTAGCAAGTAAAATTAACTTCTAAAACCAATATATTAAATTTGATAGTCTTTAATTTTGTCCTCATCATAGGAAACCAGTTGTTTTCACTGTCAACAATATTTCTAAATATTATTATAATAAATGTAAAGTACATATATATGTATATATATGTATACACACATATGTGTATATATCTGTATATATATTTGTGTATGTATATATGTATACATGTATACATATGAAATTATATATGTATATATAATTTCTATGTTATCTAGGAGAAAAGGGAAAGCTTCCCTGATAGTTCTGATTTTTTAATATGTTTGTGGATCTTCTCAGGAACATCAGCAGGAATTTTGTTTGCTTTAACCCCTTTTTCTTATAAGAAGGTAGGTTAAGTGACATCAGACTCCCTAGCTGAGCACACAGATCTTCAGAGTGTAGCCTTCTCCATCTCCCCACTCCAGCCATCAAATGCTCATCATCACTATTCACACAGATGTGGTGCATGTTCATAGAGGTCTGAGAAGTCCTACTATGTATCCTTTCTTGGGAAATCCCTACCTTTACTGCATTTAGCTAATTCACTCTTTCACTAGCATCCAGTTTTAATATAACTTCCTAGGAGTCTCCATTTTTAATTTTCCCAGTTAGGGTATCACATGTCTGTCTGTATTTTGTGCTCTCATCACAGCCAGCCCCATCCTGATTTACACTTGTAGTCCTATGTAAAAATAGTGCTCATACACTCTCAGCAGTGTCCAGTTTGGATGATGGATTATTATTGTGGGGTTCAACTTAAAATCAGTCTTGACTGGTAGGTCAATTATGGCCACTTATCTCAGGGCACCCCTGCCAGATACCAAGAGGCTTTTAATCAACACTAACTACAGCAGACTCTGAAAAGTTATCAAAAATTTGAAAGGAAACATATGGTTAAGATTGTGGTTGCATTATTGCAAAGGTCCACGGAGGCACGAAACTTAGGAAATTTTCCCAGAAATATTCTCCTTTTGGTTTTCATGAGCTTAAAAGCAGAATATGTCCAGTAACATAACAGCAATGTAAATTTCAAAGTCAGCCCTGTGATAGCTTTGCCAGAATATAATTCACTTGATAGAATTCTAATTCTAAGGCTTTCATTTCTCATGACTCACACTGTTGGTAATTTGAGATTACACCACCAAAGGAACAGACCCAACTTCTGATTAAGGGTCTACCTAAATTTCGCAAGGCATTTTTCAGTGATAACAAACAATATCATAATATAGTTACTGAAACTATAGTTTTTATTATATTGTTAAATATTTAAGTTGAGGGCATAGGATGGTGACTAGTATCAAGATATGAGTTCAAGTCTTAATACACCTTTTGTAGTGTTTAAAATTTAGCTAAGAGATGATGTAAGACTGCTAATATGATTCAATGGAAGCAAATGGAAGAACTGTCACACTTGCACTTTATTGTAGAAACTACAACAAATTCTGTATCTGTGAGAGTTTTGTTATATTCATACTAATACTGTTTAACATCAATCTCCAGAGGTTCAGTTAAAGGTGAAGAGGCCATTAAAAAAAATGCTTATGGATATAAAGTACAAAATATATCCAGCCCTATATAGTAATCAAACAATTGCAAATTAATACGCATGGACAACATCCTTCCTCTATTAACTGGATCAAGTCTTTCAAAGCTGGTAAGAGCCACTGCTCGATGAGAAGCTAGGCACTCTCATGCTTTACGAAGAAGAATGTAAATGAACAGTTTTCTAGAAAGCAATCCAACATTAAAGACCTCTCCAAACTAAAGATTATAAAACCTTTGATTCCTCAGTTTCTGCTGATTGATCCAATAAAAAATAATTCAAAAAATAAATCAGAATCTCTGGGCATGAGGTCCAAGCAATAGTATTTCTTAACTACTCTCACCCATCCAGGTAATTTTTAAATAGCCAGATTGGAGAATTACCGGTTTATCTAGATAATGTCAGGAAAAAAATGTTCATTAAATGCTAAGTAATTAAAAGCAAACTACAACTCATTACCTTTGAAAACCACAAACACACACACACATGAACATATCCAAGACTGAAACTGTAGCCAGTTAACAACAGTTATTACTCAGTAATAAGATTATAGACAAGGGATTTATATGTGATTATAATAGTTATTATTGTTCTTTTGGCTAATTTGATATTTTCAAAATGTTATACAATTGATATACATTGCTTTTGAATTAACGAAAATTATTTTTACAAGATCAGTATTAAAACATCTATTATTTCATAATAATATCTTATAGGAATTTAAGATTTGATAATCTCAGAATTACCTAAAGTATGTCTTTTAAAAGGTGGATTCCTTTGCCTTTAACCCAAAGATTTTTAAAAGTCCTGAATTTTTTGTGAGGGGTGAAGCCTCAAAATATGTATTTTTGAATAAAATACTTCCCTGATTCAATTGTACAAATTAGTTTGAGAACAATACAGTCTACAGTAGATATGTTTAATTTATTACAATCTTTGTTAAATAGAACATGAATTTATAAAATGGCCTCTGTAATATATCCCAGAGGTTCTCAAACTTTTTGAACTCAGGAACCCTTTGCGTTCCAAAAATTATTGAAGACCCCAAAGAGCTCTTGTATTTGCATGCTATATCTATTAATATCTACTAAATTAGAAGTTACACTAGTAAATTGTTTAAATATCAAATTTATTTGCTTAAAAATAAACTCACTACATGTTAGCATACAATATTTTATAAAAATATTTTCAAAACAAAAAATTAGGTGATTCTGGGAAAACATGAAGGAGTGAAAACATCTTCAGATCTCTCCCCTTGAAACAATAATAAGCTGAACATCTAAACCTGAACAAAAAAACACCCAAAACTGTGCACACTAGTATGTCTGAGCACAGGATCTGCATAAAAGAACTACCACAGGTATCAGGCAGTGGACTGGGAGAAATCAAGAAGCTGCCTCTCATGGCCTCCGGAGCTCCTTGAAGGAGTAGGGGTAGGGATGAAGGTGCGGTGACTTCTCTGATGAGCCCTGCCTGGAAGTACCGTGCCTTCTATGTAGCCAGCAACAGGGCCCAGTCATCAGGGCAGAAAGCAGAGAAGTGGATGGGACAGCAGAGAAACAACAGTTTGATTTTTATGGACCCTAGTTGCAAAACTGAGGCTGAGATGTGGCTCCAACCCTCAACCCAGAGGCCCGCCCTTCCTACCCTCTGAGACTGAACACCACGGAGCCCCAGGGAGCTGAGCAAATGCTACTGAAACTGTTCCTAATACTGACAGGGACTGAAACTGAGAGTAGCAAGTGTAATTAAATATCTACGAGAAAATAAAAAAGACATTATTTAAGTTTTATATAAAGCATGAATCCAAGAGGCTTAGAGATACCTACTGGAAATCAAAAAGAAAATGCCTTCTTTGCTGCAGGCTAATGAGAGACTTTATATAAAAAACTCTTTCTGGAAAAAAAAAACAGCAGAATACACTTCCATTAATGCCCAGGTGGAGAAATAGTCCATTAAACACCAGGAACAACCAAGGTGACAAGGCATCTCAGAAAGAAATAGAAAAATATCCAGAAATAAGCTTACAGACATAGAAATATGTGACTTAAATGACAGGAATTCAGGATGGGTACTTCTGAAAAAACAACTCAGAGTTCCAAAATAAGTTATGTCAACAATTTCAGGAATTAAAAAAAAAAAAAAAAAACTCAGTGAGCAGAGCAAGGAGACTGAAATTCTTAATAAGAACAGAATATGTGTTCTGGAGATTAAAAACAACAAACAAAAAAAAAACAAAAAAAAACACTGCAAGAGTTGAAAAATGAAATAACAAGCTTAGAAATAGAGTCAACCAAATGGAGAAAGGATTGGTGATATCAAAGAAAGAAATCTAGAAATAAATCAGAAGGAAGAAGAGAAAACCAAAGAATGAAAATAATGAAAAAGAAATACAAGAACTAGCGGATACCATCAGGAGAGGAAACATAGGAATAATGGGCATTACTGAAAGTGAGGAAAATGAGCAGGAACTAGAAAGGCATTTTCAGACAAATAGTGGACAAGAATTTCCCAAATCTAAGGAATGAGCTGGAGCTAGGAATTCAAAAAGCCAACAGAACAATTATCTCTACTCAAAAAGGCCTTCACCAAGACACATTGTATGAAAAATTATCAAAAATCAACGACAAAGACAGAATTCTCAGGCCACCAGGAAAAAGATGATGGTAACATATAAAGAAAATCCATTAGATTATCATTGGACTCCACAGCACAACCATACAAGCTAGAAAGGAGTAGAATCCAATACTCAAACTATTACATGAAAGGAACTACCAGTCAAGAATAATGTATCCAGCTAAGCTCTCCTTTAGATATGAAGGAGAAATAAAGAATTTTCCAGAGATACGAAAACTGAGGGAATTCTCCCACTAATGAGGCCTGCACTACAGGAAATACTGAAAGGGGTCAGCTCGATAAAACAAAATACCAAACAAACAAAACAAAACAAAGTTACATAATTAAGAGTAAAGTGACTATCAGGCAATGAAAAGCAGAGGTGTGCAACCCTTCCTAAGAACAGGGTATTATAAGCTTAAATAATAAGAAGAGAATTGCTATAGAAAGATAGTAATGAATGTTTTGGCATACATAGGACAAATTAAGATAACAATGACTGAAAAAGGGAGGATTCAAAGATCCAAATTCACAAAGGGGAAAGGAGATAAAGCACATGCAGAAGAAAATGGACTAATATATATATAACTACTTTTCATATTTGTAATGATAACTAGACACCAGTGATTCAGAACTGAAGTATATAACATAAAATAAGAAGAACGGAGGCAAAACCACAAAGCCCAACCAAAGTAAAGAAAACAGAAACACAAGAGCAAGGAAGCAATGGAAACACCTAGGTACCAGAAAGCAAAGATAAAATGGCTAAAGAAGACATTCATATTTCAATAATCACCCTAAATGTAAATGAACTGAACTCACCAAAAAAAGGCATAGAGTTGCCTCCAGGTACACATCTCAGCTCCAAAGATAAATATAGATTCAAAGTGAAAGGGTGGAAAATGATATTTCAAGCAAATGGCATTCAGAGAAAAGTGGGAGTAGTGGTACTAATATCAAAATAGACTTCAAATAAAAAAGGTAAAGAAAGATACTGAGGACCTTCATAATGATAAAGGGAATCATGCACCAAGAAGACAAATATTTATTAATATCTATGCTCCCAATCAGGGAGCCCCAAATATGTAAAGCAATTACTAACAGAACTAAAGGGAGAAACAGACCAAAACACTATTGTCATAGGGATCTAAATACCCCACTGTGATATGGACAGATCATCCAAACAGAAAATCAATAAGGAAATAACATCCTTAAATGACACATTAGACCAACTGGACATAATTGACATTACAGAGCCTTCCATCCCAAAACAGCTGCTTATACATTCTTTCTAGTGCACATGGAACATTCTCAAGAATCAACCACATACTGGACACAGAGATAGCCTCAACAAATATAAGAGGGTTGAAATCATACCAACCATATTCTCTGATCATAATGCTTTGAAACTAGAGATCAACTGCAAAAAGAAATCAGGAAGAACCACAAATACATGGAGATTAAACAACATGCTACTGAAGAATAACTGGGTCAGGAAGAAATAAAAAGAGAGATCAAGAGATACATAAAAAATGATAATGATAGTACAACATATCAAAACTTTTGGGACATGGCAAAAGCGTCATAAGAGGAAAGTTCATATCATTACAGGCCTATCTCCAAAAACAAGAACGAGCCCAAATAAACAACCTAACACTTCATCTTAAAAACTAAAAAGGAAGAACAAATGAAGCCTAAAGTCAGAAGGAAAGAAATCATCAAAATTAGAGCAGAAATAAATGAAATTGAAAACAAAAAACAAAAAAAAAAAATAGAAATAAATGCAACAAAGAGCTGGTTCTTTGAGAAGGTTAATAAAATTGACAAACCCCTGGCTAGACTCACTAAAGAAAAAAGAGAAAGGACACAAATAAAATCAGGGATGAAAGAGGGGAAATTACGACTGACATCGCAGAAATACAAAGGATCATACAAGAATACTATGAAAAAGTATATAACACCAAATTTAATAACCTAGAAGAAAATACCAGTACTTAGAAAATACAATCTTCCTAGACTGAATCAAGAAGACTGGAAAATCTAAATAGACCAATCAGCAGTATGGAAATTGAAACAATCATCAAAAACCTACCAAAAAGTAAAAGTCCAGGACCAGATGGCTTCACCAGTGAATTCTACCAAATATTTCAAACTCTTCCAAAAATCGAAGAGGAGGCAATACTTCCCAACTCATTTTATGAGGCCAATATTACTCTGATACCAAAACTGGTAAAGATAACACAAAAAAGAAAACTACAGACCAATCTCTCTCATGAACATAGATGCAAAATCCTAAATAAGATACTAGTGAACTGAATAGCAACATATTAAAAAGATTATACACCATGATCAAGTGGGCTTCATCCAGGGCACAGGGATGGTTCAACATACACAAATTGATTAATGTGACACACCGCATAACAAATTAAAAAGAATATGATCATATCAATAGATGCAAAAAAGCCTTTAACAAGATACAGCATCCATTTATGATCAAAATACTTCATAAAATTGGTAAAGAAGGAAAGTCCTTAACATAATAAAGGCCATATATGACAAACCCTCAGCCAACATAATTATGAATGGTGAAAAACAAAAACCTTCCCTCTAAGATCAGGAACAAGGCAAGGCTGTTCACTATTGCCATGTTATTCAATATAACATTGGAGGTCCTAGCAAGTGCAATCAGACAAGAGAGATATAAAAGGCATCCAAATAGGAAATGAAGAAGTCAAACTGTCACTATTTGCAAATGACATGATTCTCTATATAGAAAACCTAAAGATTCCACAAAACCACTACTAGAAACAATAAGCATACAATAAAGTCTCTGGATACAAAATCAACATTAAAAAATCCATAGCATTCCTATACTCTAATAATGAAGCATCAGAAAAAAGAAGAGAAAATATAATTCCTTTTGCAAGTTGCAACAAAAATAATAAAATACCTAGGAATAAATTTAACAAAACATGTGAAGGACCTACATAATGAAAATTACAAGACCCTATTAAAAGAAATAGAAGAAAATACAAAGAATGGGATGATATTCCATGTCCTTGGATGGAAGAATCAAACATTAGTTAAAAATGACCTTATTACCTAAAAGCATTATACAGATTTAATGTAATCCCCATCAAAATCCCATTGGGGCATTTTTTTAAATAAATAGAAGAAAAAATTCATCAGATTTGTATGGAAGCCAAAAGATTCAAACTGCCAAAGCCATCCTGAGAGAAAAATAACGAGGGCTGGAGGCATCACTCAGCCTGACTTCAAATTATATTACAAAGTGACAGTAATCTCAAAACGGCATAGAATTAGCAGCAAAAACAGATATACGGACCAGTGAACAGAATCGCGAGCCCAGAAGAAAACCCATATTTTATGGACAAATAATTTTCGACAAAAAAAAAAAGCCAAAATATACAGTGGAGAAAGGAAAGCATTTCAATAAATGCTGCTGGGAAAATTGGAAGGCCACCGTGCAAAAGAATGAAATTGACTATTGACTATCACCACACCAAAATTAACTCAAAGGATTATAAGGACTTGAATATAAGACCAAATCAATAAAATGCATAGAAAAGCATAGGAACTAAACTCAAGGACCTTGGACTTAAAGAGGATTTTATGAATTTGATTGACCTCAATGGCAGGGAAGTGAAAGCAAAAATAAATATGAATGGGACTACATCAAACTAAAAAGTTTCTGCTCGCAAAGAAACTATCAACAAGGTAAAGAGACAACCATCCAAATGGGAAAATATATTTGCAAAGCAACACCTCAATAAGGGCCTAATATCCAAATATGCAAAGAACTCATACGACTCTATAACAACAAATAAACAAATATCCATCAAAAATGGGCAGAGAACCTGAACAGGCACTTCCCCTAAAGAATACAAATGGCCAAACGAATATATGAAAAGATGCGTCAACATCGCTAGCTTTAGGAAATGCAAGATCAAACACACAATGAGATACCATCTAATAGCTATAATTATAGCTATTAGAATAGCTATAATCAACAGGACAATAACAAATTTTGGAGAGGATGCGGAGAAAAGGAAACCTCATACACTGCTGATGGGACTTCAAATTGTACAGCCACTATGGAAAACAGTATGGAGGTTCCCCAAAAAACTAAGAATTGATCTACTATATGATCCAGCAATCCTTCTCTGGGTATTTACCTCAAGATGTTGAAACCCATTATCCGAAAAGACATTTGCACACCGATATTCATAGCAGCAGTTATTCACAGTGGCCAGGACATGGAAGCAACTGAAGTGCCTACAATAGATGATTTGGCTAAAGAAGCTGTGGTACATAAATACAATGGAATATTACTCAGCCATAAGAAGAGATGAAATATTGCTATTTGCAACACACATGGATGCACTCGAGAGTAATCATGCTAAGCCAAAATAAGCCAGACAGAAAAAAGATGAAAAATCACATGGTATCACTTATATGTGGGATATACACCTAAAAGCAACAAATGGACAGGACAAACAGAGACCATGGACATGGAAAATGGACTACTGGTTACCAGAAGTAGGTGTTAGTGGGAGAAAAGAGAGAGGTTATTTGTGGTAAAGGGGTTATATTATAGGGGTAGCGGAAGGTGAACTGGGTAAAAGAGATCAAATATATGGTAGCTGAAGGAAACTGGACTCTGGATGGTAATCACACAATAAAATATGCAGATGTCAATTATAATTACACCTGAAAATTATATAATTGTATTAACCAATATCCCCAATAAACTTAGTAAAAAAAAAATTAGTAAGAAGAGTAGCATTGTTTTACATTTTTGCAAATCACTTTAAGTTCTATCTTAAAGAATGCAGCTCTAATGTCATATTCGCCTCTGCTTCAATCTACCACACTATGCTCTTTTGAACTATGAAAAAATCGGACTCTACAAATATAAGTCGGCTGTAGTTGGAAAAGAGAGACTATTTTACCTTTTCAGCAATTTTTGAGTATATCTTCTTTGATACACAAAATCAACGAGTACTAGTTTCATGAAGGTTAGTTTGCCAATGAGGAATCTGAAACCTTTCAATAAAATTTTCCACTCTTTATATGAAATCCCCTGGTTTATCTTGCTGTTTGAGTGACTATTTTACCCATATTTTATTCTGTAATATAATACTGATTGGTCAGGAAAACATTAGTTTTACTGAATCATGCCAATTTTCTGAAGAGTAAGACAATTCACTGCCACAGTAGTGAAAGATCAGTTTATTAAATCCCTACCCATTTTATACATCTAAGTATAATATAGCTGTCAAGTTTCATGATGGTAAGTGCAAGCTTTCCAAAATTATAAATTTTTCATATGAAAGCTCAGAGTTTAACTCTGGCAGAAATAGTGTCAGTTTTCCTAGAAGTGACAAATTTATTTATTTTCATTTTTGAGAAAATGACCTAATGTTCATTTCCAAATAACTTTTCTGTCAATGTCTTTCAGCAGGATGGTGTTCCTGAAAAAAAACAGCAGCTCAGCTTACGGGCAGAATGATCCCATAAGACCTTTCTTAAACCTTTCTTAAAGACAGTCACTGTACTCTGGTATGTGGCAGAAGTAATTATATATATTATAATTCTATAGAATTATATAATATATAGAATTTAATATATAGAATTATATTATAATAAATATATAATATCTATATATATGAATATATATATGAATATATATGAATATATATGAATATATATATGAATATATATATATAAATTCATGTATGTATTATTGTGTGTTTGTAATATTAAACATGGATTAAAAACCTTTAATATACAACTAATCATTTCAACTGCTTAATCACAATTTTTTTAATTTAGAAATTTTAGATTTCTTCTGTTTATAACCCACAAGCTTTATATAGCTTTAGTTTAAAAGAAAAAAAAAACAGTGAAAACTAGAAACTATGTCAAAGTCTGGGCCCTTCTAGCCTTCCAAATATGTGAGCTCTGAAAGCTGTATACACCAACTGAAAGAATTGAGCCATAACATTTCATAAAACAAATTTTTTATAATTGAAGGCCCTTTCGGGACTAGTTAATTGCCTTTACAAAAAAATACAACAGAATAAGTGAAATTCCAGTGTCTGAATCAATGTTAACCACATCAATATATTTAAGTGAAAATGTGTAGTAGTAAAGAATATATTGACCATTAGTACATTTTGGTATTATTCCCTTGATTCATATCATGAGCAAAAAAGCCAAAAGTATCTTGTTTATTATGAAAATATTTTAACCCTGAAGACCTATGAAAAGAGCTCATGGACATATTGGAGTCTGCAGACTACACTTCCCAACCCTGATCCACAGGCAAGATTAATAAACAGAAGCTCTCCTTCTGTCCATTAAAATAATGCCTATGGCCTCAGTTTGATGAACTTTCTATCACTAGTTACTTATAGATACTTTGTTCCCATACTTCAGTTTATATGCTAAAGAGATGCCCGGGGTAAATTCCTAAATCTATGTCTACATATTGTATACCTGTTGCCATTATTCTAAAAATTAATGAAATATCTCATAAGCTAGTGGAAATATGAGTGCAAAAGGAAAGGGAAAAGACATGCTATATAAGTTTTTTTTTATTTATTACTATATCTCCAGTACCTTGACAGTACCTAATACATAGTACACAAATGTTAGTTGTTTATTGAATAAATGATTGTTGTTTCTATTTAAAATAAGTGGAATTGTTTGAATGTCTCTACAATTTTTAAAAAGCCAATTATGTGATTGAAAACCAGAGTAAGAGATGAGTAATGAGTTGATCTAAGAATCTGTACTCACTGCATTATGCTCATTCCTAAAAAAAGAAAATTAGAAATTACAGAGGATACCCAATGTGTGACATTAAAAAAGCTAGAGAAATTACTTCCATTGATTAAAATTCATGTAAAAAGTCTGTTCTTTTCTCATTTAGTTTGTTGATCACTTCATTTAAAAATACCTATCAAATACTGCTAGTGTTTCCACAAATCTTTGAATTTGTAATACCCAAGGGCAAATTATGCTAGCAATGTTCACCTTCCTGATACATCACCACCATCTGGTGTCAATAAGAGATAACTGCTGCAGGCTTTCTTTCCAAATTTTTGACCTTGGCTTTATTTTAAAATGGTTTCCCAAGAAGGAAGGGAAGGAAGAAGGAGAAGGAATTGTAGAGGAAAGAGGAAGAAATGTACCGAGGTGAGAAGTGAATACTCTGGCATTTCTTTTAAAAGTTTGATTTACCTTGATTTGAATTTCAAATCTCGTATTTGAGTTATAACATTTTGAGATTAACACACAAATCTGTTTAGGCTATCCATATCATTTTAAAATTTTTGTCCTATCTTCAATATTTCGGAGTGAAGATTCATTTTATGACCCTCCTCTATTTGCTCTGTATAATAGGGAAATGGGAGTGAATGACAAGCTTGACCTAACTTGCACATTCAGCTGAAATCATTTAGTATGAAAGCATTAGGTAGACATCAGAAAGAGTAGTAACTCCACTACAGGTACATAAATCTCAGAGCTAGTCACAGTTGATAAGACTGTAGCAAAGTGAATGCGAAACACCAAATGATACCTGTGAGGGCATTGATGTTCACGGCAGAGGAATGCAGAGTTCCATTTGCCTTACTCAACTTATGAAATTTAAAGGAACCCAAAGAATATTTTTTCCAACTGAAAGGACCTTCCCCATCGTTTATCTCAAATTATGATGTCTATCATTAGCAGTTAATTTTGTATTTATAATGGCAATTTTCTGCAGAATGTATATTCTTAAGGAAGAACCTCCCAGCTATTTTCAATTCTGAAAAAATGTCCAATAGTCAGCTAGAACTTAGTCTAAGACCATGTGTGTCATCAGGCTATATGAGGAGGCAAGATCATTAAGGGAAGCAGTCTCAAAAGAGAGGCCAGCAGGCAGATAGGCAGCTTGGAGAGCAGAGAAAGAATAGATTGGATAAAAGGATGCAGGAGGTGGGAGGATGTGTACTCTCACATTCCTGAGAAGATCTGATTTTATAGCCTGGTTCTTTCCAAACACATTCCATATTTGAAACATTTTAAAGTCCCTTTGAAAACCACACCATCCTCAATAGATTAGTTCCATAGGCTTTATGTTAAATTAGTGTGGTTTAACATGTTTATTAAGTACAGGTATGAATTTAGGCTCAGATGCTACTTTGATATGCAATGGTGTGATTAAAGATTGGCTGTTGGTTGTGTATGAAATGTATATCTTCTCAATGCTAACAGCATTTGATAACAGTCATTTACCCCAGTGAGCCCTTTAATAGTCCTCCCCCATTGCCTTATTGCTGAAGAAGTCTGAGCTAAAACAAACAAAACAAACAAACATTAGGGTCACCACTCTGTCTTTACCAGAGACAGCTTCATTGCATAGAGCATGACAGCTGGTTGCACAGGACCCTGTGTTTAAGAAGGAGCCTGAACTTGGTTATAATGCCTCCATTGTTTCCATCTTCAAATTCTTATTATTTTACCTCTGCACTTGTGTTTTTAAGTAAAGTCCAAAGGAATAATAGATATGCACATGAAGAGGTAACAAGTGCAATATGAGGTCTGACAGTTGTGTCCCCATTCAAATACAGTGTGAGCACAGCCCCATGAGCACGAATTCCAGGGGGCCATGGCATTCTGGAGTTCAGAAAGACTCAGTGAATGCAAGGTATGTGTATTACATCTTCCTCTGAGTAACAAACACTTTTTTTTTGGTCAGCACTAACAGTGCTTTAAACAGAAAAACTGTTTTGTTTTTAAGAAACAGGAATGGCCAAGGAACCCTATCATGTGCATTCTTATGCATGTGTCTTGTATTAGCTGACCACTGATGACCTAGAAAGAACATGGAAATAGGTGAAATCGTAACCCGTTTTTCTTTTATCCTTCTTTACTCATCAGTAAGTTGAAGATAGGAGTGTGGTAGAATATTAGATATATTAGCTATGTTAGTTAAATGAAATAAAAACATTTGAGATATTTTATATAGCATTTCACTCCTGGTAAGAATAAAATACATTATGCATACATACAAAATGAAAATTATATATTTCAGTGATTTTGCACACTAGTAAAGTCTCTTGTATTTGTACATGTACTGGTATGAACACAAAGAAGAACAGTAAAATCATGCTAGTACTTAAAAATAATAATTTTCATTACATGGAATGACATTAAATAGCAAAGACACCTTGACAAGTTGAGAGTCAATGCAATAATTTATGTTTTAAAGATTTTTTTTTTTTTTTTGCTTTCTTGAACAAGGAAACTTGTATTTTTATTTTACACTGGGGCCTCACAATTATATTCTTTATATTTGCTGATAGTGCTCTATCGCTCTCAGACCAGCTGAGCTATTCCTTGGGGATGTCACGGGCTATCAAAACAACATTCTTTCTTGGTGAGGCTATAATCCTTTGTTCTTTGCTTAGAGTATGCCTTTTCTCTCCAAATAGGATTTTTAAAAATATTATATAATAAGTAAAAATGTTTACCCTTGTTTACTTGTACTCAGAAGCCCTGTGTTCCCTCTATAAAGACACATTTAGAGGAAAACAGAGCCTGCTCTTATTTTAACCCTTTGAAAATAAGAATTTGTCTTTAATAATGATAAAGAGTTTTCCCAGTAGCCAAATAAACATTCTCTGTCACTGTTAGCACATTGTTAAATCACTTCAGTGCTAAACTACTTCTCTGTTAGGAGATTAGGCAAAGGTTTGAAGAGTTGATGGATTAGGCCACTGGAAGATGTTTACGTGGTTTCTATTCAAACTGAACACCAAGGCTTTGAGAATCTGAGCTAGTGATCACCTCCTCTGAGTACACCCTCTATTTGCTCCATTTGAAGACCTTCTATTCTGGACGCGCTACAGCGAAGACACCTTCACAGGGGGCAACAATGGATCCGTATGTGTTTACCAATGAAGACAATGCAGAAATGATCTCTGGTTTAGTCATCATGTGAGCAGGCTCTTAATGCACCAATCATTAAAGTATGTCAATAAATGAGGCAAGTTTCAGAGTTCATTCACTTTATGAAACAAAACTATAGTCTATGATGACATCATATTTCAGTTTTATAAAATATAAATTAAAATATTAAAATGTTTCTCAGTTTCTTCTTTGACTCTTAATAAAAAATGACCACTGCAGAAATACTGTAATATTAGAAGAAACAGTGTAGTGATTAAATCAAGAGCAAAGTGACCTTTCTCCCTTTGTGTACTGATGACAGCAGGAAGTGATGAGCAAGAGAAACCTGCTTTCCCTTCTAGGATTGTTCTCTCTTCCACAGTTCAGTACAGTGCTGGACAACAGTCCATCTACCTGAGAAATCACCCTGAGGAAATAACGTTTAACCTTTAAAATGAGTGCAGCTCTGCTTTGAGGAAGCAGTTCATTCAATCTGCACAGAGCAGATATCCTTCAGAGATGACTTTTTAATTGTGTCACTCCAAGTCAAAGAGGAGATAAAAAATTGATTTTTAAAAAATCACAATTGATTACTGAAATTATTGAAATGCTTTATAAATTTATTACAGGGTTCTTTATCTCCGCATTTAAAAGATCAGAAACACTTAACTTCCTTAAGTTTGCACAGCTGGTAATGGCAGAAGCAGGACTTCCAGCCTTGCTTTATTCTAAAATCTTTACTTTGCAGTTGTTCATTGGATATTCTAGCTACTCTGCAATGGGTATATGGTTTTCATGGGCAAGCATCTGTATAAGTCCCTACAGGTTAAATGGTAAGGCTTTTATTGCTTTATTTCCAAATAAATGACGGAATTACTAGAAAGAAAATAAATTACCACGACAGTCCCATAAATTGTTAACATTTTTACTACTTTAGTCAACAACATTGTATTATATACTACCAAGTTGCTGAGAGACTAGATCTTAAATGTTCTCAACACAAATTATCAAATCAACAAGTTCTACATCCTAAACTTACAAAATGAAAGATGTCAATTATATCTCAATTAAAAAATAATAATCAGACCAAGAAATCAATACTCTATGAGAGAACGTTTTTCTCTATTACATGACTTCTAAGCCCAGGTGTTATTATTTTCTTGGATCATAAAGGGTTTCTGTTGAGAAAAGCAAGAAACTATTCCCAGCATGAAAAATGCTACCCACCTCTGACATGGCTAAATCGACCAAATTGTCCAGATGCTGTGGAGACCTGGTTATAAATGTTGGAAAATATATTAATGTACTCAGAAAGAAAGCAACTCCTTAAATTGGAGCGGGCCAGTATTCTCTTTTTTTATGTGAAACTTTACTACTGCTTGGGTGAAAAAAAATTGGGTGGCACTCTGTTCAGTATAAACTTCATCCAAATATATATTTTTAAATTGCAAACTATTTATAGACAGACTTTAAGATGTTTGAGAACTCAATCTTCTCATTGATCTCACCAAATCCCACGTCAATATATTTTCCTATAGCACAAAGGTACTAAATTACTATTTAAAAATATCCTTGAACTAGAAATTATCTAGAAGAGAAGAAAAACATCTTTGGATTTTTAACAATGATCACTTTACACTCTAATATGGGCAAAAATATACTCAACTTCTATTATTACTTCCTACCATCTATATCTTTACTGGATTTCTTTTCCAATTTTACCCCATGTCTGTTTGAATTTTAAAAATTATGTTAATCACCCTTATATTTTGTAACATCTTCAAAATATTGAAACTATAAGATAAAATTACTATATAGGAGTATCAACTTTCTTAAGACCTAAAGTTTTAAGTCTTTTAAAAATCTGTCAGGAATTTAGTCAAATATGATTAAAGATTCACTCACATGTTAACAAATTACACAAAATCTTCCACCTTAAAAGTAACTTCTTTGGAACAGAGCAATGGCCTGTTGCACTAGCATCTAGTATCTAAACATTTTTGATAAACAAGTTGGTTAATAATAAGATATAGATTTCTTGTTTGCATTTTCTTTTCATTAGAGTCAGAGAGAAATAATCGAACAAGCAATATGTACAAGAAGAGAATTCTACCCTGATCAAAAAAAAAAAAAAAAAAAAAAGAAAAGAAAAAAGTTCTGCCATTTGAAACAACATGTATGGATCTTGAGATTATCATGCTAAACAAAACAAGTCAGACAGAAAAAGTTTGAGAGCCATATGATTTCACTCATATGTGGGATATAAAAAAGTGAAAGGACAAACAAACAAGATAAACAAACAAACAAAAACTCATAGACAACAGTTTAGTGGTTACCAGAGGGCAAGTGGGGTAAGGAGTAGGTAGGTAAGGGTAAAGGGGGTCAAAATACGGTGATGAAAGATTTGACTTTGAGTGGTGAACACCCAATGCGATATACAGATGATGTACTATTTAATTGTACACCTGAAATCTATATAATTTTGTTAACCAATGTCGCTCTAATAAATTTAATTTAAAAAAAAAGAACGAAAAGACTTTTCCAACTCTAAAATCCAATTAAATTAATAGAACTAGTGTGATTATCTTTTGTAATATAATATTTATTCCCAATGGGAAATCTCAAATGTATACCAAGACAATGGGAAGCAAGTAACTGAAATTGCTTGTATATGATAATTGTTTTAGATAAAAACGTCAAAAACATTTTTAAATTTTTAAAAATCATAATTCTTTAACAAAATATCTCTGCCATATTCTTTATGATCACCACAATATGCAATAGAAGGGCTAATTTAAGAAATGGTTAGAAATAAAACTTTTTTGATAAATACAGAAAAAATTAAATTTTCCTCCAGCTCTACAGTCTGCTTCTTGGTTTATAGCATTGCTAGTCATCTTGTTATCAGGACCAGAGAACATGCATGTCTTTCCTTTCATCTACAATCCCTCTAGTTAGTCTAAATTCTGCAGTTCTCCTCTCCATACATTTCAATCTGTTCTTTCTAAAACTTCCCTTAATGCTGGTATCACAGTTCAAGTCTTTTATCTTCTTTCAGATGGACATTTATGAAACTTTCTGTCTGGCCTTTCTCGTTTTGCTTCTCTCTATCCTCAAATCCTTCCTATGCCTTGTTGCAAGTTTTGGTCAGAAAAACTACAATATAATCAAGATATTCAGTTGTTGAAAATGTTTAATGTTCTTGCTACCTATAAAGCAAAATGCAGTCTCCTTAGCAATACATTCAACACATTCAAGGTCCTTTATCATTGGACCCCAAGCTATACTGTCATTCCTTACCTTCCTCATTTCATCTCATTGTCCACTTCTAGGTCTCTTCTGACCCTCATTCCAGGTAAATTCTGCTCAAACTGTCAGAACATACCCTTGATTTATAATGATCTTGACTTTTTTTAATGCATTTCTTCTAGAAAGTTCCCTAACCCACCTCTTCACAATGTCCACCATTAAACCCAAATATCTCTTGAGTCAATTGCCTCTCTGCCAACAGCAAAGGAGCACAAAATACCACTGTGAATAACTCAATCTCTGCATTACTCTGGTAACAGAGGGTTGGTTGAGTACACCGAAGGGTGGTGGTGGTGGTGTGTCTCTCATTTCTTGGCTGCTGGTACAAGCATTACTCATCTCTGTGCACTCTGTGATCTAACCCAGAGCCTAGCATGATGTTTCAAGAGATCTGTGCGTACTTGAATCATGTAATGGATCAGGCCAAGAGATCTTAGTGAAGACAATCCAAAGAATTAAAAACAAAAACAGGATAATCTTCTAAAAGGAGCTAAAGAGCACAGAGCTTTAATCTCTCCTTATTTTACATACATTTAGGGAACCAGCTAATTAAAGGAATCCTCTGGTGAATTTCTTGTAAAAGGAAGAATTCTCTGGCAAGGCAAATAATCAATGCTTAATTTATAAAGTACTTATGGAGGTAGGTGCTTACAATATCACCAAATGGCACGTTAGAAACCCCTCGGCATTAATTTGCCTCTATAAGCTCCTAAATGAAGGAATCTCCCAGATTTGGAGAAAATTGGGTTGTAGATGATTTAGGCTGTCTATGAAAGAATGTCAATAGGCTATATTGCTTTCCCATTTAAGCCTTAAAAGCACAGAGTAGACCAAAAAAACAAACAAACAAAAAAAAAAAAAAAACAAACAAAAAAAACAAAAACAAAAACAAAACTCCACGGATAACATTATAATACTAAATTCATTTTGTTTCAGGTAAAAGCAATAAAAAGTTTTAAATGACTAACAAAGAGTCCATTGTGTTATTTATATATCTTTGATTTGGAAAGAAATTTTGACACTCCTTTCTCAGTCTAAGTAATGATAATTTTTAAATGTTTACTGTGAAGTTTGTTGTTTTTAAACTAATTCTCCTCCCAGGGGCAGATGAACTGAAACTGTTAATATAGATTAAAAATTAAAGCTCTGCTTTTCCTTTGAGTATTTTATCTTAACATTCAAAAGCTTTTGAAAATAAGATGGTTTTATTTTGCAACTATAAACATTAAGAAAAGGAACCCACATACACTGATACTTATTTATCGGGCCCTATTTTTCACAAAATGTCAGCTCAGAATTTCCATGTGTGACAGGTTTTGAAGTAACAATCTGCCTAGAGAAGGGTGAAGCAGAAGAATCCCTAGGATGTTGCCCCAAAGTCAGAGTTTACTGTTTCGTTTTGTTTTCCATAGGATACATATGTATATGAGGTATTTTGGTGAAAGTGATTGAAATTCTGGAGAAGCTAAAATTTCCACAAATCATTTCTTGGTTTTAACCTTATATCCTTATTTTTAGGCCAATCCCTATCACAAATGCAATTATGTTATGTTCTCCATTCCTCCCTCCCCGCCTTCTTCCCCTTTTTTCTTCCTTTCCTTCCTCTTTTTGGAAAAGAAAAGTGTTTCTAAACTCTGTGTATACATTACATGTTAAAAAATAAAGTTGAAATACTTAAGTAATAATATGCAAAATCTACAGAAAATATTAAATAACATTCAAAGTTTCCCATATTTTGAGTCCCTGCTTACCTCCTTAGTATTCTTTCTATATTTAGACACACTTGGCTAATTTCAGTTTCAAGATTCTGTCAAACTATTCCACACTTCCATGACTTTGCATTTGCCATTTTCATTGCTTAGAAATCACCATATATTCACTGAATAATTTTTACTGAAATCTACTCTGTGTGAAGAACAGTGCTAGGTCTCAGGAATATAGTAGTGAAGAAGATATTCACAGTAGCTGCCCACATACAACTCAGCATCCTTCCTCCCTGGCAAACCCTGCTCACGTCTTGTATGTTTCTTTCTCCAGGATGTGTTCTCTGACCTTTCCATGCAAGACTTGTCAATCCTTCCTGTGAGACACTGGTACAGCTTTAATACACCTCTGTTAGAGTCATGACCAAAATGCTTTTCATATGGTTATTTACCTATCTCATTCTCTTATTAAACGGTAAAGTTGCTGTATCTTTTTCATATTTGATTATTAGTACAGTGCTTAGCAATACATGAAAGAATTAATAGAATGACTAAATTTAATAACTAATTTTTCTGGAGAGTTGAATTTCAATCTCCCTATTGCTTTACATGTACTATTAACCTTCGCAAAGCACATATTGATGCAAAAGAGAATTAGCACAGAACTTTATGAAGTTAAAGAAACAACTATGAATGTAATCGCTTACATGAATTTATCTTTTTCTAATAAACTTCAAAATTCTCAATTTTGCTACTTAATATAAAAAAAAAATTGATGTTCTTCTTCTGTTCTCCAAAATAATCATAATTATCATGTGGTTCTGTCTGAATGTATGGTTAATTACAAAAGTGGTTACTATTAATACCTAAAGTGGTTGTTGAACTCATCAGAATATGCTATTTAATTGGAAATTCACAATGTTAATAGGATCAGTATCTTTATAAAGCTGAAAAGTTGGCCTTGGGAAAAGAAGACTCCTAATTGTTCATGAACAGAAAAAGTAATTTAGAAAAGTGTAGGCAGCTCTTAAACCACACAATGTCCGTATATAAGCATTAGGCCTCAAAAAGGTATCCTACATGCTACCAGGCTTGAGTCATCAGCTAAACTTTTACATCCTTGGAAATTTAAATATTTTTAAATAAAATAGTGAAGATAACTATAGGATACTTTACTGAATTAATTGTAAGTTCCTCAAATATGGCTATCCTATTTTACTCATCTTCTTATCTACCCCACTCTCCAACACATTGACTTCACCAAAGTAGATTCACATAAATATTAGCTAATTTTATGTGGGTTTCCTTTTGCCACTGAAAGAAACCTGGATAAATTTCACTGATTTAGGGAATTAAAATTAAAATAACAAATATTTACTATGATAGTATTTTGCAAATATTTGACAGATTTAACTAACTGTGTATTATTCCAAAGAGCTATACAGATCCATGCCATAAGTTAGAAAGAGCCAGATTAAATCCAATAGAAATGGTTTTAATAAGAGCAGTTATCTAATAATACAGTGGATTTTATATGAGGTAAGATGTGTCCCACTGGTGGACATTGTCAAACAGAATGTCTGGAAAATAGTAGAGGACTATCTTTTGGCTAGAAGGCTGAGATAGGAAACCTAAAATCCTATAAGACTATAACTGTTCTTTAAGTGCTAGAAAACAGAAAAGGCATAAATAAGTATATTTATTTCATATGTTGGTTTACCTAGTTATCTTCAGAGAGTGATACTATATATATTCCTATAATGCATGTCCTCAATGCTACTAAATTATAGACTGCCTCTGGACAACTTCTGAGATTATCTAGAGTCCTGAAGACTTCAGGACTAATTATAAACTACTACAGAAATGATCATCACTTTCCTAGGAAGTAGGGGTTGCTGGAGTTCTAAAAGAATTCCTCAGGTTGAATTCACAGATGTTCATAACTTCAAATCAAGTGGAGTCATTTTAGGATTTTGCATTTAGGGAGATGAAACAAGTTCCTGGATATAACTCATCAATGGAAAAAGAATTTCTATAATCAACCAAGGTTTGGGTGCACTCCCTAAAGAATAAAGATGAAAAGAAGTTAATTTTCATTGGAATTCATGAGGAACCCCAGATCCTTCAGGCCTGATCTTGGTGTACCAGTATTCATATGTTGTTTGAAGAACACCATTTTGTTTTTTGAAAACATTGCCCAGATACACATTAAATTAAAAGAGAAACTTTAAAAATGGAAATTAAAATTCAGATGGGTGCTTTCTGTAATATTATTTGGCCACTATCATTCTCTTAGTCTCCCCAAGGTAGGAATTTAACTCACAGGAAGTATGAAATGCAGATATTTTGTCCTTGATTGTACTATAGTCATGAGATTCAGCAACACTATATGGCAAAATATTATAGCAAATGCTGAAAACAAAAGGAAAATGTGATTGACTTTTGGAGCTTCTGAAGAAAAGATTAAAGTGTTATGAATGTCAGAAATATACTTTTCAACTGAAAATACTATTTAGCAACTTGAGAACATCTAATTTCATTTTCTTCCAGTGACACAAAAAAATGTCTTCCATAAAGTTTTTAGTTCTCCCTGAAAATAATGCATGCTTTTCAATGTAATTTAAAATAAAATCATCTTCTTATAGTCAACCTGTCATGCTATTGTTTAATTAAACATAATAATTTACTGAGCTGCTTGAAAGACAATTGTCCAGAGCTTTTGTGCTAAATGTGACTTGGTTCTTAATTATTAACTGGCTGCTTTAATAAGCACGTTTTTTGTAGGTAATTTTATATAATTTTATAAATGAAATTTGTTACTAAAGATAAATTCTTTGGGGCTCAGAGTGAAATTTTTATTTTTTTCATCACCTAGTGCTAATCAACATAAACTATTGGTTTAAATTTAGCTAAGTTTGATTAAGGTGGAAAAATATAATATATAAAATGTATATATTATAAAATATGTATATATTATGTATAATACATAATATAAAGACATTGTGTTAATGAGCTATTAATTATGTAAAACATATAAAACAACTAGTTATGTAAACTTTTATATGAATATGTTATATAACATAATATTTATATATATGCTTTAGTTTATGTTTCACCTATGTGTCCTTCTTGATATGAAGGTTCTCCCCCTCTACTAATATCAAATACAGACTGAACCTTAAGTTTACTTTCTTAAACTCAATGGCAGGTGGGCATAGTATATTCCAAAGTGTTCACTGGGTAATGTACTATCTTCAGTGAATGCATGTGGGTCTAAGTTTTGTTCTCTGAAAGTGGAATCAGAATGTTGTAAAAAAAAAAAAAAAAAAAAAAAGGTGGGTAGGGAGAGGGACAGGGAGGAGGAGGAAGAAGGGGGGAGGAGGAAGAGGCTATCTATTATATTAAAATTTTAAGATGGCTCTCCAAATTGCCACTCCCTTGGGTACATTTAGTTTCCCCCAGTTATCAAGTCAAACAGTAATCTACATGCTGCTGTGGAAAGATTTTGCAGATATAATTAAGGTTCCAAAGTAACTGTTTTATAAAAGGACTATTATCCTGGGTGAGCCTGACCTAAACAGGTGAGTCCAACCTTAAAAGAAATTTAGCTATTCTGGAGAGATTTAAAGTATAAGAGGATTTAATGGGAGGACAATTCTTCACTGATGGTTTTGGGCAAGGACTGAAAGCCAGCAAGAGAACAGGGACCTCGTTCTTACAATCACAAGGAACTCAATTTCTTCCAATAAACCTAATGAGCCTGGAAGAGTGGGCCAAGCAACAGATGAGAATTCATACTTTTAACACTTTGATTTTGGTCATGTGAGATAATTAGAAGATGACCAATCATGCCAAGTCCCTATTTCTGACTATGGAATATGAGATAATAAGTGGATATTGCTTAAAGCTATTGAGTTTATGGAATTTATTGCATAGCAATAGAAAACTAATATATCTATGACTTAGTTAAAAAGAGCATCATCATTATAGATAAATGGAATTTGTGGGGCTGTCCTGAGAGTCAAACAGAATAAAGAATTGATTTTGAAGATAATAATTGTCCTGTTATGCCCATAATAAACAACTTAATTAACTCGCCATTCCATTGGGATGGTAGTATAAAGTACAAAAAGTATGTATTAGAGTGGCTAGCAATAAAATCTTGTGCATCTAAGGTTTAAATACATGTTGTAAAGTGAATTAGCTATGACATGGTTGAAAGAATCTAGTACTAAGGAAAAAGGGATAAAAAAGATGATTAAATTCCATATTAGAAACAAGTAGCATGATCTTGAATAGACTGTTTCATCTCCAACTAAGTGATTCATTTGGTTAAAAAATATGAATAAAACCACCATGACTCAAAATTTCTTAGTGAAGATCAAAAGAGCTATTCTGGGGAATCAACTTCTAGTATGCAGCAGAGAAATTTCCTGAACTCATTCTCTAAAAGATGAAAAATGGATAAAATAATTACCATGAGCCACTTCAGAACTCTTGGTAGTTAACAAAAGCCACAAAACAATTGGAAAATCATCTAGTATAGAAACTACTGAATCTCTTAAGACAGCAAGTTGGTGACATTTTAACCTGAAACTATTCCCATCCTTCTTCCTAGCTCAATGGGATTCAGTAGCAAAAGCAGCAGCACTAAGACAACAGAGAGATCTGACCATCTTTGGAAATCTGTTAAAAGTAATTATCCCCAGAGCACACTCAATAATTTGTCCAAACCTTTAGAGCCTTGTGAAATGCACAAATATATAAATTAAGCAACACACTCCTAAATAGCCAATGAAATCAATAAAGAAAAAATCACAAAGAAAAAGAAAATACTTTGAGATAACACAAACAAAAACTCTATATTCTAAAACATGGGATATGGGTAAGCTGTACATAGAGGAAAATTTATAGCTGTAGATGCCTATATTAAAAAAGAAGAACTCAAATCAATAACGCACTTTCCACATTAAGAAACTAGAAAAGGAAGAACAAACACAACCCAAGCAAATGTATGAAATAATAAAGATTAGATTAGAAATAATTAAATCAAGACTAGAAAAACAATAAAAAATCAGCAAAACCAAAAGTGTGTTCTTTGAAAAATCAAGTTCTTTCTATATATTAATGAATAATCAATCTGTAAATAAAATTTATAAAACATTCTTAAATAATATCATTAATAAATTTATAAAAGATAAAATAAGAATTATACAATGAAAACTACAAAACATTATTGAAAAAAATAAGAATGAAATATAAATGAAAATATATACCAGGTTTATGGATCAGAAGACTTTACATTGTTAAGACAGCACTAATTCTCAAATTGAGCTATAGATTCAACATAATCACTTTCGATATCTCAGCTTTTTAGGTTTTTTTTGGATTGGGTAGAGGTAAGGAAGCTTACCTAAAATTAAGGTGAAAATGCAAGATACCAACTAACTGAAACCTTCTTGAAAAGAGAAGGACAAAGTTGGTGGATTCACACTCCTAATTTTAAAACCTAGTAAAAATCTATAGTATCAAGACATTGTGGTACTGGCATAAATGCAGACATATATATCAATAGGAAAAGAATTGAGAATTCAGAATAAACCCTTACACTTAGGGTCAACTGAGTTGGACAAAAGTGTCAAGACAATTCAAAAGCAAAAGTATAGTCAATTAAGAAATGTTACTGAAACATTTGGATCTCCACATCAAAAAGTTGATTCTGAAGCCCTACCTCACACCACACACATACAATTAATTTAAATGGATCACTAGATTTAATGGTTAGAGCAAGAACTACATAACTCCCCAAAGAAAAAAGGAGTAAATTTTTGTGACCTTGGGTTAAGCAATGATTTTTTAGTTATGACATAAAAAAATAGAAAAAAACAAACAAACTTTAGTGTATAAAGGAAACAGCCAATAAAGTGAAAGACAACTCACAAAATAAGATAAAATGTTTACAAATCATACATGACAAAAAGAGTTTGTACACAGAATGTTAATAAATAACTCTTACCATTCAATAAAGACAATTAACCCAATTAAAAATGGACAAAGTATTTGAATAGACATTTCTAACAAAGAAGAGTATATAGTCAGTAAACAGAAAATGATGGTCAAAATCATTAGTCATTAGGGAAGTGCAAATCAAAACACAATGAGAAACTATTGCATGTCTACTAGTATGGCTAAAATATAAGAGAAATAATAATGTAAGTGAGAATAAGGAGAAATTCAAACCCTCATACATGCCTGTGGGAATGTGAAATAGTACAACCATTTTGGAAAAAACAGTTTGGCTATTCCTCTGATGCTCAATATAGAGTTACCTTATAATTCAGCAGTTCCACTCCTAGATATATATCTAAGGGAACTGAAAACAGGGTCAACACAGAAACTTGTGCACAAATTTCATAGCAGCATTATTCATAATAGAGAAAAAGTGGAAACAACCTAATGTCCATCAATTAACTGATAAGTGGAATAATGTGGTATATCCAAACAATGACATATTTTAGGTCATCGAAATAAATGTGGGACTGATATCTGCTATGATATGGATAAATTTTGAAAATAGTATGCTGAGCGAGAGAAGGCAGTTACAAAATACAACATATTGTATTAATCTATTTCTATGAAATGTCCAGAATTGGCAAATCTGTAAAGCCAGAAAGTAAATTAGGTTTTAGTGATGGTACCATAACTCTGTGACTGTACTAAAAAACCAAAGAACTGCACACTTTTAAGAGTAATTTTATGAGTATGAAAATATACCTCTAAAAAAAGATTTCAGCAAAGTTGCAAACAAAAAGTAATATTAGTTCTGGCACTTGATTTTTTTTTTTAAAGAGTTACACAGTGTGACAGTAAAGTTATTGACACAAATATGAGTAACTTTTTTTTTTTCCTTTGAACTAACTGGTTGTAACAGAATTGAGAGAGAGGCAAAAGGAAATATCCAGAAGGAGGGAAAAGAAATTGTATATAACGGGGAAAAGAACTAGCAGATGACATTCACTGACTTCTACTGTTCCTCAGGCCACCTTTTCAGAGATCCCTTGGCTTGCAACTGAATTTGTACCACGTGATGAGCACGAGAGAGGTTCTGCAGATATTTTTCAGACTGATGGGCAATGGACTTACTGTGTCTGAGAGTCTATAATTATGTATCTGTCTATTTGAGCCAGCTAAAGTCTTGGTTACCCTATTTCTTGGTACCATTACAAAGAAATAATTTTTAAAAATGATACAACAGTTATATTTTAGTGTCTATAAGATATTATTTAATGTGCTAATATGAGTCAGGCACTTATTAAAAATCAAGTTGCTTAGACTTTATTTCCGGTAGGCATACATTATATTTTTTGAGTAAATCTCTGGTATTTCTTATCTATACAAAGAAACATCTTTAAAATATTAAAAATTTTAAAGACATGAAAAAGCGTATTTCTCAATCACGTCGAACTGTGAGAACTCTGCCTTTCTCTGTCAAACACAGATGTACAGATTCTCTTTTAATTAATCCATGAGTTCTTTAGATAAAGCCAAATTTAGTTTACAATTGAAGTTTTCAAAGCATCCATTTTCTTATAATTTCTTATATGACAAATGATAAGAAAAATGGGTAATTCTGGTAACATGCAATGTTTCTCATAAATTTCTAAGCCTCTGTTATTCTTACACTTAAGCACAATTTTTCCAGTAAATGTGGACTCTGAAACTTTGGCTGACTCAGTGCTATATGAAAATGGCCTTTACCAAGATTGAAAATTCTCTTTTTCAAAATCTAGAGAGCTAGGGTAGATATAATCTTGCTTTTTCCAAAAGAATGACTGGATGCTCCACGTGCAAAGCAGAAGAGCTGCAGCTGTAGCGCAGTTCCCTTGTCACATGAGTGTAACCAAGAAGCAGAAATTTAAAGCACTTAGAAAGCAGACATGGGTTTGCACCTGAAAGAGACGATAAGACAGTCTTCTCTTTTTTCTTCTCTTTTCTTCTTTTCATGCTAACATGAGAAGACATAAATCGATGCTGACTATTCAGAATCTTTTCTAAAAGTTTTCTATTTAAGAACTTGCCATGTTTTAGAAAAATACTTTCTATAAGGTTCCCACATTTTGCAGATATTTATTCAAGTTAAAATACAATTAACAACAGGGACAATAAAGATAGGAGTTATTTAAGAAGAGAGAGAAAGTACATGTTTTATTACGTAGATGGGAAACATAAGCTGCATGGGTGGTTCTGATACTTTGCCCTTGGCCTACATTCTCTGAGGTCTGATTGGCTGGAAATAGACAAGGTGGCCTATATACAATATTTAAGCTGAATTACCATCTTCCAAGACAATGCAGCAGTGTTAAGAATACTGTTGACTTAAGAAATGTATGCATATGGAATGACCTTTCAGAATATGTCGAGATTTATAAGAGGAACAGACCAAACAAAGTCTACAATAAGAACGATTCCCACACTAAGAGGCAAGCAGTAAATAAAGAATCGCAAAGGCAATGAAACACAAATCACTCCAGCTTAAGGAGAAAATAGCAGAAACAAGAAAAGGAGTGTGATTTTCCCTTTCAGCGAAAGGGAAATTAGTTTCAAGAAACAGTTGGACAGCTAATTTGAATACATTAGTGAAAGCAGTACTATGAAAGGTCGACTGAATTCTTAAGAGTTTGCTTTATGTATTTCCATAAAGAAAGAAATTGAGTTTTAATTACTCATATCTGGATTAAGAAGTTAAAGCATTTCAAGGCTAAAAATTAATGTATTATTTAAAAACTAATGATGAATAATGGAGATTACTGTCAAAATATAAATAACTGGCTAAGCTTTTTCATATTCTAAAAAAGTGAGACACACCCTTGGGAGGCTTTTCCTATTACAGCCCATTGCTTCTAAGAGTTCTTCAATATTCTGTACTGGTAGGTACTGTGTCAATGTGGAAAATATATATATATATATTATATATATATTTCTATATATATTTACATATATATTATGCAAATTATATATAATATATATACTATATACTATATATAACTACTACTAAATTTTACTGCTTAAACAGTTCCTAATCGTGTCATTGTAGTACTCTCACAGATACTCTTTCCAGTTTCCTTAGCTGCTCCCTAAGGCCCAGTGCACAGTGCACAGAGGGTTAGATTTTGACTTAAACATACAGATGAACTGATATAGATTCCAAAAACTGCACTGGATGTAGCCATTAGATTGCACTTGTATAGCATTCCTGCCCTTTTAATCAATATGAGTCTTTCTCACAATTTAAGTAAAGCACAAAATATGGAGTCAGAGTCTTAGTTCAAATTCTGTTATTTACTGTGACCCTTGCGTATCATTCAACCTTTTTGAATCTCAATTTCTTATTACATCTAATGAAAATAATGCCTTCAACTTACTTTACCTAAGAAACAAATGAAAATATAATTTTATAGTATTATTATGCATATGCTATTTAATTTTTATGATCCTTTAATCATAATCATCATTTATAGTGGAATGATGTTATCAGTTAGTACACAGAGCCTCTTTTATTTGTATTTAAATAGATATTACTTTTTGGTCCCTTTGTTCTATGCCCAGTCTCATTTTTTTCTCCTCCATACACCCTGTCACTAGTTGAATTCTCCAGGAAACAGTTTCTGAGACAGAATTAAATGGACAGGATGTTTTCTCAGAAGAGAGTAGAAAGCAGCAGGTTTGAGCAGAGGGAGAAGTCCAGCTGTAATGCAGGTCATGCCAGCCTCAGCCACCCTCAACAGGAGCTCAGGAGTTAGAACTGGACCCTCAGAGTTTTCCTACATTGGCCAAGTGCCAGGACTATATAACTCAGTCTCAGTAGGACATAGGATGTGAGACCTTGGACAAGGTGGCTCTGTGCAGCTGAGACAAGCCCTAAAGGGAATGATAGCTGGAGGTCATTTGCTCACAACATTCCCAGATACTGTACCAAATAAGTACTTTCTTAAGGGGAGCATATCACAGTAGCACTCACCATAGGCTCTTAATTTATGTACTTAAATATATAAAAGGTATTGTGTTAGATATTTGGATCTTTTTCTATTTTACCTTCACAATGTATCTGTTAGATTTATTTGGGCTGACAGTTGTAGACATGGTTAAAATAAATTTCTTCTATGTAATATGTTTTAGAATGGACATTGTTGGTGATATATCAGTAGACACATTCCCAACACATCTATCACTGTTATGTAGAAGAGATACTATTAAATAAAATAGACTTACACACACTAGTTAGGTTCTTGAATTCAATTCACTGCTCAGAATGGGATTTGTATCATTCCAGTTTATTTTCAGGATTGCCCACTATCTAGATTTCTTTCCATAAGTACCACTGTGATTAAACCCGCTTGGTTCCTGACAATAGCACAACTCCTGCTAATACCTCTTAGTCCACCCTCATGTTGTTTATTTTATTGCACTCTATTTTGGCTTTTCTACTTTCCTGCCTGCCTTCACCATTGTAGCATCAGCATCATTTGGAGTCAAATGATTGTAAATGATTTCCCCAGAATGTAACATATGATACAGAACAGTATATGATAATCATTGATTTTTAAAATTTTAAATTCTTAATTTCATTGATTCTACCTCATTCTATGTCTACCAAAATTATACATAAATTTTAAATAAATGGGATCACAAAATATTTTTTTAATTATATTTTTCATTTTTGGAAAGAAATTACAAAATAGATTAATGCTACCTAATCTGCTCTTGTTTCTGGTTTCCCAATTCAGAACTAAATTCCTTTTGATTTTATACATTATCTTCAAACTAATTCATTTTTTGACATAGAGAGGGAAGTCTATGAATCTCCCTTATTTCAATATCATCCTGTCTATAAATAACAGCACAAGAAGTTTCCTCCTTGTGTTTCTCAGTTGTATTCCTTGAAATCTTGGGTTTAAGGAGTTTTCCTGCAGTTATTTTCAGGTGAGAAGCTGCAGAAAAGACAGGACCTCAATTTATGCTTTCACCATATTAAATATAATGTATTAAATATCTATAATATTTTGTTTTAAAAATGGGTTTTCCTGCTAAGAGAGGAGAGGACATAAAAGAGAAAATAATTGCGAATACTGATGTAATCCTTACCTTATTTAATAATAAAATGCGCAGGCCTAGAATGAAATTTACATGTCCACCAATGTTCTCTTACTTTCTATCTTCCTCTTTAATAGATACACTTATCATAACTGGTTATTGGCTTAGTAGCCCTGTATCTCCTGAAGTTATACCCAGGCCATTCTAGACCCTGGCTCTATTAATCAAGATTATGGCTGTGACCTGGTCTGAAACTCATATAGCTACCCCTTGCTGGCATCTGGTCTGGGTTTTTGTTTGTTTGTTTGTTCCCTTTCCTCCTAATAGTAGTCTTTTTTGTTTCTGTCTACCTCCAAATTTACAGGGCTTGATAACAGCGTTACGGGTCCTCTATTATGTTTTAGGGAAGTAAGTATATGAAAGCAGCATGGGACAGGTATGATGATGGAAGTATAATCCTCTATTATATATTTAGAATAGCAATCGAGTAATTACAAATGAATGGTAATGGAGCCAACCATTTGTTTTTGTCATCCTTAAATTTCATATGGGAGTTTAGCATAAACTAATTACTCTTGATGTTATTTGACAGATTGTTTCAAAGACTATGAAAAGAGATAAATTTGAAGCATCGGGTTTGAATAAACAATCACTGTGTTTCTCTAAGAGTCTGATTAATTCTAAATATTAAAGGCTTGTTTACAATGTACTGCACTGATATATGCAGTGCACATCCTTCCCTTAATGCCAGAAAGCTTCCCAAACCTGATGTTTTTGAAGCACCTTATTGCACTGAGTCTGTTATAAGGTTGATAAAGACACTGAGGTAAGGACCAATGTCATATAAACTTGTATTAATAAATTCACAAATAATTATTTCTATATTAGTATAAAGTAAATGAATTGACTATTCTTTACATAATAAACTATAATTAAATAGATTCCATTCTTAGGTATTTCCTTCTTGGTGGGTGAATGACAAAGAACTAACATACTAGGTGTTTACTCAGACTAGATATTTTGCATATATTACACTTAAGTTCCCCATAAACTAAACTTTAATCAAAATTAAAAACATTATTATGTTTATGATTGTTAAAGGTCCCTCTGCTTGTAGAAAAATAATGATGGGACTCTCTTAAGTGTATATATATGAAAATGATAGTCAGAATTCACTTTAAAAATATGATTAGATATTAGGTAGATAGCATAAAAATTCATCTATTTTTAGTACACAGCTTCACATTATATTTCTGTTACAAACTGTAAACATCGCAATACATTTAACATTTTTAAAGTTCCAGATTTACTTATCTGTCTCTCTTCCTTTCAATCCTCCGTCTTCCTGGTTTCAAATATACCAAAGTCACCATGGTTCCGTGTGTACCCAAAGTGCTCTCATGAGCACTCTCATGCTCTCTCTACCTCCTCAGCTGTGCCTTGTGCATAATCGTTTTCTTCCCGGAAACTAGAGCTTTTGCCACTCCTCCCGTGACTTCTCCTTTTTCCCTTGTCTTAGTAAATTCCTAATTGTATTTTACTTCTCCACTCAAATATCATCTTCTTTGGAAAGCCTCCTCTGACTCTTTCACTGAAAATCTCATCCCAGGCTGGGTTAAGTGTTGTTTCCAATGGGCTTTCATAACTTTTTCATAATCCTCTACTTAATATGCCCATGCGCCTATTTGTTTGCAAATTGGCTTAGTTATCTCTTTGAAGATGGGCACTGAGTCTTGCCTAGCACTGTATCCTTGGCACCCAGCATAGTGTTTAGTTACTGTAGATGCTTGGTGTTGTAGAATGAATTAATTCCCATATGGTTGTGCATAGGGTAATATAGTATGTTATCCACTTGTTATACTATGCACTAACACCACTTTTACTTGTCATTTCAGGGCTCTTTAGAATGATTATTGGGTATGATATATCACATACATGCTGTCATGCAGCGTAATTACTTGGGATGAACCCCTCTTTGATTGAAAAATTTTCAAAATAATAGTGATCTCATTCTCAGTACCTCACTGAATGACCGCTGTCTTCCCTGCCCTCTCTGACACCTGCCTGACCTCTATCAAGATTGCTTGCCTTACAATTCCTTGTCATTGATGTAATGGTTCCTTACTCACTTAACTAAGGCCTAGAATGCAGTAGAGGGCCATTTTTCATCTTTATCTTCCCCACAGTGCCTGGCAGATAGAATTGGCACACAAATTGTAGGACTGAATACATGATTTAAAAAAGGCCAAGTCTATGTGAGATTTTTTTTTTAATCAGTCTTGTTAAAATAATTGCAGTCTTTTGAAGATTTTGTTGTTTTTATATTTTTCTGATTTAAAAAAGTAATGTAACTTGTAGAAAATTTGGAAAGAACAGAAAAAAAATATATATATATATATATATATATATATATATATATGCAGAATGAATTCACCTGTACAACCCAGATCAATCTATGTTAGAACTTTAGCATTTCCATCCAGTCTTCTTCAATCATAGATGATCTTATAGCATATATTTTATATTTAGCCTTTTCACTTAATGTAATTTTCTGTCGTACTATTTTCTGTCATTATAAATTTATATTCTATCTACAAATGCTCCTAGCTTTTAAAACCAGTTTCTTAGTATTGAACATTATTTAGGATTGCTTATAATTTCTCACAATAATCAATAATTTTGCATTATTTTGATAAATTTTTTGAGGACTTTCTATGTACCCAGTATTATTTATATGCTAGAATATAGCAGAGAAGAAACTGACAAAAATCTGTACCTCATAAAACATATATTAAAGAGACAAAAATAAATAAAGATGTTAAAAAAAAACATACGGTACATTAGATGGAAATGAATATGAAGGGAAATAAAACAGCAGAGAAGTGGAAAAGAAAGTGTCAGAGTAGTCATGCATTTAAGTTGAGGTGGCCAGAGAAGGCCTAAGAAAAAAACTGAATGAAGATCTCAAGTAAGTGAGGGAACATAATCATCCTAAAAGGGGGTGGTGTTGGAGGAGAAAGATCATTCCAGGGTAAAGCATAAACAAGAAACTGAGAAAGAGCATGTCTGGCATGTATAAGGAGCAGTAGAAATCCACATCGATTGAAGAGGAGGGAAATAAGACCAAAATCAGAGATATCACAGGAGGATTTTTTGGCCTTTCAGGTCTTCGAAACTACTTAGCTCCTACTCTAAACGAGATGAGAAGTCACGGAAAAATTTTGAGCAGACAAGCAGTATGATTCAAGGGGTTTTTAAAAAGATCATTCTGCCTTCTAAGTCTTTTAAAAGATCAAAAAGGGCAAGTCAGAGGCTGGGAAGGCTACTGAGAAGCTACTGCAATAAAAGAAACAAGGACATAATCACTTGGAGCTGAGCGATGAAGGTTGGAAAGAGTAGTCAATTTCTGAATTTATTACTAGATCAGATGTGGAGTATAAAAAGAAAGGTGTCAAGGATGATATCAGGTTTTTTGGCTTGAGAGGCTGAAAATAAGAGATTTCAGTTAATGAGATGGATCAGATTACTAGAGGAACAGGTTGAGGGTCGAGGCCATGTCCATTTTCCACATTCTTAAATCCGATATCTAATTGAAATGTCAAATAGGCAGTTAAATGTACAATTCTGGAATTCAAAGAAGGCCTGACTGGAAATATAAATGTGTGTATCCTCAGCATAGAGATTATATTTAAAGTACAAGGCTTTCATGTATATATCCTTAATCAAATTTGTCATCACTTTCCTCCATAGATAATATACATAGGATACTGGATTCTGAGTTTCATGATTAAAAGAACAAATTGCACAAACACATACACACATACACATGTATTGTACTATTATTGTGAATTATTTTAATTGTTGATGAGGACATTTTTGGCTTAGATTCCATTAAAAACAGCAAAAAACTACAAATGTATGTACATATGTATACAGTCACACAATGTCATTTTGTAATATTTAAAATATTAATTTAGAGTCTGTTTGAAAGAATGGATAAAAAAGACAAGAGTAATGGAGCATTAACCCTATTAAATATTTAGTTATATTTAGAAGTAAAAATAACTAAATTAGTGTAATACCACTTCCTTAAAACAGAGAAATTTGCAGACAGACCACTTATTTATTTAAATTAATAAATGACAAAAGAGGTATCATAAACTTGAAGGATTGGAAAAATGTAATGAATTGTTATTCTATTTCAAAACATACAGTTGAGCTTTGTCTTCCACTAAATATAACACAAAAAACACACATAATCAAAGTAATTAATTATGTAAAATAGCTAAACATATTTTAAAATACTAGAAGAAATTTAGAGAAAACTTCCTAATTTCTAAAACAAGTTTCTAAGTTAAATGGAAGAAATTACAAAAGAATAAAAAAATGTTCTATATATACGTAAATAATATTAAATGGTAAACAACAAATGAAAAAGTAGTTATGACAAGTTAATAATCTTAATAACTGTATCTCATAAATTCACTAGAAAAGCATTTAGCCCCTTAAAAAAAAAGGTAAAAAGACTATGAATGAGTAATCTTAAGTAAAAATTGTATCTCATTGCTCCTGGACAATTTTGAAATTCTCCAAAGAATATGTCATTTCCTTCCCAAGTCACTGTCCTTTATCATGCAACATTTCCAAATACTCCTTAGGTCTTCAAGTAATATAACATGTGTCACCAGGATGTATCCCCTGCCTGTGGGCATATCAAAACATGCTTCATTTTCTCCTTTGGTATTTCTCTCCTTCAAAAGCATGATGTACAAACGTAAATAAAAGTGAACTCACTGCATTGAAAAGAAACTGCCTGTTTTTCTGAATAACTGAGTTCTGTGAAATGTGACTGTAAAAAAGGACTCATACATTTAAAAAGGCATTCTAGAAATCCTGGAAACCACAAAAAAATGATACCGTCATCTCTCTTTAGAAAAAGTCAAAGTTTTGTTTTCTTTTATGATCAAAGTTAAATGTTTAATTTCCAAATAGGTAATCATTCACTATATTATTAATACATACACATCATTAGGCTTTAGACATTGTTTTGAGGAACAATGAGTATGGTGGGAAACAAAGGCTTGTTTCACATTAAACTGCCTTGGAACTTAGTAAAAAAAATCTGATAAAATTGTAACTTTAAAATTAATTTGCTTTAATTTGATACTAAATTAGGAAACCTAGTCATCACCATTAAAGAATTAATTCCTGACAACACCAAATGATGCTGAGGACATGGAGCCAGCGGGAACTCTCATTCATGGCTGCTGGGAATAAAAATGGTACAGCCACCTCAGAAAACAGTTTGGTGTTTCTTACAAAACTGAATATACTCTTACTTTACAATCCAGCAACTGTGTTCCTTGGTATTTATCCAAAGGAGTTGAAAACATCTATCTATAGAAAAACATGTTTATACAAAAACTTGTTTATAGAAGCTTTCTTCATAATTTCCAAAACTTTGGAGCAGCCAAAATGTCCTCTAGTAGGTGCTACAGACTAAAAGTTTGTGGCCCTTCATAATTTACAGGTTAAAATATAATCCCCATCAGGATGGTATTAGGAGTTAGGGCTTTGGGGAAGTGATTAGGTCATCAAGGCAGAGACCTCAAAAATAGGATCGATGCCCTTACAAAGAGACCCCAGAGAGGTCTCTTGCTTCTTCTGCCTTCTGAGGACACAGCAAAAAGACAGTCATCTATGAACCATGAAAAAGATCCTCATCAGACACTGAATCTACCTGTGCCTTGATCTTGGACTTCCCAACCTCCAGAACTATGAGAAATACATTTCTGTTGTTTATAGGCCTCCTAGTCTACAGTATTTTGTTATAGCAGCTTGAATGAACTATGATAGTAGATAAATAAATAGATAAATAAACTGGTACATCCAGACAATGAAATATTTTTTAGCACTTAAAAAAAAAAAATGAGCTCATCATGCCATGGAAACAATTGCACTAACTAAAAGAGCCTAATGTGAAAAAACTACATGCTATGTGATTCCAAATATATGCCATTCTAGAAAAGGCAAAACTATGGAGATAATAAAAGGACCGGTGGTTGCCAGAGGTCGAGGATGAGGAGAGTAAGCTAAGCACAGGGGATTTTTAGGGCAGTTGTGAATATATATCATATATATTTGTCCAAACCCACAGAATATACAACACTGAGAGTACAACCTAACGTAAACTATAGACTCTGGGTGATAATGATGTGTAAATATAAGTTCATTAATTATAAGAAATGTACCACTCTGGTGGGGAATGTGGATAATGGCAGAAAGCTATACATATATTGAGGGCAAGGGGTATACGGGAAATGTACCCTCTGCTCAATTTTGCTATAATCTAAAATGGCTCTAAAAAATAAAGTTTAAAAAATACTTACTGACTGAGATCACTTACTTTTGCTGGTGGATTTTTTCCATCTTACCTCGAAACAGAAAGTTTAACTAGATGATCTCTATGTTTTTCTTTCAAATCCTACATTGTGTGGTTCTAAAATCATATGAGTGGATAGTGATTAGAGAAAAAGTACCCACACTACAAACAAAACCAATAAACCAAGCCCTATTACAATGGAGTCATTCTCCCATACAGTCCACATGGTTGGCAGAAAAATGGTATGGTCTATATCCTAAGCCTGTGACCAAGGCACCTTACATGGAAAGGGGGACTTTATATATGTAATTAAATTAAGGACCTTAAAATGGGGAAATTTTCTTGGATTATCTAGGTGAGCCCCATGAAATTACATGGATCCATAAAAGTGGAGAAACTTTCTAGTCTGGGGTCAGAGAAAAACACTGACTATAGGAATAGGGTTAGAGAGATATTACATTGCTGCTTTTGAAGATGGAAATGAGAAGTAAAAAATCAAGGAATGTGAGTAGCTTCTAGAAGCCAGAAAATGCAAAATAATGGAAAGAAAACAGTTCTGCCTACACCCTGGGAGTTAGACCAGTGAGAACTCTGTCAAAATTCTGACATATAAAACAGTAAGATAATTTATGTTGTTTTAAATCGCAAATATGACAATTTGTTATAGCAATAATAGAAATAATTCTAAAAAAAGTAACAAATGTTTCTTTTTAAGAGAAATGAAATTATATTTTAATAGTATCTATGCTAGATTACGAATAATTAGCTACTGTCTTTCATCTGATCTCCATATTTTAGGAATTTCATAAAGCTTTACAAACACTGATGTCATTTATCACAATCCAACACTGAGCCCCAGCGAGAGATAGTAAGAACTATGCTGATTAGTGCCAATGCATGACTGACCTGACCTTCTTTAGCTATGATAACTATAACACTGCTACCAATGTCACACAGAACTTAAAACAATATGTTAAATAACTTAATATCCCACTTCACTGATTGGAGAAAACATCATAAGACGTCAAAAGTCTAAAGTGCCCACTTTGGCTTCATTCATGCTTTTTTTATTCAGCCTGATTATTCTAGCAAATGAGTTTCCTCAATTCTTACTTCTACACTGTTTGCACACTTTTAAACTCAAGGAAGAATGAACTATATCAAAAGAAGCTACTGACTGGCTTGAGATTTCTTTTAAATAAGACTCACCCTCACAGAAAAGATGGGTAATGTTAAACTTAATAAACAGATGCACAAAGCTTAAATTTATGGTGTGCATCTGAATTATAAGATACTAAAAATTAAAATATAAAACATTCAGTAAATATAGGAAATGTGCAACTGTCTTACATTACTTGCACTTAATTTCAAAATTCAATATTGGTTTTCAAATAAAAAACTGCTTTGAGAAATTAAATTAAGCATCTACAATTAATGAAATGGATGTCTCTCTCATAACCTCTCAGTTATCTTTTGAAGAACATACTTCAAAAGTATATGCATTCACCATTAGAAAATCCATTTCTATCTGGCAAAGATAATTGAATCAATGTGGAGGCTTAAAGGGAAAGACAAACTTGGCTTTTTCATTGCTTTAAAAAAAAGCCTATCAGTGTCTCCTCTGAGATGACTCCAGACAAAAACAGACAGGGAGTCTTCAAATTTGGTCCCCAACGGTCTTTCCTTCAGGTCACGATTAACATGAGCCTTTCTTCTTTGTTTCTGGTGTTTGCTAGCCTCTCATATTGGTGATACAATTTTTACATTCCCCAAAAAAGAAGTTATTGATCTCACTGGACAATCATTTAAATTACCAGGTGAAATGAAACAAATTTCTCCAATAAGGCAAAAAGAAACGAATGCTTTGTTGGTTTTTGGAAACTACTTCAGGTAAAAACAGCTTGTCATCTTAATACTAATAATTATAAATATACAAACAAATAAAAGACACCTCTCCCTTATTAAAATCAATCTCGAATACAAACTTTTCTTCTCTTTGGAAGTTCTTGATAATTCAAAGGCTATAGAATAAAGGAGAGGTATGTTAAACATATAAATAGTTTGTAAGACTGGAAGACTAAAAACCAGTGAATGTTAAATCCAAATAAGCCTTTATATCTTTTATAAACAATGCTGAAATTTGGGGGGCCTGGGTAGTACCAAAAGAAAGGTATATAGCATTAATTACTTTAAATCAAATTTTATTAGGAATAACACTAATGATTAATGAAGATTTCAACAAAATTTGCTACACGCAGAACTTGAATTCATAAAATATCACTATATTCACTAATGTTTATTATTAATTTTATACAATAATTTAGTAACTTAATTTTTACTTTATTGAAAATATTTATTCCCAGCAAGTTATATTATTTAATGTGATAAAGATGGAAACTCCAAAATGATACTACCTGGGTTCAAATACTATATCTGTCCTATAATCTTGGGTAAATTATTTAACTAGTTATTAAGCACAAATATTGATTATATATTCCATGTTTACTGATCATAGAAAACCTTCCTAACTTCTCTAGACCTTGCTTTTCTCATTTGTAGAAAAAGGGCAATAGCACAAGTTTGATAATGTGGTTCAAAGAAATGAGATAATCATGTAAATATCTAATGAATATACTTATCACAAAGTAAATGATCAGTGAATATTACAGACAATTGTGTGCATATATGTAAAATGAACTATTATGATAAAATTAATGTTTGATCTTCTCTAGGAGGTTCTTGCCGGATGACAAGCATAAAGTAAAGCTTAGCTTAACAGTTAAAGACAACCATATGTATCTCACCTACGAATGATTTATGACATTTAGCCCTCCCTCGTAAGCTTCATGCAGGGTCCTTGGAACAATACCCTACAGGTAGGAATGACTTGTTTCTTCTATTCTCACATGGTTCTTTCCCTCATCATGTGGATGATGAGACAGGCTTTCAAACTGCACCCTTAGCCTAATCATTCTGCAGGCCTAATTATTGTTCAGTGCTATTTCTACTTCTAACCATTAATTGATCAGAATATAGATCATAATGAAGCCTCTGGAAATTAGAAGACATAATACATATAACACTCGCCATGATCCTAAATTGTTTATTTCTCTGCAGCTTTATCTTATCAATTAAAGGCCCTAGTCATCTCCTCAAAAGGCTTTTGGCATGAGTATATATCACTGGCCTTGAAAGTATCTGGTACACACCTACCAACTTTTGAATTTTCTTTCTGTCATTCTGTGCACATTTTGTCCTCTCCTTATCAATCATTTAAGAAATATTTGAGTGTTTCCCAGGTAAAAGGTACTATTCTAGGTGTCATGTATTTCTCATCTTTTTGAAGTTTATATTTAAAAATTATTACTATGATAAAATTTATTTTTATTAAAAACATGTTTAATGAAAATCTGGCTTCATAAACAAGTGAAATACTGACCTACATAGAAAGTGGGAGGGCTGGTCATGTGGCATCCCAATGGCTTTGAAGGCTTCAGCCACAAGATAAAATTATTTAAGCGGAACTGTGATGAAATGAAAATAGCATATGTGCTTAGGAAATATAAATTGAGTCTTTCAGTGAGGCATTTTGAGGAAGTAATTTTAAAATAAATTTGAAAGAATAGGAGAAATGATCCGGGCAAAAGAGTGATAGGAATAAATAGCTGTGCCCTAAGAAGACCTGTGCCAAGGCAGCTGCAATAGGGAGAACAAGCAGCTGAGTTCGCAACAGAGAAACTCAGAAAGCAACGTGAAATGTGGTACAAGGGAAGGGCTGTGAGGGTCAGAGTTTGCCTTATGGGCAGGTAGGCTCGGCTGAGGATTTGTCCCTTGAGAAGTTATTAAGCAGGGGGATGTTATAATTAGGTTTTGTTTGTGTTCTTAAACTATTCTTTTAGTTTCGGTGTGAAGAACAGATTGGACAAAGCAGAGTATAGATGATAGATGATTACTGGACTTGGATGACAGGAGTAGAGTGAGATTTGAAATATGTTTGAGTAGAATCAAAAAGGATTTGATAATGAATTATAAATGACAGGTGAGAAAGTCAAGTTTAAGAATAATTCTCTTGCTGTCTGATTTTGAAAGAATAAATAGGAGTACAATTTGTGAGATAAAGAATATTTGTTGGGGACTATTTAAAAGAATGGACATATAACAGAGTGATTTAACACAGGACATCTGTTGAAGATTCTGTGTTAGAGGCATCCGAATGCTGCTGCTTCATGGTCAGTTGAGTGATTAAGGCTGGAGATTAGAGAAGAAATTTGGGGAAATAAATCTGGAGACTTGGGGTTATCAGTATATAAATCCATGAGAAGAAAAAGAATGTAAAGTAATAAAAAAAATGGTCACTAAAATAATTGGGTCTATTTGGATAGTAGACTTTTTACCATATTCAATTCTAGTTATTTTAAAAAGAGAAGTTTTTTATTTAAAAGGAAATTGTAATCATTTTCCTGGAGTGAAGGTCAATGACATAACAGCTGCCTTAATTATAGTTTATCAAAAAACCTTACATAATGCCAACCAGTTGCAATGAATACACATATTAGGTTAAATTGTGAGTTAAAATGTTTTGTAATTCTCATAACCACTACATCAACTTGCAGTTTAAGCAATTCCTGCCTGCAGTCCCTTCCTTCCTCCCTCCTCTTCTTCACACCAACCTTCCTCTCCCTCTTTCCTCCATCCATTCACGGAATATTTATATATCAACTACTATATTTTCAAGATATAAAATGAATAAAAATTTGTGCCCTTAAAGATTTTATAGTCTTGTTAAAAGAGATTTGGAAATTACTATGAAAAAGAAGCAAAGAATATATGGCCTAAATAAAACTCTACAAACATTCTACTCTTTGAAAGTTAAGTAGCCATTTCCTCAACAGACAAGGGAGGTACTTTGAACAGGCTGGAGAAAGCTTGCCATTCATACTTACCCCGGCAGAGAAAAGCAGCATGTGTTCTGAGGTTCCCTGTTATAAATGGCTATGCTAGGGACAGTATCTGATCCACAAAACATACTGAGTTAAGACACGGTTTTGTTTTGTTTTCCCATCTAGGTCAAATAGGACAAAGGAGGTAAGGCAACAGCTATCCCAGGGTATAAATCAGAATGAGGAAAAAAGGAAGGGGGAAAAGTGAGGAAGGAAAGAAAGGAAGGAAGGAGGGAAAAGGGAGAAAGAATGAAAGAGGAGAAAAGGAAGGCAGTAGTAAGGTAAGAAAAGAAAAAGGAGGAAGAGGAAGTGAAAAAGGATGATCAGAAAAAAATGAAAATGTTTAAACACTGCAACAAGACCAAAGAGATAAAGTGACATTGGCACCCTATTAGTGGTTCTTTGAGCACTGGGGACTACTGATGAAAATATATGACATAGGGTATCTTCCTCATTCTTCAAGAGGAGACCCGTCAATGAACCAGATTTTTCTCTAGCTACTCTCTGGAGGCTGGATATTTTATGAATATTATAAACTCTTTCAGCTATCAAAATAATTTTAGAAACATGTTTCATAAAAAAATTTATCAGTATAAGTAATATCTACTTGATTGTAGGTAGTTGCTTAAAAATTAAAAATAAGGAACACTGATAATTATGTATACTAAACACATCACAGGAAAGAAGTCATGAACAGAAAGTAAAGTTAAAGCAGCAAATTATTTACTTTTCCTAATTAACGATTTAATAAATCCCCAATGGCTCTAGTTTCTATCATTTCTTCATTTACCTGGTGAGTGGGTGATATTGAAAAGGATACTACAATCGATGACTTTGGGCAGGAATCTTGTACCTAATCTAATAATAACTTTTAGTAATCAAAATGGCACAGAAGCCAACCAATCAAAACCAACACACCAACAGCGCCAAGGGCTCAGCTCCCAAACAACCAACTCTGCTGCACTGCTGTGTCCTGGCTGAATGGCAGCTCTGATTCTATCTATCAGGCAATGTATAAAAAATCAGTTTATCAATGCTAAAATCATTAAGGCCCTATTATTTCAGGCTGAATATTAGGTTTGATTTCAGTTCAAACATCAAACTCATGTTAAATCTCATTTTTAAATTACAAGAGGAAATCTGGAAGATATTTTATTATTGAAGTCAAATAAAGATAAAATGCAATTGAATTCACTTACTATTTGTGAATATCATTGATTACTGTCTATATTTCAAAAGGTAACATAAGCCAAAATTCAGAATCCTTTTTTTAAAAAACAGGCACCTCCCACATTGATATATTGTAGGGTTGCTGAAAGTTAAAATGCCTTTGATTAATTTGTACCCTCTGATTTATAAGATTTATACTCTGAATTTAAAATCTTATCTATTAAATATAATTTTTTCCTGTGGACTTTTTTACTTTAAATAGCTCTGGCTCTGAGAATTGATAATCAAATTTATTAATACAAAAATTTTATTTTTAATAATATATAATTTATGCTATGAAGAATGCTTATTACTCAAAAGGAGTTTCAATTTATGTCACTTCTAACTTAGAACATTCACAGCATAAATATCAGTTCAATTATACATACGGACTATAAAATCAAATTACGACTTCTACTTAGGAGACTCTTATATCATCCTTAATGAACCTTAAATTGGCTAAGCATCCTTAAGAAATAATTGGCCAATAAAATCTTCCCGTCATGACTCACTGGTGGTAGCAGTTTTATGATGAGTTGAGCAATGAAAAGAAACGTATCCATTATCCATGGGTGTGCCTCACAAACATGTCTGATGAGTCACCACATGCAAGGTCATCATTGATCAATATGGACCTGAATATTTTTTGTGGCAATAAGACAAGATCATTAAAAGAATATGATTTAGGGGCACAAAATTTTTCTCTATGGTAGCAGAACATTTTTAGTTACTACTAAAAATTGTCCTGGTTTCAGACTGAAAAAAAAATTACTAAGTCAAAAGTTTTATTTAAAAGAGTTTGTGCATATACATTATGTGTTAGACCATAGTTATTTGGAAAAAAAATGTATAAAACTATGCCAAGCAATGTATCAGACATATATACAAATGGGACTTGACAGACTGTACGAATGAAAAATAATATATATTTTTTCATGTGCAGAAAATGTCACATTAATGTAAACCAACCGTGCAAAAGAAGAAAGTGTTCATCTAAAAAGAAGTGAAAATAAGACATGAAAAAAAATCATTGAAAAATAATCCTTGTTTATATCTAATAGCAAGAATAAATGATGAGTCTGTTTGGAGGGCAGCAAAACACTCATTATTGTTAAAATCGATAATCGTGATTAATCATTTTAATACCTAAACCAATATAAATATTGACAGAAACATCTTATTTATTTTGAACTATTTTGCTCAATTAATGCCCAGCGCCATAATTGGTGGGTATATGCCTGACTCAGTCTACAGCTCAGAATGGGCATGACAAAATCGCACAAATCAGACTAACTTATAGGGGATTTATTCTGTACCTTCCATCTTGAGCAACCCTTCCAAGCACCGTCTCTGCCTGTGTCCACCTGCTGTTTTGATTTCCTGGTCTTCTACTTGTTTCTTCTGTCTTCTGGACTCCCCTCTCCTGACCAGATGTTGCTTAGACTATTTCCAGGCATTTTGACCCTTGTGAGTTAGTTATAGGGCTCCCTTGCATATAATGACCCCTTTGTCAATTCTGAAGGTAATATGCAAAAATTCTCTAGGCCTAAGTGTCCTTGCTTAGAGGATCAAGTGTCAGACATAAGTTTTTTAGGTCTATGCTCTAAATATAAATATAAACCCCACTTTCTCCTCATAGCCTCTTTCTGATGTGGACATTGTTATACTATCCCTCTTAAAGTTCACCAAAAAAAGAAGCAGCATCTATTTGGTTTTGCTGAATATCTTTGTATGTTGCACATGCATTCCTCTTTAGAAAACTGTCTATTTCAATTTGGCTGCAGACAACGAATTTGATCTAGATATAAATATCACAAAATCAAAATATTTTATTTTCTTTAATTTTCTTTACAACTCATAAGCATAGGTAATATTCTAATTTACTGAAGACCAGTTACCTTAATAAGGAATACATGTTTCATGGTGGTTTAGCTGGCATTGACTCAAAAGTCCAAACAGTTCCTTAACATAATGAATGTTGGAAATTCATTTTTGTCTTTTTATGTTTTTTTTTCAAAAATGACATTTTGAATGTGAATTATCTAGAAATATGTTCAAAGTATTCCCTCTCGTGCATAAAGGATATTATAATCTCTGAGCCCTTCATCTTTGCTCTTCGAATGGTACTAAGACTTCATTTAAAAAATTTCCTATATCCAGTTATAAAGACAGAGGGTTCTGGTTCCTTTATGCCCTCAGAAGGATTAATTAAATGCTGTCTCTAGAATACCATGGTATTCTCTCAATAATTAGTTCATGTAATATGCAGTCAGGGCACCCAAAGGACAGAGATCTGAGATTTCACTAAGCAACAGGTTTTAAAATGTTCTCATGACTAGTGGCAAATAAATGACAGTATGTGTACCAAATTCTTTCTAAGACTAGCCATTATATCTAGCAGCGGCACAGCAGCTACTAGATAGAGAAAACATGACCCTCACCTCTAACCATGATGGATACCTGTAATCATATAAAAAATAATAATTTTGAATAATATATTAAGTTAATAGAACATAAATCTCAAAACCCTGACAATACAAACAAAAGTTGATTTTTTTTAAGGTTTGCAGCTATTTTATTTACAAGTATCACTGATATATGGAAGCTAGTTGTAGTAGTGTAACAATATGTATCATTTGGATGATTACATTATTTAAACAACAAACTACACTGAAAAAATTAATGCCAGTAAAATTCTTTGTCATATTATTAATAAATACAATATATAAATTGAATATATGATTGCTTAAAATTTGAAAGTGGAAGTAAACTCATATGGACAGAGTCTGAGTTTAACATAATCTGAAAGGAGGGGGTGCAGGAAACGGTTCTGACCCAAATAAATCTTTCAGGTTAAAAGAAAAAAAATGAAGTAGGGTTTGTCTTCAAGGATAATGGGCAGTCTGTCCCCAGGCAGGACAGGTCTGCGTTCTCAGGTCCCACAGCGGAATTACATCACTGAGCTGGAAGACTTTCTTGGGAAGCGGCCAATGAGATGATTATTAGAGTAACCATTAAACTATTCTCTAACTATTTGAGTCTATAAGTTGAAGGACAGATGATAGATAGACAGACAGAGGATAGGGAGTAGATGGTATTAGCTATCAAGCTGGATAAAAATTTTAAAAGTTTCAATCAGTTCTACAAAGTAGGATATTGTCCTGAGGTACTCATGATTTGGAATAACAGCTAGTATAGGAGCTATGCAGCCTTTAATAGTGATGTTTAGGGATAGTCGGGTACAATACACAGCAGACCAAGTATGAGTGATTATTCTAATAGTCCATGAACGTATTCAAAAATACTAGAAAAAAAAAAAAACATTGTTGGACTTGGGTAAAAGTAATGAAGATTTAAACAGAAGAAAGATAAATGTAGGCAAGAGAAACTATTGGAAGTATTTACATTAAGTATTTACATTAAGAAACTACTGAAAGTATTTATATTAAGGGTTAAAACATGCTCGAAAGTCATGTTCTTTTTCATGACTAATAATATTTATACCGGGAAATTCTGGACCATTTATTTAACATTATTAGATGACAGAATGATAATTTTAAAACTGGAAGAATCCACTTTAGAACATTTTATATAATGTATTTATCCTAAAATAGATTGAGATGTAGTTAAGAAAATAAATGCATCTTGAGTTGCTGCACTCATCGTTTTCTGTAAATTCTTTCCCCTGATCTTATTTTTTGAGAAAATATAACTTGATTTGTCTATCCCTTTTGGCCATCCCTAAAAACAACATTGCTTCCAAGTACAGAATGAACAGCATAATGTTTTGGTATAAATGACAATGTATTCCTAAATATATTAATCCTTTCCAAAAAAGATTAAGCATGGTTCAAAATACCATGCAAAACATCACATTATCAAATAATACATACGATTCCCCTTTCTGTGAACTAGAAGCATAATTTTACTTTTTATTTTATTCTAAGCTCATTATAAAATTATTTCAGCAGCAGTTAAAATTTCTCTGTAAAATAGTACAGTCACATCAGAATAAAATTCTTGATGAGTTCCTAATTTAATCAATAACAGAATCTGTTGAGTATTTTTAGAGAAAAAGATTCTCTTCTCAATAAGATTAATTTATGTAAAACATATTTAATTTTAATATTCTATATTTATATTGTAATTAGATATTCTATGCTACTCTAAGGGTGTCTGATTTTTAAATTATTTTACACATTGTCAATAATTCTTTCTTTTTAAAACTACTTTAGGATTTCTTTTGCAATTTCATTCCTTTATGCTTTTTCATTGAGTATATTTTTTTTCCTTAGCCATTCTTTTAATTTTAACCTTCCTTCTGATATTTCTTTTTAAAATAAGTTTATTTTTATCATTATTAACACATCTTTGTTATTGAAATTTTGTCTTGCATAAATGAATTAAAGCAGAAAATAATAAAGAACATATAGGACAATATCCTTGTGACCCCATCGACTGAAAATATTTCTTAACACTAACCCTACTCCTACCCCTACGTCACAAATTATAAGGAGAAAGATGATGAATTTTATTTTTTTTCAAACTAATACTTATTTTATCAAGTAATGACATCATAAATAAAGTTAAGAGATAAGAATTTACTATCTGGAATATACCAGGCACTTAAGCATTTTTTAAAAAAAATCTGGAATCCTAACAGAAAAATTGTCAAAGTTATAAAAAGGAAATCTGCACAAATGAAACACTGATTAAGATAATGTTTAATGGTAAAAAGATGTTCTACCTCATTAATAGATTAATGAAAATTTTAAAAATAAAACATATCACATTCATTATTGAAAAAATAATTAAGTCATATAATATTGAATCCCAGATAGAAAGGGGTACTAAGAACCATCATCCATTGCTGATTGGAGTTAAAATTAGAACATTCAACCTGGAGCACGATCTTCAGTATTTGGTGAAACTAAGTATATGTATAATGTACATAGCACCCAGAAATTTCTCAAATTACACCAGAGCAACTCTCCAATACAATATAACTTGGTATCAAATAGCTGAAACCAACCTAGGAATCCATCTTGGTAAACACATAAGTAAAGATATATAACAAACAGTCAAAAACTACAGACCACATGGATAGCAGCATGGATATTCAATTAAACAATGAGTAAGAAAAAAAAGGAAAAATGAAATTTAAAGCTAGAAACCATTTATATAAGCTAAATCTACACAGATATATACTTTTAGGTACACATACACCTAAATATACATTCATACTTAGAAGAATCTTAGTAAATGTAGGAAAAGTACACTGGAAGCACATTAAAACTACAATAAAGGTTATGTCTTTAAGAGAAAGATAGTGTTAGGGTTTGGTCAAAATACAAAAATAAAATAAAAATTTTATAGCCAAAGAAAGGCTTTCCAAAGACTGACATTGATATTGTGCCATACACTGCGATCAACAAATGTTATGTTTTTGAAACATAAATACATAAATACAATAAAGGCTAAATATATTAATGATAACTGTTTCACATGCTGCAATAGCCATAACTTCTTACACTAGTTTTAAGACATTCCCTTTTCTTTTATGTAAAGAACTGTAGAAACTATGATGATCATAATATATGTGCATATTTAAATAACCCTCGAGGTTATTTGGATGTTTTATAAATGTTACTTTTTGAATACTCTCAAAAATAGAATACTTTTACATAAATACCTACGTAGAGGAAAAACCTGAAAAACACTGGGTGTCTACTAAACCAATGGCTCTTAATCCATTCCCTAGAAAACTCTTTTAACTACTGTAAAGATGTGTCAGGTTACTTATAAGCAAAAAGGGTTTTTTTTTTTTTCCTTTTTTATTTCTACCAAACAATGAAATTCAATGCTAAAAAAAAAAAAAAAAAAAAAAGACTTTGGCTTCTAAAATGTTTGTAAGTTATTCTAGAATTGCTCACTCAGGTCTGTGTCCCAAATCTAGTCACCTCATCCTTATCAATACTGAAATCAACTAAGTCAGATTTATAAGAATGTAAGTTAAACAACAGAACTGTGTGATGTACGCACACTTCTGTGAAATCAACTGGAAACCATCCATGAGGTGCGTACAGTTCTGTTTAGTTTTAGAAAACTATCTTTTTTCCTAACTTAGGTCTTTATGAGAGAAACAACTTCCTTGTGAACAAACAGTACATGTCACTGGGTAACTAAGCCAATAAATTAGAATATGCCATTAAGTCAGAGTACTTTAAAATATACACACTTTAAGAGAAAAAAGTAAAATATTGACATTGTTGATTTTATAACAATTAAAAAACTTTAAATTATGTCTCATAAACAACACACACTGTTACCATAAAACTTTTATCTTTATTCTGCTTGCAAAAATTATGCTAGTTTTATACTTTAGTGGGTCACTGAAATGTAAATCATTAGTCTAGAAAATAATGGTCATTTATTTTATCCAGCTATCTCCAAGATATGGGGTCTACTACTTCCAGAGTGCTTTTTCTGGCTTTGTTTATTATTGAAAAATACTGCTTTACCTATTAACTAGATGTCTCCAGTAATTAAATTGTGTCTGTTATTAATTTTATTCCTTGTAAAGAATTAAAACTGTTTGAGCCATCTCTCCCTCTACACTGGAGTACATGTAAGCTATGTAGATTAAAATATCTATCTATCTATCTATCTATCTATCTATCTATCTATATGAATTTTACCAATTCTGAACCCTATCAAAAATACTAAATAATGTTTGTTAATATTCATGATATATACAACCAAGGGCTAAAATAACAATTTGGGAGGTATTAATAACAAAATATCATTACTTTCTACTTTTTGAAAAGAACATTTTGAACTAGCTTAAACCATGTGAAATCTGTGTACTTTTTTTTTAAGGTCGAAACCAGACAATAATGGACCATTAAGAAAATTTCTCACTTGCTACTTGGTGTTATACACTGTGTCTGAAGTGAGGCCAAAGAGATTGTTAATAAAATTGTTTATATCTCTGTTAATAATAATCTTTCATATATCTCGATGAACCAATAGGAAAAATTTCTAACAATTATACAAGATATTTATGTATCATGGCAACTTTATTCTTATCTAAGTTACTTCATTTGGTATTCAAAACTTTCAATAAGTTTAAAATATAGATATGTTTTTATTTTGAAAATGCGGGGGTAAAAAGTTCATCAATTTAACAAATATTTACCTAGTGGCCTTCGTATAATAGGATGTGGCAAGGTCCCGTGAGGCCACATTCTATTAAGGACCATGCTAAACAAAAAACGTATGAATGGGCAAATTACAGATATTTACCAAGGTTTAGAGGCTGTTAGCAAATATAAGTCAAGAATGTAACATGTCTGATATTCTCAATTTCTAGAATTCTTATAGAGTTTAATGAGACCAATAGTGGGTTAATTTTGTAATGCATTGTTTTGTGTTCTCCAAACTTTTCTTGCAGGTTAAAACTTATCTAATTAATCTGTCAGATTCTGATGGCGGCTATCAGATTGTCATTTTTTCTCTCCTAGCACCTGGGACAATGCTTCACATAAAAGAAAACCTAGTGATGCAGATCAACTTTTCAAAAATTACTGAGAGGGTTGAAAATCACTTGTATCAAGCTGATTAAATATCTCATCTTGTTTAATAGTAATCCATTTAATCATTTTACTTTACCTTTCAGCCCATTCCTTAAATAAATTACTATGATTTTCAATTATCAGAGCCCAAATTAAAGAAGTCTTCTTGTATGTATCCATCAGTTACCATATCAGGAATTATTAGAATTTGAGGTTTCTAAGAATGAATTGATTTAAACCATCTATCCCCCCAAATTATTTTTTGATAATTTCTTTAAAAACATTTAATATTTTTCTTGATGTGCAGTTCACTGTGTATCAAAGTAAATAATTCCATATTATAATGTTGTAATATTTTTCTTATGTTGAATGGAACTCTGTTGCATTTAAATTATGCTGTTTTTCTTTCAAAATATAACAAATTACCTTAACTTCCCTGCATCTGGTTTACTCGTGCTAAGCATTTGCAAGTCTCAGTTTTATGTAATATTATTTTTCGTAAATTCTGTATATTATACCATTTTATTGTTAAGCTTTTAAAGCTTTTCACATAAATACTTAATTTGGGTGAATTTTTTGTTGGATAATGTCAAATTTTGAGTTGAAAAAATACAATGATTTTCATTATAAGGCATAGTTTTAACTACCAGCCAGCTTGATTGCTCTCCTCTGGACACTCTGGTTTATCCATCTGGTGCTTAAAACATTCCTCGGTTCTATTGCCTCGAAATCAACAATTCTCCATGTCTTCTTTGACCAGTGTAGATATATGGTGAAACTATGCTGAACAGCATATTTCTATCAACAGCCAAAAACTGAATCATACTTTTAATAACTATTTAGCTCTATTAGCCATAATAGACCATGTAGTCAGTTAACCTCTCTATTTATAATAGATAAAATTATTACAAGTAATTATATTCCCATCCTGTACTTTAATAACCAGTTCATTATCTAAATATAAAACATCATATTGGTTATAATTACTTTAAATCTTATTTGAGTTGTGTCAGTCTATTAAAATTATGCCCCTGTTTAGTCTTTCAAAGACTGTATTATCTTCAAAATCAATGATATATCCTCCATACTCTCAATCAAAAATAAAAACTGATCAGGATAAATCTCAATTGGTTAAGACAGAATCTCTCTGACTTATAATGATTTTAATCAGCACACATTAGGATATATTCATTTAGCTAGTTAAAATACATTCCTCAAATCACCATTTAATGTCAGAATATCAGAGAATAACTTGCTAAATGACATATTTCACTCAGTATTTGTGTAATTTCCTCAAAACTTATTTTTAGTAAATTTATAATCTTACCATTCTCTTTTGTTTAAGCACACACAAACCATTATTTAATAACATCCTCAAAATTTTGACTGAGATTAATATTTTTTCTTAGCTGAATTTGTAGATTTGATATTCTGTGAGTCTATTGACATATTTATGACAGACATTAACAGAATGCATTGCTGAAATAAAAATGGACTGAGCGACGGATGTCTTTAGACAACCAGGCCCATAATTTCTTCAAATTTATATTATTTTCTATTATGATATATATTATTTTGAAAAGAGGACAATCATGATATCATGATGTGCTTGATAAATCATTCAAAAAATTATTTATCTTGGTATATATTGTATTTTAATATTCATATGAAACAAATGGTATTTTTCAGAACCAAAAATAAAAGAATACATCCGGAAGGCAGGTAAATTGGAACAATAATCTTAAAATACACATAACAACAAATATATTCAGCACTCTATACCAGAACAATTATCTCAGAAGTTCTAACAATCAGATCACTAATTTATTCATAAATGATAAAATATTCTTAATTTCATTATAATGCTACATATTAGATGGTACTTCTGCATGTGTTTTTGTTTTGTTTTCAGGACTGGTGGGATAGGGATAATTTTGCCTGTTTCCATTGGACTGGAAGTATTCTGAATTCTGACATTTCAAGTTTATTTTTTCACTTTCTGAGAGGTGAAACAGTGAATAGAAAATATCTGCAGGAAGTGTGTGTAATTCAAATTGTCAGAGTGATCACCACAGTGTTCAGATCTAGATTAGATCTAGTTAGATCTTAATGGCTCACATTTCTAATCTACCACAATTTCTTAGATCCAAACAAAATCAGTAAATCCTGACTGATTCACTGCTCCCCATATCTCCTTAGAACATGCTGACACTATTGCCCATTCTCCCTATGAAAAGATAATATCAAATCAAATATTGGCACTAAGATACGTATTAACTAAAGAATAGCTCCACAGTAAGAAAGCATTTGGCAAACAAGAAAAAACATAGCATGTTGTCAGTCACATAATCTTTGACAGCTATACTTGGATTACCAATCATTTAGTAATTTAAGAATCAGATATAATTTTTATTAGAATTTTTCAGAAATGAACACCTCTAGAGAGAAACTTAATTTCAGTTCTCAACAAAACCTATTGCAGAAGTACTTACTGATTCCAGAAGTAGTTTGTTATAATGAGACTGTATCTTGAAACATACACATATAGGGCCACAAAGTCCTGGGATGTGAAGTATTTTTTATATATGTATGAATACTATTTTTACCTCCATCTTTCAATCTACCTCTTTCATTTCTTTCCTATACAACTAATTAGGTTCAGAAACTGAGTACATCTTATAACCTAAATGGAAATTTAAATAGAACTTAGAAAAAATAAGTAATAAAAATTAATATGAAACAACATTTAATCTCTTCATTGAAATGCTAAAAAGATTCAGCACAGGTCAAAAGATTTTAAAATAATGATATCATTCTAATCCATATCACAAGCGATTTTTGTCTCTTCATCTTCATATTCAAGGTGAAGAATAGCTGCATTGACTCTAAGTAAACTCTATGCATGTCTTATTTACATCTACTTTTTTCTGGTTTATAAATGTTTCAGTACCAAAAAAAGGATAAAATGGTATCTTAAATAATAAACAAGTTAAATAATAAACTAGAGATATAATAAGAAAACATTCCCTTTCAAAGACCTTCACACATTAGACAGACCCGTCTTGCTATTTTTCGCTTAATGACTCAAAGGCAAGGTTATGGTCTATAGTTTTGTTTTGTTTTGTTTTGTTTTTATGCATGTGAAACATACCAAAAATGACATAGAGATCCAAAATAGAAAGTCTCCCAGATTGAAACAATTCATGAAATGTCCATTTGGAAGAAAATAAAATCCACCCTACCTCACCATAGGGGTGAGTAAATATTACTTTACACATATATTTAGAACTATATATATTTAAAATATAGATTTTTTTCTAATGTTTCCTTTTTTTTTTAATAAAAACATCTTAAGTAGTTGGATAGATCGAATCAGGACAAAATAACGTGGAATGTAATAATGATTTCTGAGTTGTTATGGTTACTTGCTTGTCAAATGATGTTGTTAACTCATACACCACATCTGTTAGCAGTAGAATCAGATAGCAAAACTTTGAAAGTCACCATTAACCTAAGGTGAATAGGCCAAGGTAAAAATGTGAAAATGATGGCATATATACAGTTCTTGCCTGTAATATGAAATACCCATTCTTTTGCCAGAATCCAGAAGCTTCCAGAATGAAAAATAAAATTTTGAGTTGAATATGATCTCAACAGAAAATTAAATACAACTTTCTATCTTTTTGGAGGACTACCAACAATATCTCCTTGCCTCAGATCTGCTTCCAGTTCTTAACTGGGTTCCAAAAAGGAAAAGGACTAACACTCCACAATTACAGAATATATCATGTAAGCTATACACTTAATCATTCTTGGTTGTTTTAGATTGTCAATTTGTTTTGCTTTTTCTATTTAATAAATCATTATAATAAATTTTAATACATACTATCATAGGTATGTCCAATGTGGTAGAGTGAGTAGAAATAAAAATAATATAGGAAGATATATATTGGCAAATATAACTCATTCTTATTTAATTTAAAATGGAGAAATCATCATCCTAATTGTTCAGTTTATCCTTTAAAAATTAGGATTTTGCTAGTGACAGCCAGATGGCAGGGAGGTTGGGGGGCTGAGAGAAAGCAGTGAAGGGTTAAAGAACTGCCAATTAGTAGCTGATAGATGGTGACAGGATGGGGAGCATAGCACAGGGTTCCAGGAATGCAGTTAGCATTTATGTAATGGCTAGGTGGAGAGCCAGAGGAGAAAAAGAACAACTGAGGGGATCGTTTCATAAACTATATAAATACCTAACCAAAGTACTATATACCTGAAACTGATTATGAAATAAAATTTAAAAAAATTAGGATGCTGAAATTAAAAAAAGTTCAAACACATATTTGCATGACTTTAAAAACAAAATAATTTAACACATGCAGGTAATGTGTAGAAAATAAGTATTTGTTTAACAACTTCTTACAATTCTAAATACCCAGACCAATATTTCCTAAACTGTGTGCCTAACACAATATGGTCTTTGAAAAGAGGGCACTGAGTTAAATAAATTTGAAAAAAACATTCATGAAGACTTACAATTCACCTTTACATGCTAAAGGCTTTGAAATGCTTAAGCAAAATATAACAGTACTAGTTTAACTTTATTTCATGGCATCTTTTTTCATAACAAACTTTTATCATATAAGCATAAAAAGCATAAATGTTTCCCTAAAAAGATATACTAAGATATATACTAAGATGACTCTGCAATAAAAGCATGCGACAAGTCTGTCCTTCAGTGTAGTGTTGCACATTTACTTATTTTTGTCATGAAACTCTAGTAAAATCTATTTTTGCAACCATTATGGTAAATTATGTGTGACATATTTAATAAATGGTAGTACTACGCTCATTAAAAATATGAGATCTCAGAAAAATATCAGTCAGAAAACAATGTGTGAGAATGGCAGTAGGCAGAAAAGGAACAAGGATTTCTTTAGTAATAGGCTTTCCAAATGAAGTTGCTTGAAAGAAAAATCAATACAGTTCTTTGGTCCTTGGAATGATAAAATTAACACCGTCTTGTTTCAGAGCAATCCCTAGGACAACTGATTTTCATAAATGTGAGAAGAGAAAAATAATCATATGTGGAAAATAAACAGAAATGTTCTAGTTTACAGCACACTCGTGAAATTCATTTTCCCCAGATTTACGAAAGTAAAATTGACAATTCAAAATAGTTTATATTTAAGGTATACAACTTGATGATTTGATATATGAATACATTGTGAAATAATAGCCATAATGGAGCTAATTAACATAGCCATCAACTCACATAGTAACCATCTCCTTTTTTACATTTTAATAGGGAGTATACAAAGTAGAAAATCATATAAATTATCACTGTTGCATTTACATGAAAAAGAATGCATTCTTTTTAAAGGGTATGAAAGATTATTCAAAAATAAACACTTCTAAAGGGTAAAGTGTATTTAGATAAATTGTGTAACCTACAATTATACATATACACATACAACTATACATGTGTAAGTATAAACACACAAACTTCATACATATACCTGTAATGTAAATGCACTAATCTCGTATGCAAAGATAATGGGGTACCAGAGGCATATATACCTTAATTCTCATTTCTGTACCTATGCATCCCTCAGCTTCATTCCTAATTCTCATACTGGCAACTATAGCTTCCTCCAATTATCCTATATCTATGATCCTAGTTAACATCTGAAAGCTATTATTCAGGGGAATTTTCTCTGTTCACTGGCATTTCTTGTCCAACAAAGAAATCTCTTTGTCAAAAAGCCTTTTGGAGATAGTACGTTACACTGAAAAATGCCAGAGTTGAGGTATATCGATGGAATTATTTTAGTCATAGTACATAAGTTCCAAGAATAATACCTACCAAAATAATACTTTAAAATCTAAATGAAGAAATGTACAAAATAATAAAGGCATTTAAAACAATCTGTAAAATGCTCTTTCAAGTGCTCTTCCAAAAATTTTATCAAACAAGTAGGCAAAGTTACGAGAAGATAGATTCTCCATAAATATTAGTAATTCCTTTGTATACTTTTGAAAACCACACTATTTCTTTCAGTGTACTAGGACATTACTTTGGGAAATACTGTTATACACACAATTCAGAAGGTCTCACATTATAGAAGAATTTGCTTCTTTGCTGAAAGCCAGCCAAACAGCTCCCCAAATCATTTTTATTAGGTTGCTAATCCTGCAAAGCCTTTGCAAGCAAGAGGACTGGCAGGTGGCATCACTTGGAAATGAGAGTGACACCTATTTGCTATATCTCATTTGTGTTTCTCATTGCAGTAAAAATGTTTTCTCAGTCAGTAAAAGTTATTTTACATCTATCTTACTGGTGTTTTATTTCTGTTTTTCAGCCCGCTTTCTTAGAGTTGAGACAATAATAATGATGATGATGATGATGATGATGATGATGATGATGTATGGACATCTCCCATAGTTTTAAAAGTGTACAAAGTTTACAAAGGTTTCATACATCTGGATAAATGGTACCATACAAAAATATCTGTAAATTTAATATTAAACCAGTTGAAAGTAAATCCATTTGTATATGTACATCAGCTATTATGGCAATTTAACTTGAGAGACTGCATACTCTAGAAATAAAATATATATAGTCTTATATTTCTAATATGTTAGCCATTTTAACATGTTTTCCAGTAGACTGATAATTGTTGGCTTTAAAAAAAATCAGAACTAGATTTTGCATTTAAAGTACAAACAAAACACACAATAAATTAACATACAGGTTTGTAAAATAATAGTGATACTCTCTACATACTATAAGAATTAACAGCACTTTTATATGGTAGGTAATTTTTTTAAAAAATGAGTTTTAAAAATACGTCCTATGAGCAATTGGTAAATAACAAATATATAAGATTTTTACTTAAGTTCTTTGATTATCTACTGCCTTAAGATGATAAAATATTTATAACTAAAAATATAGCACTAGTAATACTATTTAGATGATATAAGTATAGTATAGAAAAAAATAAGATTCCTTACTCAAGAAAGTCAAATTTTTGACACCCCAAATAACAACAACTTATAGTGAGAACCTAATCGAAGTCCTGCCAGGATATAGAAACCACAGAAGAAAGGACGAAAATAGTTCAAGAATATGGTAAATAATACAATGTTTTTCTCAATGAAATGTTAGCAGAAATATGGAATTGTTACTGTGTAAAGCTATTTTTTCAAGTATGTCTCAAATTTACCAGTGACCCTAACATGCTGTGAACCATATTGGTATAAGTCAGTACTTTGCTGTGAAAGATCATATTCTGTAATCTGCATGTAAATTTAACCTTTCTTTTAAGGCAAACAAGCATTTGACTTTGTATTTTGTAGTTTTATAAATAAGATCCCATTTTGTGAGATGACAAAATATTGGTTTTCTTTTGTTCATCTAGACATGAACAAAGTTTCTCTTTTTGAACAGAAAACCTTTATGGGTAACTAGTCCTATACATATAAGTGGTCTTAATCTATATTTACAAGTATGTAGGCACATCAGAGGATTTTGGTTATTTATTAACTTTGTTATCTGTATTAATTTACTGTTAGATCTGTACATGATATCCTTATTAAGTGTCAGAAAAAGGAGTCATACTCAAAGCATAACATAAGTATGACTTTTCATTAAGTAACGTAATTTTGGAAGTAGTCACATTTTTTCCAATAGTTTGACTGTATTTAGACTCATTACATAAAATATGTCTTGGTGTATCTTAGTAGATATACTTATTAGCTAATCAAGATATACGTTACCAAATAAATCTCTGTGCCTGAATAATCAGTGTTGATACATCAGTTCCACTGTAATCTCATCATTATACTTAATTTTGTATAATGTTTTATTGACAAAATAATTTAAAATACAATGTTGAAAATTCCAATAACAAGGCCGCCCATTGAAGCATGAGATATATTTTTTATCAGCTGACTCATAATTATTTTTTTCCATTATAATTTTAACCAAGTAGAAGGAAAATTTATTGAGGGGCTCCTGATTAACTGATCTTATTCCTAATTGAAGGTTTCTTTAAAGTGTAATCAATAAAACTACTGGGCAAAAGAGATAGTCCAAATCATTCCCAGTAATATAACATTAAGATTAGATTCTGTGTTTAAATTTTCAATTCTTCCATTGATTTAGACATTTCACTGTGATCCACAGCAAAAACCTGTTATTATAAATGGATCAACTAAATGCAGACTGTACCTCTCAACTGTTAATAGGTCATTAACTTTGAATGCCATTTCCACATGCATGTTTCCTTAACTCAGTGTTTCCTTAACTCAGTGGGGCTGAACTGAAAGGGAAGACAAGGAGAGACGGTGTATTTGTGTGTATTTTTCTTCATGTGTATGTATTCTGACTGCTTTTAAAAAAATAAACAATGATTTCTGCTGTCTTTTCCATTATATATCATTTATACCTTTTTCTCATCATTAGAGTAAGAGGTGAGTATAAAATATGGAATCATATTTGTTTGGCTTTTAACATTTCAGAGTACTCTAAGCTGTATTATCTCATTTACCATTACTACATTTCTGCAGAATGTTAAGGCAGTTTTTATACTTATTATTTTTATTTAAATATGAAAACTATATCCATAAAAAGAAACCAAGAAAGTATTGCCCTCTTGGTAAATCATACAGATAGGAGCAAAGTTAAGGTTTCTATTAAAAACGACAGTCTAATTCTGAAGATGATATTCAGGAAGATACTATTCAGTTTTCTTAAGGGACAGATGAGGTGAGCATCCTTGTATTTCCTTCTTCCCAGTTTCTTTACTCATCCTTATAAGGGAGAATTTAAGTGATTAGACTGCTACATCTGAAATAAGTGTAGCAGCAGAGTATCTAATCACCATGGTTACACCTGTGAGCTTCACCCCACTAGTTCTCATGACTAAGTCCACAGTTTCTGGATGGTATAAGTTAAGAATACTTTTTTATCACAAAAGATTAAAAACACTTCTCTGGGTAATACTCCTGGAGTCTCATGTCATTTTTAAATAAAATTTATAATATCTCTTTCAAACAAATTGTACATAATTATTGTATAAATTCAAGAATCCTCTAATAAGAGAATATTCCTACTCCTTAGAAATGCGCAATACTCATTTTAAGATATTCATGTAAAAACAAAATAAATAATAATAAAGTGACAAATAAATGAAATAATTTGTTATAATGGAAACAGCTCTGTATTTTATTTCCTTACTGAAACTTTCTATACAATTATTTCCTCTGACTAAACAACCAATAATTTTTGTTTTTAATATATTTGGGGAAGGCTTCATTATTCATGCAGTCAAAAGACTTTTGATAGGGTCCTGCTCCACCCACTGCTTTGGGTGGAGGCATAAGAATGCCTGGTTACCTTCAGAGAGTAGGCTTTTCCAATTTTAAGAGCATCAGTATTGACCAGCATACATTACAGAATTGCTGTCAAGAGCTGGCTAATAAATTTTATGAACATATTTTGAAAATTATAGATCAGTACATAAGTATAATCAATCAATCTGGAGGCAACATGTTTTGGTTTTTGGCATGGACTCCCAAGGACAAGCGAATAGCTTTAAAACCTGTCCCCAGTGTCCAGCTCTGTGACCTAGCATAAAATGTTCACCTTTCTATATATCAGTGAGGATAATAACAATACTTAGCTTTTGCATTGGTAGAAGACTCAATGAGTTGATACTTTTAAATTACATAGAATAGTGTATCTTACATGTTGGTAATATTTATTTATATTTGTCAAATAAATGAAATATCCCAGATGTCAACTGTATATTGTTCTTTTCAGTCTTTTCAGAGAGTACACGAATAGAATTAGGTAGAAAGATGATAAAAATTAAAATATAGATTCTGTTTGAACAATTAAGACCAATTAGGGTTAATATTACATGCATAGTATTTTTAACAGTAACAATGTCTACTATTTATTAAAAATCTACTAATGATATTTACTACACTCCTCTTTATATGTCTTTTTTGCTTAGCTTCACCATAATCCTGTAGCATAGCTTATTTTTCCATTGTAAAGATGCAGAAACTAATGCCAGTAAATGGTAGAGGTTAGACTAACTGTGACTTATCTGAGCTGCTTTAGGTAAATTATTTATTGTTTGAAAGCTGAATGAACTAAATAAAATGTGAAAGACATTCTAGCTTTAGACTTTTGTAGGGCTGAGATCACTGACTACTGGACTAGGCTGTCAGACATTTAGGAACAGAGCCTTAAAGATCATAATAACCCAAACTGAAGTTGTGCTATAAAACTTGAAAGTGGCATTTAACGATTCCTGGACCCCATGTCAGCAAATCTGCCACTTTAGATATCACTGTCTTTTCTACAAAGAAAGCTGGACAAATACACTGTTAATCAAGAAGTTCTGAACCACTTATGAAGAGGAAATATTCAGTGGAGGTAAGAAAATAAAGTCAATTGAACATACCTGCCATTAAAAATAATAATAATAATTTAGAGAAAAGCAATAGAAATACAGCATTCTAGTTTAGATAATTTAATTAAAAAGAAGAAAAGATGATAATAGCTTAAGAGGATAGTGTGAAGGAGGCTATTAACATATCAGAATAGAGACCAAATAAAGATGGACAGAGAGAAAGGAGCACTGGAAATGTTATGGACTTCCCATAGAAATATATAAGAAAAGGTGAAAGTAGTTATACAGGTAAAAAGTTACACAGTTAACTTGTATACATTTAGAAATTATTAGGATGCTTAGTTTTGCACCTAACTTTATTTGTTTAATTCATTCTAATATAGATAATGAATTATTTATTCTAGGATGTTTCATTAAGAATTACTATTAAAAGATTTACTGCAGTAGCTCTGTGGTAGGCATAGCATATCCACTTAAGAAATTAGTAGCTTGTGAAGGCTCATAATACCAGCATCGCCAAAGGTCAAACCCTTTCTCAAGCAGCCCATAACCATTTACCATTGAATGTGGGCTAAAAAGGTCTAGGCCCTACCTCATTTCAGGACAATCTTAAAGGGCCATCACCTTTATAAATTCTGTAGATCCTGAGGACGCTGTTACAACTGCATCAGAGTTCAGCCTCTACTGACCAATTTGCCTTCCTTAATTTCTTTAAGAGAGTTCATGAGAACACTCTCTAATAATGTCCCTGCATTCAAATTTTAACTTAATAAACTAAGGCAATCTGTGAGGCAGCTGAAGTCCTCCAGAATAGTGTTGTAGTGGTAGGATCTTGAATTTACGTCACAAAAACTTGAGTTCAAATATCAGCTCCTCACTTACCATCTGTGTGACTCCAGGCAATTTCTCCATTATAAAATGAAGAGAACATTCGCCCCTATCTATAGGATTGTTGTGAAGATTAGATAGTGTAATTCATATGTGTATAACATAAATGCTTACTAAACAGCCAACATTTAATAAATGTTAGCTGAAATTGTAAACCTCTTATCTGTGCTTCTCTAAATCGACATATTAAAAAAAAAAAAATCTACCCAACAGACATTTGCTCTCCTAGATAAACAACTCCAATCATGCATTGGTATGCTCAAAGTTTTATCAATAGTGGACAGATGTTGCTACCAGAAGAATTGCACAAGTCCCTGGCATTATTTTACAGATGAAAAGACTGCAACAATCAACAAAATGAACAACTGCTGTGATGACTTTGTATTCTCCTTTCCATGCATCTTGTTACAGTTTAATAAAAGATCTCTTTTTGTAGGAGTCCAAATATTTTCAAACAATGAGTGGCCTTTAGAAACATAAAGAATGGGCTGAACACCGGATATACTAGATTAGAAAATAAAAGTAAAAATTATACTAAGCAGTCTGCATGATTTTTATATACCAGGTAATAGAAATCCATGAAAACATACTGTTTGCAATACGATTACCTCCCACCTTATCTGTAGGGGACCCCCAGTGAATGTCTAAAAACATGGATAGTACTGAACCCTAGGTATACAATGATGATTACTATACATACATATCTATGAAAAAGTTTAATTTATAAATTAGACACAGTAAGAGATTAACAATTAATAATAAAATAGAATTATAACAGTATATTATAGTAAAAGTTATCTGAAAGTGGTCTCTATTTCTCTCAAAATATCTTATTGTACTGTACTCACCCTTCTTGTGATACTGTCAGATGATACAATGCCTAAGTGATGAGATGCAGTGAGGTGAATGGCATAGGCATTGTGATGTAATCTTAGGTTTCTATTATTAACCTCGACTAAGCACTTATCACTCACTGTAGCCACAATTTTTAATTTTTTGGTGTGATAGCAAAACTAGCACAAATTACTTTTTCCTTCTTCACAATTTCATGTGGAAAAAAATTGTTTTTACTATATTTTAGCAAACTCAGCATACTTTTCTTTTATTCCTCCTTATGTTAAAATCTTTCAACTTTCAATTAAAGGAAATTCTTTACAGCTTCTTTTTGGCATATCCTAATTGCTAGCATCACTTCTCTCTGCGCTTTGTGGTCATTATTAAGTAAAGTTAGGGTTACTTAACAAAAGCATGGCAAAACCACTCAATCTGATAACAGAGATGGCTACTAAGAGACTAAAGGGCAGGGAGCGTCTACAGTGTGGAGATACTGGACAAAGGGATGAGTCACATCCCAGGCTGGAAGGAGGGGCACCGAGCAAGATTTTATCACACCACTCAGAATGGCATGCAATTTAAAGTGTATGAAATGTTTATTTCTGGAATTTTCCATTTAATATTTTCCGATTTGTGGTTGACCTCAGGTAACAAACTGCGGAAAGTGAAACCACAGATCAGAGAGGACTACTGTATAATAAAACCTTTCTGGTGGTTTAAGAGCGTTCAGATCGCTTTTCATTTATCTAAATACCCTTGATTTTATTTTCTTTACCATCAAGATGTTGATGGAACTTGAAGCTATGCCAAATCATACTCAACTCTGCTTTGGCTTTTTCATTTAATTGATTTTATTTCAAATAATCCTTAGTCAGCTTCAGACCCTAGGGAAACAGCTGAGTAAGAGATGAAGCAGTAGAAAATACATGAGCATAAAAGGACTGTCTACAACTATTTTTGTAATGACATTATTACTGGGCCAAGCAATTTAGTCTTGGACTCACCATGCCTTTGATATTTGATATCAAATAATTAAATAAAGATAATCTTTAAGGAATGTCTTCAACTTTAAATATTATCCAATCTATCAAATGTTTTCAGAACAAAAATTATTTTTGCTAAATTAATATTATTTGAGACAACTGTGATTCTTAGTTAGATTTGGATTTCAAAAAAAAAGATGTTTACAATTTCATCTTCAGAATCATGAATAAAAATTATTAGTACATGGAATAGTTTGGAGTACTCCACTGGACCTTAGGAATAGAAACAATATAAGATATGATCCTTGTCTTCTCAAGTATGAAGTATTTTTGCATCTATTTAAAACAAAATAACAATTCATGGCAATATATGTGTGTTAAATACATAGAACAAGACATAAAAGTTATCATAAGAGGAACCAAATTAAAAACTGACTTGCCAAGATCCAGGGTGTCAAGGAAAATTCTTAGAGAAAGTTGTCCTCTTTCAAAGATTTATGTATTTTAAACTTAACCCTATAGGAAGAACTGAAATTTCTATCATCAAATTCTAACTCACTGAATTAATTCTACAACTGAAAATTGAATGTCTATACTAGGGTCTATCTTTCTCTTTTAAATAGATTTGAAGTCTTTAACAAATGAAATAATATATCTTTTTCTGAACTGGAATTTAAACATCTCTATGTGTTTGAAAGGTTATTTTCTGATAGAAAACTATGAACTCGAGTGAAATTGCTCTGTAACTTCAGAGCAGTGGTTTGGATAAAGTCAGCTTTCATAGGCAAGATAGTGTCACTTCCTAGAAGACTAATCTAGATGGTTTTTAATTCTGCTTTGACTTGATAAAATGGTTGCTATTATCTACTACAATATTTCTAACAGAAAATTGAAAATGTCTCCAATTAAGTATATTGTTTCTAAAAATGTGTAAAATGAGCTTTCTTAATTTTCAGAGAAAAAGAGAACCTCTCTGGATGTATGCCCAGAACTACAGATATAACAGAATTGGATGTGCAGAGACAAAATATAGATAGGGTAGCAATTAAATAAACTAAAATTGTTTCCATAGCAATTAAACAAACTAAAATTATTTCATTTGGAATTTTTCAACAGCTACAAAATGGCAGGTTACAAACTGAGTTAAAGAAGTTATTTCTTTTATGATATTGGGCAAACACTCCCAGGAGACCGACCATATATTAACTGTGCCACTACCTGTTCAATTTATTAAAAATAACTTCAAGATTCCTTCTCTACTTCATTATATGTAGGACGGAATTCAAAGGCAATGAACAATTTCAAATCCATTGGAAACAAATTGCGTGGTAAACAATGTCACAAGAGAATAATTGTTGCATACTTAAGCAAAAGCTTCCTCTCTGTCATATGCTTAAAGGCTACTGTTTTTCTAAAATAAAAGCATGTTTTCAAATTTTATTTTATAATCATCAGTACAGCTAGTAATTATGCTACAAGGACATCTAAAATGGAATTACAGACTTTCTGATGTGGGAACCCACTCAGAACCCCAAAGTTGATATGATAGTTGTTTTAAGCTGAAATTTTGAGATTGAACAGATGTAGAAAGAAGCCTTTTTTGGAGTTTCCTTTATTTGACTAAAAGCAGTAACTTCTAGAAAATGAGACTGCCATAAATTACCCCCAGGAGAGAGAGCAAAGAAAACCTACTATAACCTGCTTTAGGGGTAAGACCAATTGCATCCAAGTAAACGAATGTTAACATAACATTTTTTTAAGCCTTCCCTTTATTCTAAAAATCTATTAGCCTTTCCTAAAGAAACCTATCTGATCTCACATAGAAGTCTTTTCTCCCTCTTCCCCTACTAGGTTAGGTATATAAGCCTCCCATTATAACCATTTAGGGAGCTAGGTAATTTTTTATTAGCTCTGTCATACATATAAATAAATCTTTTTTCCCCGTTAATCTGTTTTTTATAAGTTTTATTTGTAAGTTCACTGTTACTAGCCAAAAGGGTAAAGGAAAAGGTTTTCCTTCTGGACAATAGCAATCAAGGTACCTAAACAATATTTCAATATATCAAATATGATAAGGCTGATCTGTGTATCAGGACCCATAAAATGGAGACCACACTCCTGGTTCTGCCCAGGTCACAAACCTAACCTGCTTCAACGTGCACTTGCGGAAACCTGTGTCAATGAAACCTAATACACACCAACCACAATCCTCTATCCTAGCTTTAGCTATTTTACCTGACCCTGGGAAACAGGACCTCTTAGACTTAAAACAAAAACCCAGACCTCAAGCCAATCATGCCCCCCTTTATGTATTGCTGCTTCTAACGATAAAAAAACTTTCGTCCAAAATGCCCGAGGAAAGTGCACCGCTATTTGTGACGCACTGTACTCCCCAATCCACGCATTATTTTCCTTTGAATAAAGAACAACAAACTCATTACTAACTTGTTTTAGTTTGTGCGACATCACGGGACTGAAGACAGCTGCCGTGCATTCCTAGACGACTGCTGGAAGAAGGAGACGGTATCCAGAGAGTGCTTTTAGTTTGCGACCCGCCCAGGCGCTCTCCAGGATCTCTGCAAGCTTTTCTCCCATCATGCTCAGTTTTTTGTATGCTCTGAGCACTTCCGGTTTCCTTGTTCTAATTCTTCCGGGTGGAAATTTGCGCTATGACAGATTTCAGGTTTTCCCAATGAGACTTATCAGGCCACAACATTTGGGTTACTGGCCAACCTCATCTACAAGTGGTGTGTCCTGGAGGTCTTGGAAGCCTGAAGACCTTTGCACAGGCAGCCAGAATGAGTAAATCCATTGAATTAGGGAGGATTACGCCAACAAAGGAAAATGATGGATACACTTCAATCTATGAAAGCAAGATGGCAGCCTAGAGGATCCACAAAGTCCACAGCAAAAGCTGTTTGTGGGCGGGCAACTGCTGGAGGGTATAAGAAAATAATTAAGGGAAATCAAGACAAAAAAATTCATACTGTTTTGACCACTGGCACATCAAAATCTAAGGAGGCACAAGACAGACTCTTCAAACCGTTAGCACAACCACCACTATAAAACGTCTAATGGAAGGAATAATAGATCTATTGCAAATGAGATTCTCCAAAACCAAAGCCACAAAGTTGGTGGGCATGGGATCCAGCATGTAAAAGCTGTTAAACCAAGGGCCCCAACACCCCCACTAGCTGCAGACCATCCTGTGGCCTCTTAGGAGCCAGGTAACCCAGCAGGAAGTGAACTGCCTGTGAGCAAGTGAAGCTCATCTGTATTTGCAGCAGCTGCACAGCATTAGCATCACTGCCTGAGCTCCACCTCAGATCATTAGGGATTAGATTCTCATAGGAGCACCTGTCCGTAGTGCCAAAAAAGTTGGGGACCACTGTTTAGAGCACTCACCATTTTGTTATTTGACAAATATAAAAGATAGTAGAAAAATATAGCTAATTAAAAGCAAAAGCCTATAAGGAGTTTTATATGTGCTGGCATTCTTAAACCAAGGAATATAATTCAAATAATTAAAACTAGATACAAAAAAAAGCATGTCTTCCAATTTTCATGAAACAAGGGCTTATTCATATAATTGCAGGTTCTTTGGAAAAGGAAAAAAATAGTGTTCAATTTATTTTCTATGTAAATAAACTTAAAAATAATAAAATAGAATAACTTCCTCAATTTTTTTTAACAGAGCAAACCGAACTTTAAGCTAAATATTCCAATATGTTAAAAGCTTAATTTGTTAAAGATTTGTTATTATTATTACTTCATGTTTATTTCAAGTATATTCTCATATCTTTATCTAGTAATTTTCGTCATTTTCTGTACTTCAGCATTTAAATTTAAAAGTTGATTTTCTTATTTAGCGTATATGTATAATATGCAAACATTCAAAATCTGGTCTCTGATCATTACTATCAAAGACAAAAAAATTATCTTTAGAACAAAGCATGATTCTAATCCACCTGGCATATATTTTTTGTTTTAATTTCTTAAAATCAGTAATTTACCGCACACACAGCATAAGCATTCCTGCATTAAAAAAAAAGAGAGAGAGAGAGAGAGAGAGAGAAAATGTCATGCTAACAATTTTCTTTTATTTTCATGTTTCAAGAATCAAAAAAAATTGATCTAGCACATAGGGATTTTATTTAAAACGTAGTTCTCAAGAGTTGCATGTCTGTAAATAAATGGGCAGAAATGGCCGAGACTGACAGCTTGCCTGAGGTCCCTTGAAAAGGCTAGCAACTCTTTAGAAACCTCAGTATTACTGGTCTAAGTGGCAAGATTTCTGGGCCAGGCACTACAAAGCTGCTATTTTTTCAGAATTTGGTTTGGCTTCACTTCTCTATAGCTGTCCCAGATGGACAAGAAAAGTAAGACAATCTATACTGTGGTTCTTGTTTTCTGTTAGCACCAGCGAAGAGATGTGAGGTCCAACATCGTATTCCTTACAAATTTAGCAAAAAATGCATAAAGGGAAAGGTATCTATCTGTACATTCTATGGACAAAATAATTACAGCAAAGCAGAGATTATATTTTTTACATTGTTAAACAGCAAATATATGATTTAGAAGTAGATTATCTTAAAGTTAATTATCTGAAAAGCACATATAAATTCACCAAAGGAAAAATATAAATCATTATTAATATATAGTACAATCACAAAAAAGAATATTGGTCATTATATTCAAACTTTAATTTCAATAAAAGTATTTCATATTTCAGCAACATGGATGTTAAAAGCCTTTTAACAGCATTTACATGCTCTTTTTCTAATTTGTAAGCCAAATTTCAGCCAATTTAATATAAAATAAGCATACAAGATAGTTACAAGGAAGATTTTTATCATTATGTTCATTTTTACTAATTATTATAACTGATCTAGGTTTTTAAATTAAATTATATTGATTAGGTAAATATATATGATCATTGTTAAAATTTTATTTTTTGACCTTTTGGTATTTCTTAACTCAGAATAAGTTTAACATATTCCATATCAAAGTATCTGATTCTTAAACTCAAAAAAGATTTCTAAAAACTTGAAAGGTAGGTTTTATTCATAGTATATAATTGTAAGGGAGTGAGAATAAAGAAGGAAGGAGGAAAAGAATAACTAGAGGAAAAAAGAGAAAGAAGGTGGTATAAAAAAGCAGAAGAGAGAGAGGTATAAGAAGGAAAGAAGCAGAGCATTGGAAGGAAATGATCTAAAAAACAGGAAAAAATTGTTGAATAATTTTACTACAATGTTTATCTTTTTAATACATTAACACACTGAGAAAAGGAAAAAATCGATTTAAGACTTAAGGGCAAAATGAGGTAACTTAGCATTGTCTCGATCCATTAAGGGGTTAAATTCTACTCTAATTTTAAGTACCTTCAGTCATCAATTAATACAACCAATACCAGGATTTCCTCACACACAACAGAATAAAGAGAAACAGCTGCCATAGAGTTCAACCATCCTCATTAATACAGATATGGTGACTTTGGACCATCCCAAGAACCTGGATTTTATTGACTAATGTCCCATCACAGTCAACAGGAAACTATAAACAGCAGAATCAATCTGCACAAATATTAGATATTAATAATATCATATATGGAATATGTGCATAATAATAAATTTAAATTAAAGATATACATGATGTGTTAGGCCCAGACATTTAAATAAAGAATAAGAGACTATAAAATGACCAAGATTATTTAGAAAATAACCAAAGGGAACTCTAGTAATTAAAAAGTAGAATAACAAAATAATTAAATGGACAGTTTCAAGAGCAGATTAGCCATAGATGAAGAAGGAATTCACAAATTGGAATTCAGAGACACAGTAAGTACTCAGAAAACATCTCAGAAAGTTAAAAAATAAATATGAAAGAGTGGTTAAGACACATGAGGATAGATTGAGAACTTCCTACATTTCTAGAATTATAATAAAGACATTATGTGGCAGAAACAATATATTAAGGAATAATGTTTAAAGAGAGTTTTTTTTAAAAAGTAATAACAAAATTTTCAAACTCAAGAAGCCTAAAGAAATCCCACATCTACACATACCAAAGTGAACCTGAAAACACGAAAAAACAAGGAAAATGCCCAAATGCATCCCAAAAAATACTATAAATTATCTACAAAGGAACAGCTACACTGATAGCTATCTCTTAAATATAAATACAAAAAGCCTAAAGTCATTGAATAACTTCACTGTACAAAAAAAACTCAATAAACCTAAAATTGTTTATTCAGTAATAAAATAGCTTTCAAAAACGAAGGACAAAAAGGGGTAAAAAGACAATTTCATAAAATACAAATGGTCATAATTTTTTAAAATTATTATGAATTTAAAAATGTGTAATGAATATAATTTAGAAACATAATTTAGAAAGGTTTAAGAAAATTATATGATCATGTTTAAAACATGCTGATTTTTTAAAAATTAGGTGTTAATGTCATGTTGAAAATACAGAGTTAAGGTATTGGATAACTATCATTAATAGTGAATAGTAATAAAATATTCTAAGATCCTTAAATTATCTGGTGTAAGGGCAAAAATACTGATTAAATTTAGACACTTTTAGTAAAATGTACAAGTAAACTGCCAAGAGTAGCTTACAGTAAATGAGGAAAATATAATAAGTAAAACACAATTCTAATTAATGTAAGATATGTGATCAAATAAATTAGAAAAAATGAATAAATATATATAATTTCAATAACTGTGGTGAATTAAACCTTCTGATTAAAAGACAAAGACTGTTAAGCTGTATAGATGCTAAAGCCAGAAAAATACATATACAAGAAACTCTCCTAAATTATATGAACACAGAGTATGGAAAGAAAAGAACAAAACTAGAAATAAAAAATTCAAAGAACAGTGATTAGCTTTATTAATATCAGATCCAAAGACACTTTAAAGCAAAATAAATTAAAATAATTTAAAAATCACTTCCATGTGATTAAAAGGTCTACTCACTTGGAGAATATAACAATCCCAAACTTTAATGAATTTGCACTCAAGACATTAAGAAAAAATTATTTTAACTATAAGGAAGAATGGACAAGTTTCCCCATTGCAGTTCAAGATCCTCTGTATGTAAATCAGTAATGGTAGATTAGACAGAAAAATATCTGATAAGCCTATGAAATAAAAGTATAACATAAATATACGATATAAATATAAAGAGTGATTTAATGTACACCTATAGAACTCTGAATCTACTAATAGAATACATGTCATTATTTAGTCTATATGAATAAAAATAAATCTCAAAGGGAGAGCAAATAAATTTCTAAAGATAACCATGCAGACCAAATTAATGACAGAAACATGTTTTATTTTTTGAAAATTAAATTTAAGAATTAGAAAAAAGTATAAACATCTCAATATTCAAAAATAAACCAAAATGAAAATCAGATATTCAGAACAGAATTTTAATAAAAATATATATTCAAACTTGTGGTACTTACTATGCCACAATGATACTTATAAAATTTACTACCCCAATGACTTATATGAGAAAAAGAAATAATGAAAATTAAAAATATAAACTTTCAACTTAAAAAGTTAAAAACAATTATATTAACCAATGTTCAAAGGAAACTTATAAAGATAAGAACAAAGATTAAAGAAATAGAAACAAAAAATTTAAAGTAGTCAAGCACTGATATCTAACATTAATAAACAACAAAAAAGCTTTGTCAAGATTGTTCAAGACAAAAATATAGATATTACAGTATAAAAAGATAATTAGATGTTTTTAAAAATATCATCCACTAAAGTTGACAACTTAAAATTGAAAATTTCAGAGTCTGATAAAGCACCCACACACAGAACTCATTAAATAGCTCCAGGGCCTTTTTAAGTTCCTCAACTCATTCTATGGCTCCTGATTTCTATTTCAACCTTGGATGCTTTTTGTCAGTCAGGATTTTAGCGAATACTAAGGACTGGAAACTTTAGGTCTATCCTAGATCTAGCGCACCTTTGACAGAATAACTACCAGCTGGAACTTGGTACCTATAGCTACTCTTATCTCAGTTTATACTCTTAGGATCACTAGTGCAACCTCAAGGACTGATATGTAGGCAAGTGAAAACTAAGATTAGCGAGAACTGCTAAGTACCTACCTTACAGTCAATATCTTCTTCAAAACATGGTCAGGATTAATATACTCTAGAATATAATGCTTTCTGAAACAGTGGTTTCTAAATTTTAAATTTTCACACATTAACACACACAAATATTCACCAAAACAAATTTAATGAAACAACAGTGCAGACAACTTTTATCATATAAGGATAGTTAAAGAAAATAAAATAAAAGTAATCAAGGAACAAGAAAGATGAACCTAGCTTCATAAAAATAAATGCTACCTTAACAAATAAAAAAAAATGATATTATCTCAGAATACCTGACAACTGGCAGATTAATATTTACCTATATATAAAAATTCAATTTTCTAAGAGCTGGTGAAAACACATCACCAGTCCACAGACATATTTGACATGAAAACAAAGGGATCTCCCACGTGAGACTAATGCAAGTAGTATTCACTCGAGGGAAGCAATTTTCAGGACTTCAAAGTTTCCACATGCCCTGATTTTGTCTCCACTCTAGCTCCCACCTTACTTTGTCACAATTCAAAGAACTAAAACCACATGTATTTCAACTAAAGTATTCATCACTTTTACCTCTACATGGTTTAATGAAATAGTTATGAATAGAGTCATCTTCTCATTGAATAATCTATTTTAGTGTTTAGGAGATCAGCACCTAATATGATCAATTGAATTAATTCAGTTAGTAACTATTTACAAGTTATATGTTTATGTTTATGTTTATGTTTATGTTTATACAAGGATATGTTCTTAAGGTTCATTCTTAAGTCACTGGGGAAAATCTTCCCTTTGAACCTATCAATTCTATCTTCTGATATTGGTGATGATCAAAAAGTCAAAATCACATAGCAACCTAGGCTCTTGGGATTCGCACTAGTCAAGCCAAAAAACCTGGAGACATTCCAAGATTTCATAAACAGGAAGCAGTAACATACGAATATATCATTATAGGAACAATACTATAGCTCACCTTCAAACAATGTTATCTTACCTAATGCATGAAGCATTATATAAAATATATACAAAATGTCCTCAAATTTTTTATTTAAAATATTGAACATCAATACTTTAAATAGACTTACTTATAAATTTATTTCTTTAGTAGATGCTATATTATGCTCTCAAACTTTACCAAGTTCAGCAAAGAATGTACATCTTATTATCATCAATAATGCTCTGATTTTGTCTAATATATATATGTGCTTTTAGAAAACAAACTTGGAATCCTAAGTCAAATTATATATAAGCTAAATTAAAGATGAGCTAAAGATTTAAACATATAAATAAAAAGATAAAATACTACAAGAAATTTATTAAAAATATTCTTATTAACTGTTGAGAGTCAGGAAGTCTTTTTAGGAAGGCAGAAAACCTGGAAGCCAAAATAAACAGACACACATATTTGACAATGTATGAATAAAATGCATGTATTTATAGATTGCCAAAGATTCTATAAATGAACTCAGAAGAGAAACCATAGAATGGAAGAAAAGTTTCACAACACGTATGAACCAAAAAGAAGTACACTGTTAATATATAAAGGGCTCCTTCAAATTAATAAGGGAAATACATTCTCATAGAAAAGAGAAGTAAATAAACAAATAATTTACGGAAAACAATGCAAATATCAAAAAACAATTAGTAGATGTAGAACATTTCTAATACTCAGTAAATTAATTGCCAATTAAGACAGTGACACAATATCATTTTGCCCATCACATAAGCAAAGTTTATAAAGAAAGTTAACATTGAGTGTTGGTGAGGAAGCTGGGAATTGGACATTTTTATACATTACTTGTGCAAGTGGAAAACACAACAGTCATTTTAGAAAATAATGTAATATAGCTTTTAAAGTTAAAAGTACATTTAACATAGTAACACTATCTTTGGGAAACTATCCTACAAATATAAGAATAACAGCATGAAGACATCTATATTGAAGGGCATTTATTATACCTTTATAATGGCAAAAATAAAACCATCTGAATATTTATCAACAGGGAATCAAATAAATGCATTAATAGTACAAGCATAATATGAAATAGTATATTGGTATTAAAAAGTGCTTTTAAAACTTTTATTTCCACAATTAACAGGAAAATAAATACAAGTTGCAAAGTAATGTGTATAATCTGTTTATATTTTTATAACAACTACTAAAACTCCTACATAATATGTGGGAAATTATGAGGTACAGAATAAAGATAATATATATCTAATAACCATATAAAGTAAAGTAGTTCAAAATTTAAAAAAATTAAATTATAAAATTTTAAATGCATGAACTCAATATGATAATTAAAAATTTTACTATGTATAATATATTATCACATTATTTTGGAGCTTTGCTATTACCCTCATAAGAATTGGTTAAAACCCTTAGCATGGATCCAGGATATCCTTAGTGATCCCCAGCAGGAGGGATACCTTGGAGTGAGGTTGTTTCCATAGAAGTCTTTTAGGCTGGCAAGCATTGCCTGGGTCAAAGGGCTGGTCCTCTACCTTAAGTGTACCTTAACCCTGCACTGTCTCTGTAGAAATAAGGACCCTCCTCTCATGGGAGGGTTCATGTTCAGCCAAAAGAGATAAACAAAGCAGAGTGCTAATGCACTCATTTAAAAGAATTTTATTTAGAATAAAATCAAAACCCTAATGTATTTATTTACCGTGAGAAATAACAGGAATATGGGCTAGAGAAATTGAAATTCATGTTTCCTGTATGATGACATAAATGGTGAGTCAAAGCATAATCAAAAGATTGCTTGATATCTTAATAATCAGACACCAGACCAGTTAACTTACCAAATATTTAAAGATATCTAGGTAAGCCTTCAGTGGTAAAAGTGTCTTCTGTTAGGAAGCATTTAAATGAGCCAACTTTTCCCTCTGTAACACCCACTTTCCTGGGTTTCCATGACTAATAAACTCTTATTCACAATTATATTTTCTCCCCTCAAGTATGCTAATACATTCAATCACATTATAACCCCAGTACTTCTATATTAAGAACAATTTTGGCTCTTAGATGATTTCATATCTATAAACTGATCCATTAAGTATTTATCTTGTAGATTAACTCTAAAAAATAAAAGCTATCTTATAGCCTTCATTTTCCCATTGTTATAGGAACTTTATTGCAGTTCCTCAAATACCGACAATAGGCTATATTACTACTCTTCAGAGAATATTGCTTAACATATGCACCCATATTTTTAGATTGCTGAATCATACAAGCCTTATTCAGACACATTCAGCTCTTATAACTGTGAAAAATAAAACATTATTTACAATGAAGAATGGTTATAATACAGTAATATTTCACTAGTATTCACAGAATATACAAAAAGTGATTCACAATACTGCATTAAAAATACTCATATTGCTCCCTTGACTCACTAAATCTAGACTATTTAAGTGTCAGCAAAAGATCCATTTTCAAAGCTATAAAACAGATCCCTCTGAATAAAGATGCAAACATTTTTAAAATGAGGCTATATACTCTGAAGTAAAAAGTAGTTTTGTTATTCTTCCACTTTAAACATGTGACAAGATGTTGAGTGAAACATTTCTGTTACTCTAAAACTGCCAAACAAGGTAAAACAAAACAAAACAAAACAAAAAAATGCTAATTACCTCAGATTCTAAGTCAAGCCATTAATGTTTGGAACAAACCAAATGTTGGGCCCCTGGATGCATATTGACTCCTAAGGGCTTGCTAGATTGAATTGGGATATAACTATCCCTCTCTTAACCTCTTTTTCCTCATCAAGAATGGAAGGGAAAAGTCAGTGCATTTTCTATTAAACTGAGAATTTGGAACTCTGATTTTGACCCCCCTCTCTCCTCCTCTTTCTAATTATATAGGTTAGGAAACGTAGGGCCAGCAGGTTGAAGGTATCTGTTTCTTCCACCGCTTTGTAAATTTTAGGGAATGTTGCCACAGTTTTTGGAAGCGCGCTCTCTCTCTCTCTCTCTCTCTCTCTCTCTCTCTCTCCTCTCTCTTCTCTCTCTCTCTCTCTCTCTCTCTTGAAAAGACAGAATTGTTTACTACCCAGAATCCCTTCTGAAAAAACTACTAGCAAAGTATATATTTTAGCAAGAACTCAGAGGGAGTGCAAGAAATAATGGTGACCAATTAAATTATTAATAACACGTGTATAATTGTGTAGCTATTAAAATATATTTTTAAGTTCTATTTACTAATATTTTACTTAGAAAATTTGCCTCGACATAAGTAAAAATGTTCTGTAGTTTTCATTTTTTTGCATTATTTTTTAAAATCAGAGTTTGGCTTCAGCATAGTAGATATCTTCAGCAAGAGATACTGTCTAGAAATGGTCATAAGGAGGTTTCTGGGGTACTCATAATATTGTTGTTTTTTTTTTTTTAAATCTGTGTGTTCAAGTGTGTTCAATATACAGAATTTCCTCAAGCTATACATGTAACAATTGTAAACTTTTCTTCCTGTATGTTATACTTCACAAAAGAAGCTTTAAAAGTTATGCTACCTTTATAAGATGAATTGGGGAGTTTTTATCTTTTTTTGAAACCATAGCTATTTAAATATCAGAAATATTTATTCTTTAACATTTAGCTAGAACATAGCTATAAAACCATCTAGTCCTGACATCTTTTCTTCAGAAGCTCTCTTAAGCACATTTTAGTCCTAGTGTTACAACCTGGTTGCTAAATTGATATTAATAAGACAAGTCCTATTCCCATATAACATGTATTAGTGTTATAATTCCTCAAAGTCAAAAAGTATATTACTACATGAACCAATGATGCATTTATACCAGATAGTCATGAATGGGGCATAGGACACTACTGTCCTTTCCTTTTAAAATAGTCAACACAGGGCTTAACTGGTAGTCAGATTTTCTGAACAATAATAATATAACATGGTCACTGGTAGGGGTATCGTTTTGATAACAGTGGATCAAATGTTGGCATTATTAATGTAATGGAAAATGTAAAGCTATGTTATGGGTTTATTACACTGAAAATGAACTTTAGGTAGTTATGTCACATTGACTTAATAAAAGAGAATAGTAAAAATGCAGATAAAATGCTACAACATCAGTTTACTAGTAAAATAGTAGAGTAACAGTTTACACCTGTCGTAAAGATAAGTAGTTACCTAAATTATATGAACAAATCCATATAATATTTTTAGACATGAAAATTAAGCGGCATGAGCTGTAAAGCTCAAAGTTCTGTTAGGTTGCCACAATATATGCTATCATCAAGATGAAGCATGACCATCAGTCTTTCGAACCATTTGTGCAAAATCTGTTTCTACCCTGCAAAACTACTGTTAGAGAGAGGCACCTACTTGAGTAAGATATGAACAAGGAAACCTCATGATAATGAGGCCGTTACAAGGAGCTGACATTGAAAGTTCACATTATAGAAGGAGACCAGAGAAATGATTATGGTACATTTCTAAGGGGAATTTATGGAGAAGATTATAAATAAGTCAAACTATGCTGCAAGGAAAAAGATATACAAATAAAATTTGCATTATGATTTCCCCGTTTCCTCTATAACCTCTGCCACAAAGTAGTCTTTCCTAATTATTCCTCTCATGTTCTGTGTAAAACTCGAAGTAGGTATTTAGCGATAACTTACAAGGTTGTATATTCTTTTACTCTAAGGCCTCTGTGTTTGGCAGTCATTCTCAGTAATACCACAAAAAGTTGGTTAAATTTCACAGCCTGGCAAGAATGATGATTTAATTTCGGTTCTAGGTTACTTTCATGTTTTTTTACTACTGAATCATAAGCAAACAGACCAAAAGATATCTATGTCATTCTCAGTGAGTTGTGCAGTTTCCTGATGCCTCCGTATAGCCTCACAGTGGTTAATATAGTTGAGAGGGAGTGCAGACTCTAAGCTGGAGAAGTCAAGACATTGCAGGCTCATCGTCTCATATGCTGCTCGTCCAGGTGTGGCCACATTCACTTATCACCCAGCACATAAGAGATATCGCCGGGCACTTGTATAATGGGGTTCTTCATCTAAGTTATAAAATTACCAAGCAGGGATCAAATCTTTATATTCTGTACTCTGCTGAGGGTCTGCCACAAGGCTGGTATACACAGCCAGAGTGAAATACCTTATTAAACAGCAGGATCAACCTACTTTATACTCAAATTAGAGGATTTGATAGAAATCTGAATTTTTGCCTCTTTCTATATTGAGAAATATAAAATAAACTTTGAGAAAATGCAATGAAACAAAATTCTCTGCATGCCCTTACCCCACCCCTCAAAAAAATAACTGCAGCTACATCAATAGAATTGAATTCAGCTTCAAGTGAAAGCACTCTCATCTAACCCTGGGAGTGATGGTGGGAATGAATGTTTGAGGGAAGACATTTTGATCCTACAAGAAAGAGGAATAAAAGTAGAGACAAAAGCAAAATATCCTGGAAACAATTCAAGTCCTTAATGGACCATTAGCAAACACTCAGTGAGGTAGAGCTCTGGATTTGGGTGGATGGCCCTATTTTGATCAGTGGCTTAAATCAAAGAGTGAGATCGATTCAGGCATTACAGTGCCCCAAGCAAATTGATTGGACCATTATTTATTTATTTGTTCATTTATAACTGTTCTTGTCTTGATGTGAACAGCCTCTGTAAGATTTGAAAATTCCCAGATCTCTGATCTTTTATATATATATAATTTTTTTTTATTTTTTTTTCTGCTGGAAAGGTTGTGTGGTGAGTTAGAGAGAAACAGGGTAAAAGTCCACATTGCTCTATAACTGCACTAAATATAAAATTGCCATGCTTGTGTTAGTAAAGGCATAGTGCCCTTTCAATGCAAATAATTGGTTTTGCAATGTAAGAGAAAATATTATTAAGTATTTTGTTCACGGTGTTTAATCCACTATAGATGGCACTTGGAAGAAAAGCATTAGATATAACGCTACCTCACAAGGATCCTATAATTTTAATGTATAAGACATTAGAGCATCTCACACACACCAATTCCAGAGTGGAGGAAAAAGACAATAGAGAAACTCATTCAGCATAACTGACTGCAAGTGCAGCATTAATGTTTTAATAAGCCATCTGATTTACCTTGCAGGTGGCTACTTCAGAACAAGAATTTCTTTATAGAAATAATCAGATAGAATTTTAAAATCTGATAATGTGAATTGATCCAATTAGTTTTTCTACCTTCCTCCACCAAAGCTGTATCTAATGACAACAAAGCTTTTTTAAAGGGCATTTTGATGCTGTTTGAAGAAGGCAAGGCTTCTAAGACTGCTTCATTGTGGGGAAAGGGAAGAGGAAGGAAGTCATAAGCCACAGGAGGCCTCAGAAACAGTGCTACCATTGTTCTTTTTTCTGCAAACAGAATAGTCATATTTATTCTTTTCACTGGGAATAATCCTAGGACTGGTCAAGATTTAAATTACGGACCAAAGAAGATATATGTAAAACTACATTTAATATGTCCTACTTGGTTGAGATAGACACTGTAAAAGGACTTTGAATCCTGATAAAATGAGGAAAATTGGTTATTCTTACCCCCTAATATGCTGGCTACTATGAGAAATTTAAAATTAAAGAGACTACTTAACTTCACTTAGCACTAAGAAAAAAATGAGGAGATTATTAACTGTTTTAGTAGAAAGATATTTTGGAAAGATTGTCCTCAAGTTCATCCCTCTCATCTCTTTAAAAAAGAAAGAAAGAAAAAAGCTATCCCTCCTAGTCTAGTTATCACTACTTTTGTTTTCCTGTCTGCTTTTTAAAGCTAAACCTAAGCTGGCAGTTTTGACTGTCTCCCATCACATTCTTTAAGTTACTCCACATGGTTTTCATTTTTCCTTCTTGATGTAACTGCTTGTATAAGCATAAAGAAATGAGGACTTTTTGACTCTTTAGATGTTACAAAACGAATTCCATGGAATCATGACAATAATGTCAACTTGCATATAATGGAATTGCCCTTAGGGTGTGACCAAAACATCAAAGAAACCAAAAGAAACATCTGGCCCCATCTGCAGGAACTGATAAGCATGAGGATCCTACCTTATAAGGTCCATATAAGCTGAACACACCTTAGAGAGCTGATGCTCAAGCCTAACCCAATAGCAACATGGACTGGTGAGCTAGAGAGACCGTCTGACCTTCTGACTCTTCATAGCCACTGGCTTGGGACCCATATGCAGCTCAGCGTTCAGCCAGTCAATAGAACTCGCTTTAGAGATGCTAAGGACTTTCATCCCTTTGCACTGTCACGTAAAACTCTGTACTTCCCCTCTCTGTGTGCTGTGTGTTAAGCTATGTGGGCTACTAATTAGTTTATCTGAGAAGGTTCCACTCAATAAAATTGGCATCATGGAAAGTCAAAATTCCATTCAAGAGTCTTACTTCGGTAGCCACTTTTCTTGCTCACAACACTGCTCCAGCCAAGATTATTAACAACTTCTCGTTTTTGCAAATTCTATAGATGTATTCAATTCTAATGTTAGTTCCATCATCTGCATATTTCACACAGTTAACCCTACTCTCCTACTTGAACCCCTTCCTGTCCTGACTTCCACATCACAGCACACCACTGACTTTTGCTTTTGTTTATCACATCTTCCTATACATTCATTCTCTGACTCAATTTCAACCTTTCTTTATTCTACCTAACTTTCAAAGCTGAGATTTCTCAGCTTTGGTCCTCATTTGTTTCTCACTTGTTCTCTTTTCCTCCTCATTGCACCTGGGAGATCTTGAGTATAAACATATGAACAAAAATTCTCTACACATACCTCCAACTCACCATGTCAAAATACAATCAGCATACTTTTTCTGAAACTTGCACTGCCCCAGAATTTGATCTCTCAAGATTCCAACCAGAAACCCAAGAACCAATCTAGAAAGATAACCCATAAATTAGTATATGTATTAAGGGTAGAAGCTGTGTTTTCACATTCCTCTTTAAACTGTGAGAGGGTGATAATCAATGAAATAAATTAATAAATTAATAATAAACAAATAAATAGATAAATAATAGAAACTTAAAAGGAAGGCATCAAGCAATATTTTCACCTTATATGAAGAAAGACTGATCAAATCCATTGAGAAAAGTAATGACTAGAAATATTGCTTTACTTTCGACCTTAGACTATTGTATGAAAACCAAATATAAAAGAACAGAAGAGTCAGGTTGAAATAGGAACATATTCCTTTAAAAAGAAAAGCCTTCAATATAGAGACTAAAATGTTACTGTGTAAAAAGATTGATTTCACTACACATGACTGATTTGTCTAGAGTATGAAGATTTATTATCATAAGAAGTTATTATTTCAGGAACTGAAAATAAAATCAATACTTTGGAGATCATTAAATCTTGGCATGAATTGAGCACTGAAGTCAGTATATTTTATTGGGGCATTGGGGCATTCATATTTTGGGAACTCTGGAGGTCATTTTGCTTACATTCTTCATTTCATTTTAGTGTAAACAAAAATAACCCAAATTATCTTTTTGAATGATCTCTGTTGTATTTTTAACAATGTATGCTACTCTACATTTGATTACAAAGTTTTGTTTTGCTCTATAACTGTGATCAATAAAACCAAGGCAGATGAGAAATGAAGTAATAAAGGTTTATAGTCAATGTAATAATTCTAGAACAAAAAAAAAAATCATCCAAAGGAAGTATGAAAGAGTTTGGCAAAGGTGAAAAGTTATGGTAATTCATGTTTAAAACTAATGTTTTTAATATGAATAAAAGTGAGTTTTTTATCTTTCAGAGTAACAGTAAATGAGAACACCAGGTTATTTCTTTCTTAGAATTTATCCTTCCAAATACTACACACCTGCCTCCCTATTAAAAGCTTTCAAAACAGGATAAATAAATCAGGATCCACATGATTCAAAACAGGATCAATAAATCAGGATCCACATGATTCTAACCTGTTCCTGAAACACTGAAAATATTCTCTTTCTAGGCAGAAGTTCCCTATTCTCTTTTGCAAGGTGAATTCCATCTTCTGAAACATTCAATAGATAAATGGCTACTCACAGATTTTTGCACAGAAGAGAAAAATGGAGCAGGAGATCTTTATAGGAAATGATAAGTAGAGACAAACTGAATAAAAAAGTTCTGTATTGTCTAGTATATATCTTCCTTCCTTCTTCCTTCTTCCTTCCTTCCTTCCTTCCTTTCCTTCCTTCCTTCCTTCTTCTTTTCCTTCCTTCCTCTTTTCCTTCCTTCTTTCCTCTCCTCTCTCTTCCCCTCTCCTCCACTCCTATACCCTCTTATCCTCTTTTCCTTTTCAGAATACCAAAAAGGCCAAGAGTCAATTATCTTTAAATGTGTAAATATTGCTATTTACATATTTTTATTAGCAGTCAACTTGATGGAAACACCATGGGTATGTATAAGCACATTTGTGTTTTCAACTTGATAGTAAAAATAGCATTTTTAAACTCAGACTGTTGGTAATGAAGTTATACTTCAGTGAAAATTTCTAGGGACACAAACATCCAAGTAGAAGGAATATTATTTGAGAAAAGTGGAAGTGATGAACAAAAATAAACCATTAACAATAAATGAGAGTTGAATACATAAGGATATATAATCTAAAATATTTTAAAATTAAATCTGTGTTGTTAATATTATCCATAATGGAATTGAATTAGAAGTCTTTTAATAAAATATGTAAAAGAAAGATTCAGTAGTTGATAATAGAGTAATTAAGAGTTTAAATTTAAGCAGAAAGAGCAAAAAGTAATGCATACTCTGGAGTAAAATCTAAAAATTCAAGTGTACATAAAAATAAGTCAAAATTGGAAAGTAAGAAATTCTAATCTACATATAATGAACAGTGTTACTTCTTAGCCTCAATTTTGTGGATAAAAATCAGATGAAGGACCAAATTTTCATTTTCATCTGGATGTTAGTATATTAGAAAGTACGGTATTTAAAGCAGTGATCTTAACATAATCTTAAAGATTAACACCTATCACAGAAGTTGAACTGAACAGTTTTCTTCTTATAGTTATATCGCGATTATAGTTGTGCTAAATTCAAACATACAAATTATTAATTTTGTTAAAACTCATATAAAATTATTCCAAGAAATAAGCTATAAAATTTAGCATTATATTAAGAATATTTTTAAATGTTTTATTTTCTTGTACTTTTCATATCACATAATTTCAAAATGTCTAGGGAGTGAATTTAAATATTTATGAGGCATGTCAAATTCATTATCTTTAGAAAAAAAAAAGAAAAGAGGAATATGTGTACATGTTGACCATGGTAAATTATTCTTAAATACTGTCGTAAAATTAGACAGTGAGATAGTAGGTATATGTGCCACAAAATAACTATTAAATGTGGCTATTATATGTCAAATTTTATATGATAATAGTGTATTTTCAAAAATTTAAATATTGTTAGGTTGACATTACAACTGGTTCAACATAAAATTATGATTATTCACTAGTGCAGATGCTATGACTAAGTGATAAGTTGCAATTTGAAATGGTCAAATGATTAAGGTCATAGTCATGTACTTTAAAAAACAGCAACACCTCCTAATTTTCAGGTTATTTCAAGGACATGGGATCTCAACATTTGTATACCTGCACATAACAAAACTTTTTATTTATGTTACCTGTATGTTGTCAAACCCACAAATTGGTCATATTCTGCAAATAAAGAAAATCAACCTCCCTTTTTTGATGAACATTTTGAAGCTATTCTAAAGGTAGCTATTTTTATTCTAAACAAGCCACTTTTGCTTGTCTAGTGGACATTTTTAAACATCTGATGGACCATCCTGGCACAATTTATGCATTCATTTGACATAATGTTTTTCAACTAATATATTTATATTATTTTTATTTTTTATCTCATTTTAACTCTATGTCATGAATAAAATATTGTTTCAAATTTTAATATTATACCTAAGTACAAGGAAAAATTCTAAAGCAAATTATATTTTTAATCCTACATAAACAGTCACATTTAAATAAATATTTTCTAAATACAATTATAAATTATTGTTAGTATAATCTGAATTATTACTATTTTCTATCATTTCACTGAAATCATAAGAATTATAGGCATAGCTTGGTTCAGAGGTCAGGCATTATCACTATTTTTTTAAATTTTAAAAGCACTTTGAAATTACATCTATATTTGAATCTCTTAGCGTTTTCAATTCTATACAAGCAATGCTGATTTAGTGGTAACACTAAATTTTTTAGGGTGAAGTTAAGTTCTGGATCCATTATCAGAAAGGTAAATATATTAAGTTGATCTATGTTTAATAGTACTGATAAATTTGCTTTAATTTTTTTCTTACTTTTTCACCCTTATCCTCTAGCAACTAAGAGAATAATTTTGTGTAATGGTTAGCTAGTAGAACTCTGACCAGGATGGAAGGTATTTTATGAGAGTACAGGAGAGAGTCTCTATGACTTTTGCTCCATTAAAATGAGGTTCTAAACAAGTTCCAAACAATAAGATTTCCCTTTGAACTCTAAATTTCCAAAGTACTTAATGTTACCCAGGGGGTTCTTCTTAGCAATATTCTTTAGAGGAAAAGTCTCATACAATGTGTTCAGCACATCTTGCTTTATTCTCAAAATCCTCCTGGAGAAAAAACAGGTCCTTGAATACAGCTATAATTGAAATTAACATTGCAATACGCTAACCCAATTATAGGTTTCAAACAGAAATTAATGTCGCAATTTTTATATTTCATACATACAATATCTTGTAAAAGATAGACAAACTTTTATAACACAATGCAACCCACTAAAAATAGTGTTATGTTATGTTGTGTTATGAAACTCTATTTTTGCTTATGAAGCTATGGACAATTGGCTAATGTAAAAGTCATGCAACTGAATTCACTTGTCATCGATTTTCAGATTTTTCTTGTAAAATATTTCAGGAATCTATGCTCAGACTACATTGCCTGTTGTTTTGTTTTGTTTTGTTTCATTTTGTTAATTGTTAAGAAAATATGGCAATATATTTTTACTGTTCTTCCACTTTTTAGGAAGGATACTAAATTTTAACATTTGCCAGTTTTCGTGAATTACCAGTGTTTTTAATTGAGAGCATATTTTTTCTAAGCAAAGAAAAAATTGGTTCTGTGTGCATGTACACACACACACACACACACACACACACACGCACGCAGCCCTATCGTTAAGAAAATAGAACCCTGGAACTTTATATAATGTAAAGGCAGACTATGCTAATTTGGATGAACCTTTATGATTAAATTAATTTGAAGAACTCGGAAAAAATTACGTCTGAGGTGCCAAGAAAAGCTATCTCAAATAAAATTGGACTTGATTACAATTATTATCATTAAATAAATTCTGTAAATATCTATAATTTTGTTTTATCTTTCTTATGCAAATCACCATGTAAATATGGAAACAGTGGTGATATTGTTCTGTAGAATGAATATGTATTAACATATGCATCCAAATTTATTTGGCAAATATAAATTTTTATTTTTTTAAATTTAATGGTTAGCATAAAATTTTAGTGGTAAAGTAAATTTATTTGGATTAGTTCCAGTATGTATGTGGAAAATGTATACCTATTTACCTTACTTAGATGTATTTTTCATGGAAGTTAGTTTTATTGTTGACTTTTTAAAATAAATTTATTTTAATAACAAAACATGTTTTATACTTAATATACACATTTAGTTCCCAAACCTGAATTTTACATTATTATTCATATGATTTTCAAAGAGATAAAACTACCTTACTTGCCATGTTTCACTTGAGGTAAACTGGTAAACATTATTATATACCTGTTGTTTAGACACATTTTTAACCCAGTTCTCATTTAGAAAAAAAAAAGTGCAGCTCCCTCCCTGCCAGCATTGATTTAATTTTGCATAAACACACTCTTTGATGTTGAAGAAAATCTGACTGGTTTTCAATGTGAAAATAAAATGTAAAAACTGTTTTTGGAGTTATTTCTAAACAGAACTTGTCTCTAATCCTAATTTAGGAGAATTGTATACGATGATTAGTATTTAATATTTTTTTGTTTTCATGTGGTAGATTTCAAAACATGGAACAACACAGAGCGGAATATCACATTCCACGCAAAAATATCACATTTCTCTCCAGATCTTTTTGCTATCCTTGTCATTGTGTGTGCAGCAAAGTTTGCAGTGACCAGCTGGATTCTGTTTCCCTGATCCCGGTGGTATGCTCTGGGGGAAATGTGTTCCAGACAGGCGAGAAGGTGTGACATCTTCAAGTACGGACTACCTAGAAGATGTTGTTCTGGCTTGCGATGCTGTTCCAGCATTCTTTCAATCAATGTCTGAAGCTTACATGGCTGATGGTGTGCTCAGGATTGTCCTTCTTGAACAGATGCAGGAGTTCAGTACTCTAATGTTTAGAAGGTGGCAAAAGACTTTCTTTAACCAAAACGTTTGCCTTTTGAGCTCAATTGGATAAGAAGTGAACATCTGATCAGCCGAGTCCACTGCTTCCATATTCTCGTTATAATCCACAATGACACGTGGCTTCTTAGTTTCTTTTCCATTTCTGTTGTCTGCTTCAATCATAGTATCTTTGTGGAATGCCGACAACATTGTCACACCATTTCAGTGCCAAAAGTTCACCACAGAATCTGGCTACAGCCATGTCCTTTGCAATCCTTTTTTTCAGATCGCTTGACATCTGTTTTCTGTTTAAATTGTTCCAACTGCATAAGTTCTGTTTTAATGTAATTTTCTGAAAAGCTGGGAGATGTATGGCAAACTTTGGGCCTAAGGTTAGGACTGTGATCCACGAGTTATCTCGGGTGAATGCTGCAGCCGAAGGCGTCACTGGTAAGTATTCTTAGAGCAAGCGGAAAATGGGTTAAAGCTATTTTGGGATCTATAGTGTTTAGAGTAATTATTTTAGTCTGTTATTTTGAATGATAACTTCATATATTGCAAATTCAGTTTACTATATTGTGATACATATTTACATATTGTGAATTCAATTTTTTTCCCCCATGTTAAACGCTGGACTTGGAAATACACAGAACATAGAAGTTAACAAATGGCTAGCTTTTGCTACTCTGAAAGTCTTAGATGTCTTATATGATGAATGTTCATTCATCTAGTAATAGTAATGAGACAGAAAAAAAAAAAAAGCAAAAACCTGAGCATCTGAAATGAATTTACCAAAATAAAGTATTGATTGTATCATACAGTATTTTAAGGGACTAAACAATAACACATGAAAAAAGTCATAAAACTGAGTTTAGCTGATCACACATTCAGGTTTATTTGAGCATATTATTCATGAAAGAATAAGTTTACTTTTATTATGATGAATAGAACCAACAGGAGTCCTTTAGGCTATTTTATTCGAAGTTTTTGTGTTATTTTATTTTTAAATATTTTTTGCAGTAAAAAGAATAATAATTATTTATTCTGATAAGCAAAAGTTGAAAAGGACCCAGAAATTTCACTCCTAGGTTTTCATCCAAGAAAATTAAAATACATATCCATAAAACAATTTTGTACAAGATGGTTAATTATAGCTTTACACACCATACCCTAAAACTGGAAACAAATAAAATGTTGTTAGTGAATAGACAATTTAGTGGTATATTCATACAATGGTATACTTAACATTAAAAAGGAATACAATATCGATACATGAAGCAACAGGAATAAATTTAAAAAACATAGTGTTGAATAAAGAAGACTTGTATAAAAAAAGTACATTGGGTATGGTGTAATTCACATAAAGTTCTAGAACAGGCACAACTAATTCATGGTGGGGGAAACAAAATAATAACAGTTGCCCATGGAAACTGACTGATAAATAACATGAGAGAGTAGGCAGTTAGATCTGTATATCGATAGGGATTTCAGGTACACGGGTTGTGTATATTTGCATAAAATAAGAAATTTTACACTTAGGATTTGTGCATTTCACTGTATATAAATTTTATCACAAAAGAATAAAAAATTAAACAATATTGAGCTCTGTGATGCACATAGTAAAATATTTAGAGGGAAGCACACCAATGTTTGCAACTTATTTTGAAATGCATAAAAATTCTAGCATTATCTGATGTCAGAATAGAGAGATGGGTAGATGGTTACTTAAGTAATAAGACAATGATAGCAAAACATTAATTTTAGCATCTAGTTATTAGATATAAAGATTCACTGTAAAATTCCTTTAATCTTTCAATAAATTTAAATTTTTTCTAACATGTTTGAACAAAATTAAAAGGATATTAAGAATCTCTACTTCACATGTAGAATAAATATTTTTTCTTTACTATAGTATGTGAACACTAATACCAACTCACTATACAAGCACTACTGTCAAATATACATATTAACCGTTAGGTTGCAAAGACATTTCTTCCTCCAAAAATACAACCAAAATATAATCGCAAAATGTCATAAGTGTTTCAGAAGTCTGACAAATATCAGAGGTTATTCACTTAGAGGTCCATAAATATGACAATTCACTAGGAAATCATTATATCTATATTGATACAAAAGAGGCACACCTGAATTTAGACTACATATTTATGATTCTTTTATAGTTGGTGATAATAGTGTCTTCTTTGTTTGGCTGACCAGTGTATTGATTTTGGCGCAGTGGGAGTGAGACAGAGAAAACACTCAAAATTAGCAGACTATACTTTTCAAAGATGTCATACATGAAGTAACCCCCAAAATGAGTGAATCAATGTTGCCTACCATATGTGTGCCTAATCTTTTCTTAAAAACATAGAATTTTTTTTTTTTAGGGTAGAATAAATGATTTAACAATACCTAATGCAAAATGTCTACATTTTTAAAAGTCTGATATCTGTGTATGGGCTTTCAGGTTCTTCTGTTCAGTATCTACCCACAGCAGCAAAAAGAGTCATCATTAAACATTTAAGTTTATTACTATACATATATGTTTTAGAGCAAAACATGGTCCATTCAAAACGAATTGTTCTTACATTATATTTTAAAGATTCTATGTGATTGTTTATTTCTTAATTCTATTGGTTGGTGTTTCATTCTCTTCACCATCTACCTGGTTGTACTTGAAAATAGGCATAACTCCAAATAAAGAGTCACTACACATTTTCAGAAAAGGAGAGTAGAGGCAAAACATGGGGAGAAGATAATTAGCTTTTCCTGATCTTAGAGCATGCCCTGAAGCGAATGCCAGTTTTAACTGATTATTGTGGAACTAAGCAACCAATCAAAAGTTTTCCAAAATCTTTTCATTACAGAGCTCATGCTGTCATTTCAGTAGCCTTTAGTTTTACATCATTGCCGAATCAATCCTAGAATAGTGAAGAAGCTACGAGATTTTTTAGATTACAGAGGCGAAGAATAAAATACATGTGCACAACCAAATTATGGTGAAATTTTTCTTAAAATTTTTTTCAGAATATCAACTTATTTATCCATAAATAACATTTTTTCCCAGAGCTTTTGAGAGAGAACATAGTACTTTTTTTTTTTTCCATAAACGGCACTACAATATAGACTTTCTAATGATGGATCAGTTGCATTATAATAAAATTCCATGATTTGCTTGGCTCGATCATTTTACTTTTAGCCGTGGGTTAAGATACCATGGAACACAAGTTGCTTCCTCCATTTTCTTTGTTGATATTAAGACTTGTACCAAGGAGCACTTCTGAGAGTAGGAAAAAAAAATGCTAAGATGCAGTGATTCTAAGAAAATATTGGCAGTCAGATTTTCATATACTAGAAGTTTTACAAAGTATGACTCTCTGTTTAACTCCACTGCAAGCAATTGGAGAAAATCATTTCATTTTATAGAAGCTTCATTGTCTTCTTGAACAGCTGCAATAGTCAAATTTTGAGCTAGAAATTGTACGGTACTAGAGGGTAAGGAAAATTAGTTCATCCCTGTCTCAGAAGCTTGAACACTACTGAGACATCAATGTGAAATAGTAAAGTCGTAATACAATACATTATCTGATTAATCAGTGGCCAAAAATACTGAACCACTTCTATGCTGTGCAAGAAAGAGCCAAAGATGTCTATTTATACAGCATCAATCAGTTGTTATTGTTGTCTGCTCTGTCAGTTAAAAAATTAATAATAATATTTTACACACCCTGCAGGTGGTTCAGTGCTATGAATACAGAACTTCATAGCCATTGAAAGTAGAATATACCCACTCAGAAGGAAACAGGAATATCACCTTCCTATTCCAAGGAAATGGTGCACGCGCGTGCACACACACACACACACACACACACACACATTCAAGTAGAAATTGCAAAGACAGTTTTAGATTTTGTCAAAGAATAGAGTGCATTATTGCTTATCCATGGATGTCCTTTTATTGCTTACCAATTTAACAGTAAGCAGTTTTGGCAGCAAAGTCTGAATCAACGCTTCAGTGGTGCCTGAAGTGCACTGAATTATACCTTTTAATATCTGGGTACTTTTTGTCTGCTAACGAGCTTAAATAATCTACTGACCTTTCCTGTTCTATTATTTTCTTTTCATCAATATTCTTATCAGTTAGTAAATCTCTCCTAACCCTAAGTAACAGCCTGGAGTCAAATGGACTACTTATTGACTAGTTGTTGGCTGTAGAAGTGATCTTCCCTGAAACATCTTGGGAAATATGTTGGTTTTTAGATTCAAATGCGAAAAGTCATAGGGTGACTTCAGAGCAGAATGTATATTACCAACGTTTTCATAGGAGGAGCAAGAACATAGAGAGAAGATTCTCACAAGTGGTAGAAGTAGTTAGGCATAATGAGACTGGCCAACGCAGAACACTAAAGCTGGCCCTCAACGTGCATAGCAATAAGCCCTAAACTACCTCTAGCCGTAGTCACAATGGAGTAGGCCATTGTAGTCTATTCTGTAAATTATTTGGGTTTCTGAATACTTTTGTATCCCTAATTTAGAGCATTATACCATCCTTTAGTTATTTCATCTGCGTTTCTCTAGTTAGTCTGCAAATTTTCAAGGCATAGTGACAAGCATTCAATAAATATAAGACAGAAAGAAGGACAAGGAGAAGGGCAGGGAAGAAAAAGTTTTATTCCTTTGCTTCCTTCGACACTGAGTTTTGAATTCCCAAAATGGCGTATGAATTATATCTCTCTCAGTTTCTGATTTATTTTCCCCAGTCTTTCTTCCCCCAAGGGATGAGTGTTTCATATATAGATAATAGTTTATATTTTTTATTCCTCAGTATAATGTACTATGAGATTAAGAAAAGACATATTGCCTCAAACGTTAATAGCTATTACCCTTCCTAACAAGAAATACTAGAAAAGACAAAAAATATCAAATGAAGGTTATCACATATATGCCTGTGCAATTTATGACCTATCATGCACACAAGAAAAATGAATTAGTATTCTATTTTTATTTATAGATGTAATACACATCATAGAATGTTATCAAATACTAATTTAAAAAAAAACGCAGTTTTATCTAGTTTGGCATTTATTCGTTTCTCTAGATTTCATTAGTAAAATATGAAAATATTTTCCAATTTGAAAATATGGAAAATTCTTCTTGGTATATTTGACATAGTAATGAATAAGATTAGCAACCCAATCTCTAGTCATTGAAGTAAATGATAGATCAATTGGATTTTATGTGAAAGGTTGACACAAAGATAATTATTTAAACATATGTTTAAACATAATGGAATATGCCACAAATGATGTTTGTGCTTGGGCAAGTGTCTCAAGTACAAAAGAAATTCATAAGAGGTAAGAAAGATTCAGAACAAGAGAGCTTGAATAATTTCTGCTATATATTGTGAGAACAGTTTGTTCTTTTCCATTGTGGACATGAAAAAAAGAAAAAAAGAAAATCCATATAAAATGTCACCGGCAATAGGGGATTAGCCCTGTTCTAGTAAAATGTAGGTCTCCTCAGGGCTTGCTCTAGGCAAAATTGTGAAATAGGAAGAGGAACAAGTTAGCAGAGTGGGAAAATTCTTGAACTAAAAGTTTGATTTTTGCATTTTATTCCATTTCTGGACTAAACGGCAACATAAATTTGTCAAGTCTATTCATTTATCTGTATCTTAGTTTGATTACCTGAAAAATAAATAATTCCGAATCTCCTACAAAGTACAAAAAGCCTGTAATAACGTGTACATTCTATGGATTCCATCACACTACACAGCCCTTTCTCCTACATGCTGGCAAGCAGACCCTCTTTTCAAATTTCTAGGTCTAACCTGCACAGTCTTTTGCTGCCTAACGACTACTCAGAATCACTCATTGTTTAATGTCCAATTCATAATCCCAGGATGCCTCATGCTCTGCCCTTGCTTTGAAAACATCATTTTCTTATATTCCTTTACTAAAGCCAAAGCTCACATTTAAAAAAAAAAAATTTAAATCATAATTAAAACTTATTGAGAGTAGAAAATTAAGCAAATAAGCTTCCCACAGTATAAGGCATATACTAGGTACTCAGTACGTATGTAATAAAAAATGATTAAATGTATACATATGACACAATGGAATTAGATTGGCAAATTAATGACAATTCCAAAAGTAGTATAAATTCATTTTCTAATTTTCAAAATGGTATTCTTTTGAAATTCAAGCCAGCTCAAGGAAATTACTTGCTAATTGTTAAAATTTAAGGAAATGTAGGGAAAATACTTTCAGGCAGTTCATCCTTTTCAGCCTTTCTCAATGTCCACTATTTAAGATACTATTTATTCTTTTATTGCAGAGATCACTCATGTTTTCTTTCAAATTCATTTCTTTCCAGTGCTTTCTTAAGAAAAATTTTCACCTATCATTCTTATCACCGACAAAAAAAGTTTTTCTAAATTATTCAATAGCATCCCCCAAATGACAGCACATGGATCCTATAAAGGTTACAGGAGTAAATAAACTCTTTTACTTTAACCTATGCAAAATTTACAGAAATAAATTTCTCTATAAACCCCACATTGAAGAAATAGAGTAAGCCATCCATATCTGTAAATTGAATGGTTTGGTTTAATTGAAGCACCCTACCCACACAAATTTCTCCCACTCTGTGATTCTGTCACCATCGTAACTGCTTGGTCAGCTAATCAAAACTTTCTTCCCTGATTTGGCCTAATTGTGCCAGACTGCAACACAAAACACATTAACTCATTACAGTGGACACAGATAAATCATAATATCGTGAGACATGTAACCACAATGGTGCCTTGACATAAAACTTTGCTGTTCATTTCTTATTCCCACTGAGATGACTCACCATATACAGAGGAACTTTCCCACCACTAGAAATCAGAAAGATGCACTGCTTAGACTTTTTTGGCTTCATATTTCTGTGGAAATGGTGTTGCTAGCCAGTTTACCTGAAAAAACAGGCTCTGAGATAAAGATTTACACGTAGAAATTTCACTGGGAAAAATCTAAGGATCAGCACTTGCAGAGAATACAGAAAGCGGTATTGGGCAGAGGAGAATTTGAAACCAGCCAGTCTCACAGGGAGCTCTGGAATTGAGATGGCCCTGAGGCATTGCTCTAAAAATTAAGGCAAAGTGGATGGTTCTTTATAATCTAGCTCTAAGTAGTTATTGGGCATAGGTTGCCTCCAGAAAAAAACAAACAAACAAACAAACAGAACAGAACAAAACAAAAAAACAGCTCACTTCAATCCAGAGCAATTCTCAAAAAAGAATTTAATGAGAACTCACAAATCCTAATACTCCCAGGCCCAGAGGAATAGATGTTTCAGACAGTCCTGAAGACGGGATCTGGTGGAGTTCCACAGCACCCACTACTGATGAACACGTAAAAGTAGGGTAGAAAGCTGTGCTAGCCTTTTCTGCTGTTGCCCCTATTCACTGTCCCTCAAACGAAATGAAGCTCATGAACACCAATGCCAATCAATTCGTTTCCAGTTATTCAGAGGAAGAAGTCACTCAGCTCCAAACCACCCAGGAGAAGACTCATCTCTGTCTGTTCATCCTGGAGTAATCTTTTATATGCTAAAAGTCAAACAATTTGTTTATTGGGAGTGGGGAGATAATAGCCTGTCAGGATAATCTTAGGAGGGGATCCACTGAGAAAAACTATTCATGTCATAGTTCTTAGAATTCAAGGTAAATCTGGTTAATAACAAAAGTTGACTTGATTACAACTAACTCATTTAATTTCTCTTATTCAATGGCACCACTCAAATCTGTCTCACCAAAATGGTAGGTGAGATGTTTAACTCTAGCCACTCACTTTTTCTAGAGTAAAATCCCCAGAGCTACATGCTATTTTTGATTGGGGTTAGAATGACAGACAAGTTTGAAAATAAAGAAGCCCTGAATGATTGAACTTAAAAAATGACAGACAAGTTTGAAAATAAAGGAGAAGCCCTGAATGATTGAACTTAAAAAATGCAAATAAACACCAATAATAACACCAATAATAATTTTATTTTAAAATGTAGAATTAGGCCAGAATATAAAATAGATATGAGCAGGATATTCTGTGATAATCCAAGCCTTTATGCATCTAGCAAATGCACTACAATATAAAAGGAATGAAAAGTTGCTAGCAATAGTAGGGAAGAGTTTAAAGCACCATAGTCTTAATCAAAGAAAATAATACAACTTTTTTTTAAAAAATGAATAGATTATGTTGAGAATATAGAGAATTTGAATATGACCAACAATTTTGATAATTTGTACTAATGCCAAGATCTCTATTTATATTTTACTTCTAGAACAGTAAAAGAATATAATCTAATGCTCATAGTTGTATTAAAGTTTATCATATACTATGTCATAATTTAAGTCTTGATAAATTCTAACAAGTAGACACCTTTCAAGATATGACCTCCAACTATACCACAGAAAATCTAATGATAATAATCTTAAATTAAAATTTTAAAATTAAAAGAAAAATTAAAAAGACACTGCTCCATAATTTGTGAGTCAAAGAAGAAACAAAAACTAAAATGACAGACCATTTTAGATTAAGAAACCTTTAGAACGCTGCCAGTGAACACTCAAAATATGCAATACGTAATATTATCACTGATTTTCTCCTATAACAATACCAAATTAAAAAAATAAAACGTAGCAATATTAATGTATATGCACTTGCTCTAAATATATTTGAGGTTATTTGTTTTAAGTAAATAGCATAGAAGAGATGTGTTGTCCAACATAGAGAAGTGTAGTGAAATCAGAAGTATTTTAATATACTATACGAAGGTAAGGGAATGAATGACAAAGAGATATGGAATTTAAACTATAACCAAGGTCAAAGTTAAATAAAGGTGTATTTCAATTTATGGAAAGCTGTAAAGAAAAAAAGTGGTGGATCAAAAAAGATGCTTTTAATCACTTTTGATTCTCTCCCATTTTTGTATTTATTTATTATGCAATTATTAAGAATTTAATATATGCAAGGCACTGTACTTAACTCCAGGAATACAAAATTTAAAGTCAGTCTCTCATTTTAACTAGCATAGTCTTGTTGGGAGTGGAATGAGTAAACTGTACATTCTTTATTTCATAGCATGGAATGTTATAGAGTAGCACTTTTCAAACTTTAATATGCATTTAAATCACCTGGCGATTTTATTAAAATGCACTTCACCTGTGGGGTTGAGTTTTGGTATTCCTAATTAACATCACAGGTTTAACACCTACAGTTTTAAGTGCAAAGTTATAGAACCTCTAACCTGTGTGCCATCTCCAGTCTATCTTCCCAAGGTGTGCAGATTCTCATTTTCCATTAACTTTTTCCTATTTCCATCTTTATCTTACTTCACTAATTCTTTTCTTTCTCCTTAGCTGAGTTCATCCACACATCTGTCTTCAATTATAACTTAAATAAAGAAAGATCACAACTGTCTCTAACCATCCTCTGAGCTCCAGCCTCTCCTACCCAGTTGTCTATATCAACTTTTATATCTACAAAGGCATCTCAAACTCAACATACCTAAAGATGAAGCTCCTGTACCATTCCACCTCCAACCACTCAGAAAATACTGGTCATTTTGAAGACTTCATCTCTCAGTAAATAAAGAACCATTTATCTAGTTGTACAAGTCTGAAATTTAAAGACTCCCACCTTATCCAAACCACTATCCAGTCCACTTGACCTTCTAAATTAATTTCTAATCCATTCTTCTCTCCCCCTCTGCTACCACCAGGCTGGGTCAAAATTCAATCATCTCTCATTTACGTGATAACAACGGCCTCACAATTGATTATTAGCTTCCACTTCATCCCACCCAACCCATTCCCCATAATTCAGCAACACTCTACCTTGTTTTTATAATAACAGAGAAAGCCTTGTTCTTTATGTTTTAGGGGCTTCTTCTATTACCACTCCTTTCTTCCTGTTGCATTTCCACAGACATGCTGGCCTTCCTCTGGTCACCCTTACAGTGCTCCCTCCTGCCATACCTGTGCACCTCCTATTTCTTTTACCTGGAATGCTTTTTCCTTCTCTTTTACTAGTTAATTTCTGTGTTCTTCTTCCTATCTCAGCTTAATCATCACTTTTTCAGAGGACCCTTTTTCTGATTTCCATGTGTAGATCAAATGCCTCATCACAGGCTTTTCTAGTAGGTTTACCTCATTTGGTGCACTGTCGCAACTCAGTCCGCACCGTCCTTGTTTATATGATTATTTGGTTGACATTTATAATCTTCATAAGAAAGAAATAGTGCTTGACTTTATTTGCCATTTATTTCCAGGCAATAGAATAGCATTTGAATAAAGTAAATACTCAAGAAATACTTGAAATAAAATGTTGATTAAAAATGAGCTGTTCCTAAATCTGCACATTCACGCCACATAACTGAACAACCTATAGGAGCTCTGCAGCCCCACTCCAGAGCCAGTCAGTCCTATTATAAAACTCTCCATTGGGACACTATTTTCAAATACAAATTGTCCAGTAAGCATTTCTTTGAATTAAATAAATAGGCAATGCAGTGTATTTATCTTGTACAAAATTTAATCCAACTAGAATTTATTGAATCCAATCTGGTTATGGCTGAATCATAAGCACATGAATAAAATGAAACAATTTTGGTGTCTCATCAGATTGGTTAAAATCAATGTGTGGCTCTAGTTTAACGATTGCTATCAGAATCCACACTCCATATGGCTCTTTCATTTGATTTATTCAAGCAATTTGTGGTATCTCATCTTGATACTATCAAGCTTATAGTATATGACATAATTGTAGTTTCTGTTCGGATTTTGTGACAGATTGATTAAGATCACTTGAATAGATCAGCTGGGAACATTTAGAACCTCAGCATTTTATGTAATCTTACTTAGATTTATAGAGCAGATATAGTAGAAAAAAGAGAGGTGTGGAAAAAGGGATTTATCAGGATTTGCTAGAAACCAAGGATAGACCCCCTCCAATGATCAATTTAGTGAACGTTTTATTAAATACTAATCATATAGCAGAGTTTAGACTAGGATTATGTGAAAATATCACATCGCATTCTCTTAGGATCTTAAAAGTCTAATAGGCGAGATAGATCAGTCAATGCATAATCAAAATGGAAGGGCTCAGTGCTATATATATAGAACACATTTATACAGATGACTGCACACACACAGAAGTGGAACATGAACAGTTAAGGGACATGCCATCGACATGGGAGGCTGCCCTGAGAAAACGATTCCTGATATGAATGTTCAAGAGCTAGAAGAAAATGATTTCTTAGTTGTGTCGTATATTAAGGCAATCTGGACAGGGGAGACATTTTGTGATTCTATTTGTATATTTTTAATTTATTTATTTTTGTCAAATAAATGTTTACTGGACACTGTTGGTAATAATTGGAGGCTAAGGCTTTCAAATTTTATGAAGCTCTGAATAAACCATTTTAATGAACTGGATGACTTTTCAATTGTTGTTGTTGTTGTTGTTGTTGTTGTTGTTGTTGTTTAATCTCACAAATAACATTTTCCTGTGCAAAAAAAAGATGGAATTGTGAAGTCCAGAAGAATATTTCCGTTAACCATGAAGCCTACATTAACCTTATGAGAATATTTAAGTCATTATGCTACTAATACTACTGTATTTTTTGGAAAGCGTGACTGGACTGAGAAAGATGTAAAGCTACTGAGAAACTGTGACCCAATTAACACAGTACTCTCTTACACTCATAAAATTAGATTCCTTGCTCTCTTTCAAATAAAAACATCAAATTGTATATGTGGTTTAAAATTCAAAATGTTTCTCTCACAATTTTCAAAGTATGTTTGTTATTAAGACATATTATAAATTTGGATGTCTACAAAATATTATATTTCTAGGTCACTACAGTAACTATATATTAACTATTTAGCTCCCACAGCTGCACACTTAAACATTTCCTCTATCATTTTTTAAAGCTTTATTGAATTGTAATTGACATAAACAGCACATACTTAAAGTGCATAATGTGATAAATTTGACATATGTATACAACTATCACTCTATCATCAAAATCTGTATACTGACATATTCACTGCACAAAAATATTTGCTCTTGCCCTGTTGTAATTCTTCTTTCTTATCAGTTCCCAACCTCTGTCTCCAGGCAATCGTTCTACTTTATGATACAGTAGATTAATTTACTTTTTTTTTTTTTAGTTTTATATAAATGGAATCATACAGAATTAACTTTTTTATTTTTATTTTTTGATTGGGCTTCTTTCACTCAGCATAATTATTTTGAGAATCATCCATATTGTAGTATCTATCATTTGTTCATTCTTTTTTATTGTTGAGTAGCATCTGTTGTTTGATGTACCAGTTATTTTTTTTTTTTTTTGATCCATTCACCTGTTGATGTACATCTGGGTTGTTTTCAGTTTGAGGCTATTATAAATATAGCTAATAGCTAATTTGGTCATTTGTGTACAAGTCTTTGTACAGACATATACTTTTCATGTGTATTGAGTAAATCCTTAGGACTGACATGGTAGGTATATGTTTCAACGTTAAGAGTAAAACGGTATTCCTAAGTGGTTGTATCCTTTTACATTCCCTACTGTATAAGAGTTTCTTTTATTTCACACCCTCTCCAACACTTGATAAAATCAGTCATTTTAATTTTAGCCTTTCTAATAAGTGTCTTAGTGGTACTGCATTGCAGTTTTAATTGATATTTTCCTAATAACTAATGATGTTGAGCATCTTTTCACAAGCTTTCTTCCTATCCCTATCCCTTTGGTGAAATAACTGTTTAAATCTTTTGCTCATTCATTGGGCTGTTTGTTTTGTTGAAAGCTTAACATTTGTAAACCAATATAATTTTTACTTGAAAAAAATAAAGAAGAAACACAATAAAATCAGTTGAAGATGGAATCAAGATTTATAGACATATTTCATCTTTTATAAGGGCATAAGAGTATCACGTTTAACATGTTGAAATGACTGGTGTCTTGCATAGAAATTTATTTAACATGCACATGCTTTAATCTCTCTTTCAAGGTCCTGATTAAAACCGCATGTCTGAAACAAGTATTTAAAACTTTAGAGCACTGTAAATGATGCCCTTTTCATCTTTGCATCTCTTGTTTGCATTTGCAGAGCACCTTTTATTCCACGCTAAAGAACAAATGTCACAAGGATCACCTCTAGCAGCTGTTTTCTGTATATGTGCGTTCTTGGTCTGAGATTTTGTGTGACCATGCATCAGGACTTCCCTGTTACCCTTTCCTGAAGTCACTTTTTGTATGTGTAAAGTTTTTTGAATCATTTCATCATAATGTTTCATCAAAAAAATCAGTTTTGAAATACCCAAGCATTTCAAATTAGATTTTCTTCAACTGCAAATGTAAATTGTTATTTTCATTTAAATGGATTACTAGTGTCATAGCTTCCAAAATATTCACAAGATTATTTAATTTGTTTTCCAAACTCTAAGTAATTTTGTATGACAAACCTTATTTAATTTTTAAATATTTATTTAATTGCCTAAATCAATGTTGTCCAATAGAAAAATAATGTGAGTCACATATGTAATTTTAAATTTTCTAGTAGGATAATTAAAAAACAAAAGAAATCTGTGAAAATAATTTCAATATTATATTTACTCTGGCTCAGTAAATCCAAAATGTTATGTCAACATTTAGTCAATTAGAAAGAAAAGTTAATGATATATTTTATATTCTTTGCATCATACTAAGACTTTAAAATTCAATAACTATTTAATAGTTATAACACATCTCAATCAGACTTGTCACTTTTCATGTACTCAGTAGCCACATGTGGCTAGTGGCTGCCATATTAGATAAGTTAGATGTAGATAATACTTTTAAGGTTATTTTTAGCATTTGCAGTAAATCAGTGCTAGGATTTGATTTGTCTGGCATGCTAATAAGCCATGTTTTACTCAAATACAAACAAGTATAGTAAATGCTCAAAATTACCAATAGTATCTTTGGCTATTTTGAAGACTTCTAGCCATTGGGCTTAGAGTGGCATGACTGATGCTGGCTCTTCTACTTGTCAATTTTGAAACTTATTAAGGTTGTTAACATTTTTATGTCTTAATACTCAATACCCACTAAATAAGCATCATTTTTGTTGCTGAGAATTCATAATTTGTTTTGAAAATCAAATAAGAAAATTGATGTGAATGAACAATTAAAAATATATATATCATTAAGAATTGAAAGAAAAAAATTCTCTTGTCTAAAAATATCTAATCTTTGCCTTGGCTTGACTAAACTTTGGACAAGTTTCTTCCTGATTCCCAACCCCTGATCTGCCTTTTCTCAGAGCATTTACTCTGGAAAACTTGTAACTGTCTAATTTTTTTTTTCTCCACAGTTATAGCAAAAAATATGTTTTACTTAAGGCTCAGGTAAAGGAGAGATGTTAGAAACTTCAATATACAATTCACTCCCTTTTTACTTTATTTCTTAAACTTTTGTCCATTCTTTCTCTGCTCCTTCTGAGATATAAATCTTTTAAAAAGCTTTTTGCCAGTTATAAAATCCAGGGATATCTTTCTCAAGGACCTGGGAGCCATTCCTCTGAAAGGAAATCAAAAAGGAAGTTATCGCCCCTATCTCCCAGTCTCTGTGGGAGGGCAGGAGCCTGTCAGGAACCTTGCTGGAGCTGTAGACTACTAGAGACCAGTAGCTTTTCCACTGTGTGAAGCCAATTTGCATAAAGCAAACAAAGATGGTCTGTGTTCTGCTTCTCACCTCAGTGTGTGCACAAACACCTATATATACCATTTAAATCTCTCTTGCCTGTTTTACTTTCCAGTGCAATTTTTGCTTTGACGTCATATTAATGGATTCATTTTCTTCTCTGATTTAAAGGAATCTAGTTTTGAACTTTTAAGACTTGGCATCCAAAGTAGCTCATTTTCCAGGAAGTCAGCATCACATAATCAAAAATCTCAATGGTTTGGCAAATAGGAGGAATCAATTCTGTATTCTCCTACTAGATCTTATTGTGACCTTAGAAAAGTTGCTGATACTTTGATAAAGGGTTTTCTCCAACTTGAAACAATTGGGTAAGTAAACCTCTTAGTTTATCTTTGAATTAGAACCTCTGATTTTATTCTTGCTACAGTCCTGTTGATTATTTAGGGTAACCCAGGGCATCCATGTTCTAATCAGTTAATTTACATCAATTTATGTACAAGAATGACATAGGGACTATTTTTTTTTTAAGTCTAATGAGCATTTTCACATTTACAATAGGAAATAAATTAAACACATTTATTACCTGAGAGTGAAAATGAGGTACAATTTTCCTCCACCTATAAAGCAACTGCTATCACTGTTTGCTGACTTGCAAATCATTACTGAAAGCTTCAGCACATCTTTTTGCTTGTTGACATTGTGCAAAGTCAGCTCTTGAACTGCCTATAATTGTTGGACCCACGATTTGCTTTTTTTTTTTTATTTCAATATAGAAAAAGATATGATTAGTAGTGTAAGTTTCGCAGTACATTTTCATGGTACTTTAAAAAAGTGTGTGTTGTAATTTACCTTAACAGATATACAAAAATACGTGTTTTTATGGCATGTGTTGTAACATTGAAAATACATGTGAGATATTTAAATCAGCATGCCATGCCTATAGTACCATAGCTTTCATAAAAGTTTATCTAGGAATAGGAATAGCTAACCTGAAGAGCATTTATTAGGTGCTAGGTCAATGATTCCCATAAATCTGTGTGCTTCAGACTTACTCAGAGATCTTTTAAAACTTCCAAAGCCCCAGTCACACCCCAGACCAATTAAAACACAATTTTTGCTGGTGAAACAAGGCCTCAGTCTTTTTCAAAGCTACCGAGGTGTTCCAAAGTGCAGACAAATATGGAAACTACCGTGCTGGCCTGTGTGTTGAGAGTTCTTTGAATGCATGATTTCATGGTGATTCTCAGAACATCCTATGAGGTGCGCATCTTGCTATATAACCTGTAGTCCACAATACTACAATTAGTAAAGTATGTGGAGACAAAATTATTTTTGGCAAATTCAGTTGGGTGAAAAAAATAAGATAAGTGAGAAGGAAATTGACACCACATCAGCTCTCCAGGTTGCCCATTGACTGGACTTTTGAAAGCAGATGCTAACTTCATTGCTGAAGTAGGAAACGGACTTCAGGCAGTCTACCTGTTATGTCTTCAAAATCTAGTCATGACAATGTCCAAAAAGAGACAGTACCAAAGGATCTCAGCCTCATGTAAAGGGGAAGTGACCAGAAATAGTCGACCAAATCATGTTGAAGAGAAAATCTGGGTCTGGACGCATAAATAATATTCATAGACAATGACCTAAAGAATATGTAAGCTCCCATGCTAGTGTATCTAGATTTTTCCCTCGATGAGGAGAGCTGGCCCCTGTGGGCCCCATTTTTTTGACCCTGTAGGATTGTTTTCATTGGATAACATTTTAACATGGAAATTTCAGCTTGTATTGAGAGATGTTTTTTAGAAATAGTTGTAATATCTTTGTTGTCTAACATGGAACTCAGTGAATGTTTCAGGAATAATCTATAGCACCTAATCTTCCCCCATTCTAGGGTCAAAAAATGCTGTACTTTCTCATAGGAAATGGTGTATTTTCAGTTCTATCGGCAATATGATTTTTGTAACTCTGGTTTTTCCAGGAATTTTGACCAGGAATTTTGGGCACTAATTTGTGCCTCTGTTATTAAAAAAAAAAAAAAAAATAGATGTACAGAATTTTACATTTTAACATTTCCTCTGAAATAATATTACTGCCTTTAATTATGGTTGCCATCCTTGGTTTCTTATTTTCAACTTATAATACTGTACGTGTTTCATGCAATTCATAGTATTGTATGTATCTTACATAGATAATGATTCTTATAACCCTTGAAACATGTCTACTTCTGTGAGGTTTCTGACAACACATGAGGTGAAAACATTTTCACTTATAGCAGTTTACTCTCAAATTAGCAGTGTACTTGCAACATTCAATAAAGTGTATTGAATAAATACATAGTGCAAAAATGACAATAAAGTGAAAAATTTACACTACTGCATATCGTTGTTAATCATGAGATAAGTGTTAGTCCTACTCTAAAGTTAATATATTAGAAAACATTTGCCATGCTTCTATTTGCATGAATCTCTGAATGGTAAGAGTCAAAAAAGTATAGATAGGTCAAGATTAGCACTTGACTTGCTGTATATAATGTTTTAAGTACTGAAAAATAATTTGCTTTAAAATTTAGGTGAGAAAACTTAGAAATATATTATTGAACTTAAAATTAGCCTTACCTAAATTATTTGTAGTTGTCATTTCTCTGTGAATGACACAGTTCAAATGCTTATGACCATATGGAGACTACATGAGCCTAGCAATGTATTTGTCCTCAAGGAGATGTAGTGTTTATGATGTTGTTGTAACCCTTTTCGTGGATATCATTCATTCACCTAAAAACAGTTTCTCTTACATACTCTGGTACAGAAACCTGTGTAAGAGTGTTCTGCTAGACAACTCACTGAGGACAGGGTATGTCTTCTTCGCATGCCATGAGCTCCACCCAACCCGGCCCCCAGATCTCTTTAAAGAATGCAGACTTTGCTTGCTAGCTGCTTTGTCACCAGCACAGAGAACAGTGCCTTGTACAAAACAGATGCTAAATGAACCATTGCTGAATGAATAATGAGCAAATCTTTGCGCCCAGCATTGAACAGCTATTTAATATTTACTTATATGCTGATGAACTTTTATTTTATTACCAGTTTTAAGCAGTAATGCTTTATCATTTTCCATAACTACAACATTATTCATTTTTATTCACATCATAATAATATTTCCTTACACTTTAACACAGAAATTTATTATGTGCCAGACACATTGTAATGTACTTTGCATGTCATCTCATTTAAACTTAATGAAATTGTTTGCTTTTAAAATACAGAAAAAGAAAAACTCAGATAAATAATATTACCAGTCTTGGAAAAAAAAAAAGAAAAAAAAAAAAAAAACCTAAAATTTTTTTTAATAAAGTAAGGTTTTATGAAGCACATACTATTTCCCTAATACAATGAGAGACCGAGAATTGATTGCCCATTTCCTGCCATCAAAGAGTTTACTTTTCTTATAGAAAGAAGACATAAATACAAAACAGTAGGAAAATATTCAAAATGATATACTAAATAGGAACTAATGAACATAAACAAATGTGTTGTCCCAGATAACCTCAAAAATAAAAATGTGTTTTTATGAGGAGTTGTTTTTGGCATAGAAATAGTAAATGTATATGACCATAACATATGAACGTGTGCACACACACACATACACTCTCTCAATTCCAACAGATAAACATTTTGGAATTACTAAATTTTAATTTAAAAGTGTTTATACTCAATTATATGCATCTATAATTCAAAAACCAGAATCCAGATAATTTGTAGCTATTAAAAATTAAGTGATCTGCAAAGATGAGGAAGAAATGCAAGATGCTTACAAAATCCCTTTGGAATTTTCAAATAGATATGCCTTTTTAATGTTTGTTGGCTATGGTTGTTTAGTGTTGCTTTAATATTAACTGCTACCTTGTTATCTCCCCTGAGAAAACTTCACTTAAAGGAGTGAAGGAGGCAAATCTTGGGCACAAACTGAATTTTAGGAAATGTTTGCTAAGTGTAATTAAGTCAAAAGCACTCATTAATATCAGTGCTTAAATTTTAAAACCACGCTTTTTAAATCAACTAACATTCTGCACTGAAGATGTTTTACATTTGTTTTTTTAAAACTGATTATTAGGACATTAATGATAGCTTTGGGTAGGTGATAACAAATAATCCTTAAAATAAAAAAAGTTATCAAAAAGACAATTTTGCTTTTTCTTCTTTTCCACTATTTTGCCGCTTTACACTTTGTTTTTCTCACTATGTGCTAACCACTGGTAATAACATATTTTTACAACATTTTAAAATATTAACAATCAGCTTTAAAATAATTACCTTAAATATTCCCAATTAAAAAAAAAAAACTTAGGAACTATGTAGACACTGATTTACCAATAAAGATATCAAGATTTAGAGAAGTAAAATGATGGCTGTCACATAAATGCAAAGACACCAAGCCTTGGGCTTTCTGACAGCTAGGCATGGCCATGTGATGGCATTCTTACCTCTGGACTATGGTTGATGCTGTCTCACTGGCTAAAAAGAAAATTTTTTGGCCTGGTCATGCTCTTTCCCCCATACTAAGGAAATGAGCTGGATTAGATCATGCAGATGCAGAAAATAACCTAGAGGAAGCAGAATAAAGAGTAAGAAGGAAACTACTTCTCATAGATCAGAGATACTGGGAGGCATAGAATATTGACATAAAACCAAAAATGTTCTCTTACCTTTTTTGTGCCACTATATTTTGAGGGTTTAATTCTTTTTTATTACAGTATCTTTATGTTTGCCTTAATTGGTATAGGAATTCTCTCTCTTTCTCTCTCTGTCTCTCTCCTTAGTCATTCGTGCATTCTGTTTATTCTCATTCTTAGTCTATTTTTCTATTTTTCTTCTCAGTTCCACTGTCTATTCCACATCATATCTCATTACTTGACATCTGGATAAATATAATATCATTTTCTCTGCTCATAAACTCTCCTTGACACAATTCACTAAAAATAAGACTGCCATAACTAAATCTTGACTTAAATGTGGCTTGTATAAAATTGTTTCCCTTGCTCAGAGTCTACTATTGATTCTTATTTGCTTTGTAATAAAGCACATTCTCTTAGCCTTGCATTGAAAGCCCTTCTAATCTGATCCCACCGTATCTCTTTATACTGAAATTACCCCTTAGCTATTCAGTTCAAATTCCAATTCTTCTATTAAATCTTGCACACCTAAATCATCTCCAAATTAGTAGATTTAATCTTAATCTTCCATTCCCTTACCATTAGAATATATTTTGTAACTTTATCTTTCCTTCTGTATTAAGATGCTGCCAAAATGAAAAGAGTACAATTTCGATCTCTTTTAGGTCCACTCCCATGACTCACTGAAGAAACAAGCACCTGGTAAAGGTTTAATGCCTCCTGAAATAAGCTGAGTTAATTCTGAAGGCTTCCTATGTCAAAAAGCAAGAAAAGGGTGGACACATTTCTTCATAAGAACAATCCCCAGCATTAAATTACCGTAACTATTCAAGCAGTGCATTAAAAACTAGATTGGGATAATGTCCCTTTATACTTTCTTCTCTACCAACTCAACTCCTAGTGAGTTTTTTGTTCATGTGGTTTTAAAAACTTGAAGATTCTGATTTACCACAGGCAATGTACAATTCATGAATCTATGAACAATATAAACATTAGTATAGGAGAAACACGCATGAAAATGAACAATCTGTGTTTATAAACCTAGTAAATAAGACCTACAATATATTTTAAACATAATTCATTTTCCACTTGGAAGTATAACACCCAGATCAAGTGTATTCACTACTCAAGAAATAGCATTTCAAAAGGGAACATTATATGAAAATATAAAACTGAAACGGACCATTTTTTACCAGACACTAGGGTAGCTGGTTATTGTCTCAAGGGACTGAAGGTATTTGATACAGTGCCAACTTTGAAGATAGGCCAAGCTAGGTTTAAGTATCTGCTTTATAATCTACTGGTTGTGTGCTTTTGAGCAAATTATTTAATTTCACTGAGCTTCAATCTCATCATACAGAAAAATAAGACCAGCACCTTTCTCAGAAGATTGTAATGAAAGTATAGTGTAATATTGTTACAAATTTTAGTACAATAGGGACAAATTAATAGCTAGTTTTTCATTCCTTCTTGAGGTACTTGGATAATAAAATTAACCAAGCGCACTTTGGAGTCAACTCTACCACATTTCATGAAAAAAGAGTTTTCATCATTTATAAGCTGTGTGTGATATCTGACAATTATTCCTCATCTTTTAATTTCATTTTTCTCATCTGTTCAATAGGGAGAATATTTCCTACCTCATTTGGCTGCTGTGGCTACTGTGAGCATAAATTAAGCTGATCTGTGCAGTGTTAAGTACAGGGATTGTTAAATTTTAAGTGCTCAATTTAACAGTCTGCCAAAAAGAAACTAAATTATAGAACATTTTCCATCTTAATTTTTCAAATTTAAGATATGATTTTGGGCGGAAGTGATCTGAATGAATACAGTATAAAAATTAATTTATTTTCACATCTTACCACTAAAATCAACAACTGCTGCTTAATCTTAAAGTATCTATTAAGCATGTACTATGTGTTATTTTGCTATATGTCACATATCTGGTTAAAAAGCACAGATTCTTGAGACAGCATAATCTGCATCCCATCACAACCACCTACTAGCTGCTTGTTTTTGAATGATTTATTTAATACTTGTGCTTTTATTTCTTCATCTGTAAAACCTTATAATAAAAATACTCACCTCATATGGTTGCAGTGAGAATTAAATGAGTTGATATATGTTAATATAATATCTAAAACATAGTAAATGATATGTAAGTACTAAGCCTTATTTTATTGTTTAGGAGCTCTCATAAATTACCAAAAGTCCACTTACTTCTCTGAGGTAAGAACGCTTATTACGATTTTTATAAAAGATGTTACGGCTCAGAAGACGCAATGGTCTTCTAATTAGACAAGTAGTAAATGAGGACATCAGACTGATTTTTTTTTCTCTTTTAAGCTCATCTACATTTTATTTATTATAATAAAGCCCTGACTATATTTCATATCAATTATACCTTATATCCTTCTGCATCTTTATATACTAAACTATTTAAAATTATATTTTATTTTATAAATACAACTTCTTTACTATCTCAGATTTTGCAACCAATATTTTCTTTTAATTCACACTTACAACAGATCAGTACCTAACATTATAAAGATGTACCAGAGTGGAGTGATATTTGAATATTTAGCCTAATAGCAGTGTTACTCTCATAAAAATTAGCTTTATGAACCACCTTTGTTTTTCTTTTTATTACAGAACAGTCATCAATCATCTACATTCATAAAGAGAATAGTATAATGGATCTCCATGTATAATTATCAAATTGTGTACAATATGGTTTTCATTCATACCTCCAATGCTCTTGACTTATTTTGAAATAATTTCAGAGATAGCAATTTTTAGTATTTCTTTTTTTAGTTTTTAACTATTTCAGTATTAAATAATGGCACTTTGACAAAATGTAGCTGCAATTCCATTATCATATATAAAATGCATAAATTACATTACATAAGCAAATCACAAGTCTGTATTCGCATTTCCCTAATTTTCTTATAATTTAAAAAATATATATGTTTTAAGCCATATAAATAAAGCTCTCATTTAGAGACTCTTTTCATGTCTCTTAATTCTCCTTGAATTTATAGCTTTATTTCTCTCAATTTATTTTTATCTAGCATTTCTGATGTAAGAAAACAGTCTGCTTTTTGCTCTTTAAAGAGTTCTTTCACCTGGGCTAGGTGGATACAGCCCATGTATCATTTAAATTGGTTTTCTGATCACTGTGCATCTTGAAAGTTGGATAGTTGATACAGATGCTTGATTAGATTTGGTTTTGAATTTTTTTTGCACTAAATATCTTTTCAATAATGTAATATTATAAAGTTGATAGATGTTGTGTATTTATCTAGTACTTTTCCAGGACACTTTTGCATCACTGAACTAAAATTAAATTAGTCTTGGCAGAGTGTATTTATAGTTTCAACATTCTGTTTAGTGTAGGTTAGCATTCTGGGTTTAGCGTTGTTTTCAAAAATATTATTATTTTTATTAAATTAACACAGAAGTTTTGATATTCTGGATACTTATGTCACATTCATGATCCTTTGTGCTTTTTCTGTGTATAATATGTATGGATTCCAGTAACTTCATTATTAATTTCCTTTTCTAATCAGAATGTCAGGATCCTTATTAAACTGATAATTACTCTCCTTTCTTCCAAGCTCTGCTTATTTAAAAAAAAAAAAAAATTACCCCATGGTCAAATATGAATAAAAACAATAAATATTTTTAAGGATTTGGAATTGGAAATGAGTATTTTCAGATTTTTATTTTGCCCGTCCCCTCACCAGCCAATCAAAAATACTAAAGTTGAAAAAAAATTACATCAGGTTAGCTTTCTCTATATTTTCCCTTGGAATAGAGAGAGCAAAGCACCAGAAATCATGAAGTTTTACTAAAGGTGGCTGATTTGTCATGTGTGTGAGAAAGCAAATTGTCACATTTTTCAGAAGAAGGGAGAAAGGAGAGCATTGTTCTTTTAACTACACCAAATTACACACATTAAGTCACCTTATCTCAGGCCATTTTCTGCCATAGGACAGAAATGAATTGTTGCATTGTGTACAAACCCACGTATCCAGGAGTGATTCAAAGATGGGCTTAAGTGAGGGTACAACAGGCGTCATTTAGGAAATCAGAAAATAACACAGACGATATATAAAAGGACAAGTAGTTGAACTCATCCTGGAAACACTAATGTAAGCCCAACCTTAGTCACCAAATATTTAGAATTAATTTAAGGTGTAGAACTTTATGGAACGACAATGCTTTAAGTCAAACAGCAAATGCCTTGTTCAAAGACATAAATATAGAGGAAAATAGATGAAAATTTCCAGTGCTTTTGTCTTTGGTGGGAGCCCCAATTACTATTAAATGCTGAAATAACCAGATGTGGGATTATTGAATTTGAAACCACTCATGTTAAATATTAACAGTAAATAGAATTATAGAACTTTTTTAATATTCTGTATTATAAATTATAGTAAATTAATAAGTATTTTGATATAGTATATTGAGAAGTGTAGTATACTTGTTCTTGTAGTAAATTGCAGGAAAGATATTTTATTCTCATATACACAAAATATCTCTAAAAACACACTTATTAAATGCAAGGCCATCTAGTGATATGTATAGTATTGTCAACACCAACTATGGTAGAGAAGATTACTTTGAGATTTGGGTTATAACATTAAATTCTTAGCAGTCATTAAACAAATCTGAGGTGACTCGATCCTGGTGAAATATTTGATCTTAGGTAAATTATATTTTCCTGCTGATATGTAGAAATTTGGAATACCATTGTATTGATTAATTTTATATATTTGCCAATTCTACATTTAGGCTAAGTGCTATACCATCCAATGTTTTTAAATTTTTCACAAACTTTTCTTTTTTTGAGACTAGCATCTTGAAATCTAGTTGGAGAAAGATTCTTTTGTCCATCCTAATTCTTCTCAAGTAAGATTGAGTTATTTTCAAATATCAAAACCGCTATCTTATAGCAGGAAAACAATGTGTTCTTTTCTACACATCACACCTATTGTGTGTAATACATTTTATAGAATCATTCTTCAACATTTCTGTCACTGACTGACTTGACATGCACAGGATAATTTGATAAACTACCGCTACTAAATCTTGTTCTCATTGTATTAAGCAAATACTCTGATGGTTTTTATCATTATTATTATTATTCTGATTCTGCATAGGAACCTCACTGGTAATTTTTCTTATTAATATACTTTTATCTTCTACTTACATACCCAGGCATCCCTCTCTAAAATACGGTAAAAATATATTCTCAGAACCTTTTGGGAAAACAGTCTTTGATTATAGGTATCTTAAGTGGAAGAAACTTACCTACATTATTAATGATCACAATGTAATTAAATCAAAACCATTTACACTTTTAATTTGAAATTGTATTACTTCATAACTAACCCAAATGGAAGATAAGGTAATTAATTTTTCAGGAAACAGTTTCACAGCATAAAGTTAAATATCAATTAATATGTATACTAAATTGCCTGTAGTGTTTTTGAAAAATTAATTTGCTCCCAAATTTTCAGAGTTGGAGAGATTTCTTCAGTGTCATCTCAATGTCAAGTAATTCACAAGTAAAACAGAGAGTGGATTTAACTATAATAATCACTAAGAATATAATTATGTTTTATTTAACTTTTCTTATTTGAACCTATCATCCTAATTGTTATGGTATAATCTGATAGACTTTCTGTATGCCACTAATTTTTCTAGGTATGAAATAGTGATATTAAATGTATTACTTTTGTAGATACATGAAAACACCTTATTCTTCAGAAAAACACAGAAACTGTGATCTAAAGAATATAATTAGTTTATTTAGTAATATTAATGAAAACCGACTATATGTGAATTTTAAGGTAAACAAGTATTTCTTCTTCTAAAAAGTCCTAAGGACAGACTTGTTAATAAAGTAACCCACATTTCCCATGATACAAGATATTATATACTTTCTAGAGTCAATAGTGATCACACAAAACTGACAATTTCTACGGCTTTTCGTAGGAGTCCCTGTGAAATTTACACTTACACAAGCCATCTTGACAAGTTTGATTTGATTTTCCTTATATGATAAGCTTTGTTATTAGCCAAATATAGTTCAAAAATAATGTTCTTTTTTACAAGAGATAAAACTGATTGCATTTCAAGTCTTCTTATAGTTTTTAATGCAGATGCTGAATCTGTTTTATTAAACATTTTTAATACAGCACAACAAAAACAAAAAACAGTTGTTATTTTATTGTTTGGTCATAGAATTATGCAGAAATATTTGCTGTATATGATAAAACATCTTAATAGAAATATTTCATTGTAAAAATAACACACTCTGGGCTTAGGAAGAAAAATATAAATATAATTTTTTCTTAAGAAGTGTATAAGAAAAATATTTTTGGAATATTAACAGGTAAATTTTTAATCTTCAGTTATTCCTGGATATGCAGTTCCATGTGGCTCTCCACTAATAGGATCAATGACATTGGAGGGTGGGGACAATTTTAAAAGCAAGAAAAATTAGTAGTTGTTCAGCTTAGAGTATCAAAAATATTTTTGTCATTTCATTGGTTTTTAAGAAAGAAATGTTCTTCATGGGGCTCTAAGAGTGTGGATTTTCATTGTGAGTTCAAGGCACAGAGTTGTGCTCTGCACATTAGATAGGAGAGTGGAACTTCCCCTAGGCTTCTTCCCAAGGGAGTGGCCAGGGCAGTGGAAATTCCAGTTAAGTTTATGGGATTCCTAGTGCAGAAGATTTATAGCCTGATTTTGTAATGCTAACTGGATATAAAACTAGTAAGGAACACACATCCAAAATGGCACTCCAGTAGGATGGCCCTAACAGCACTTTCATCAGTGTCCTGTGCTTCCCAAAAGGTGTAAGAAAGAAGTGATGAGTTTTTCTGTGCCCCAACAGGAGCAGGAAGGTGGCTAAGCAGAGTCGACAGAACATGAGGGGCCCCAGGGATTCTGTCCACTAACGAAGTATAGATCAAATGACAATTTTGAACTGACTGCTGAAGACCCTGTACTGATCATGTGTCAATCCAGAGATAATCTAGTTACCCTCAATTATCAAGGTTACATTTTCTGTCATCAGCAGAAGTGGGTGCTCTTTAGTTAAGTAGAAATAGAGAGAAAATAAGAGAACTAGAGTTTCATTTTTTTCATACTGTGTTTGACTGAAAAAAATCTCATGCCTTTTAAAAAATTAATAATAATCTGGGACTCTGGATGAACAACTACAGAGAAGAGAGCTGGAGACTGAGTAACACAGGGATGAGTGAAGTCCATAGTGTGGCAGTGTGTTCCTTCTATGTAGGATGGCTGGGGGAAAAGTTCCTGGAGGTAGGAGTGCCTAAGGCACTATTGATAAAATAATTGACTCTATTTTAATGTTAAACTGTTTCATTTGTTTGCTGATTTCCAATACCCTCCCCTCCCAGTTCCAAAACATTCAGTTAAATGCTGCCCCATACACAATCATGTCTTTTGTTACTTTACAAAGTAAAGGGATCAAAGCAGTGGCTATAGCACAATGCATGTTAAAAAACAAACGAACAAACAAAACACAAAAACGAGCACCAGGCTTCTTGTGTGAAATCAGACTACAAACAAAATTTAGTGGATCTGAAGCAAGCAGTAACCTAGTGGAAATTCTGCACCTCCCACCCAGAAGCAGCAGTTTTATTAATTTACTTTATGTCAGTGGTCATTTCTGAGAAGTACTAACATAAAAATGCAAGATTCTGATTAAGACGAAATCCATTTTAAAATTATCAAAAAGCAATTCTCCTTAAGCACGCACTTAAACAATGGGTACAACCACGTGAGGGTGACTGCAGTGAAAGTTCTTTTAATAGGCTCATGATGGTTCACACATCGCACTGCAGAAAGTTAGATGAAGGGAATCAGAACCAACTCTTAAAATTATAACTGAGAGGCTCTGTATCCACCTGGCATCTTCTCAAAGTTGTAGCTATGGCTAGAAAAACATAACAGAACTCCAGAGATCTTCTGAATCTCATCTCAAGATCCCAATTATCCACAGATTTGAAAGCTTAGCTCCCTGGCAAACTTCAAAGGTGCTGAAACTTCTTTGCTTTTAAAACTTAATCATTATACAGTATACCCCCGGCTATACAAGGATACTTGTTTAATAGACCATAATTACTGCTCTAAGTCCAGTTTTCCTTTAGTGAAAATATCAAAATGTTGTTATCAACCAGCTGACGAGGGTGCTATTTTGTGTTAAATTTTAAAAAATAGGTGGATATTGGGAAACTTCTCTTTTCTTGAGGGTGCTCATATCTTTCTTAGCTCTTTTTTTAAGAATTGGATTAATCTCTCTTTAAATTTCTGATATTTGAGGCTAATCATTTATTTCATGTTCATGTATTTCTTCATTTTTTTTTCTCCACATTCACACAGCAATACAGATTCTCCTCAGTATTATATTTACATATTTAATAGGCTAATAATATTCCATTCTAAGAAGTCCCTTTAAAATTATTGGAATTTTAACAGTGATAAAGTATGATTTTCCTACTATAAAGCATATATATTCTTTTCTGAATTATTTCAGTAGATGACTAAAAATATTATGTCACATGCTTTTACGACAAAAACACATTATCTCATCTAAAAAAAAATCCTATTGATGCAGTCAGGAAAATTCTACTGATACAGTTTCTATAAATAAGCAGCATATTTCCATAATGAATTACTAATTAAAATTAAATCAAAAGTATGTTAGCATGCAGGTCCTTTTTGTCACAGTAAAATTTATTCAAATATCATATAATCCAGTTGCAATGCTTCGATTGAAAGTTAATTAGTTGTTATTAATATGTGATAATATTAATCAAGAGCATCAGTTTTTATTTTCTGCACCACTAAAATGTAAGGTATCATTATCCTTAAAATGTGTTTTATTAGACATAGTACTAGTCATGCACTGCTTTCAACAGATAAAAAACAAAACAAAAAAAAATATGTTTCCCAATTGTATTCCTCCCTTTTGTAAGAAACATTAAAAAGATTCAGCTGAGGATTAAAACACGCAAAAAAAGGGCTGTGCCTTTTCAAACACATAACGGTAAAGCAGTGTAGCTGGTACAAAATCATCAATACTCAAAGGCCCAGAAGCACTAACCTACAATGGGGAAAAAGTGCACAACTGTTCTTAAATTTTTTTCCCCACCTCCTCAGCAAAGTAACTTATGAATAAAAAGCTTATAGTTATAAGGTTTGTAGTTAGAAAATGCTATAATCTAGTCTATATATACATTCAATACCTAAGTGGTATGTTTTTAACAGCAAAAAAATGATGATTGATAGATAGTATAACATCACTAATTATCTATATTTAGTACTTTGAAATATAAAATCTAATTAAATCAATTATAAAGTTAACTTTTTCATTAAGGACCAATCAGAGTAGAAGACTCATTTTAACTTGGCTCATGGCTTTAAAGCAGCCTTAATGTCACTGTAAGTTTCAACAGCAATAGTCAGGAATATTGCTAGGTATAGATATCTGTCTGGAGGCAATTACTAATATCAGAGTCCTGTCTTGTTCAGATTTGCAATCCTTGCATAAAGTAGAGATGTAAATGCAGCAGCATGTCGAACGTGTTTTTATGCCCAAATTCAACTCAGGTCTATAAATAACTATTGATTTTTTTAAATTATGCTAAAATTTATCCTAAATGTCTCCATTATCATCTTAGCTATTGACATTGGATATATAGCCAAAGAGGTTCATTATAGAACTCAAATAATTTATTGAATTTATACTCTAGGATTGATAGCAGGAATCTAGCTACTTCTGTAATCTTGAGTACACAGAGAGTTCATATCAAGGGAATGAATTTATACACTTTAACCACTAATACATCCAGGATATTTTAGCCTGCATGATGGTTGGCAGAAGTCTTAGGTGGAGAACAATACTTTTAGGTTTCTCTCTTACTAATTCTGATTGGGTCTTTTCTTGTTATGGAAAACAATGTGTGAATGTAATCATGTAACCACGCATATGTAAGAAATAGCTCAACGGTATTAAATACATAGGGTTTCTGTTAAAGTGTAAAACATTTTGCTTGAATAAAACAAGGTCAAGCCATTTTTGGAGATAGAGAAAAATAAGCTAACAGTTGTAATGTATGCTAATAGTTGCTGAGATAGGTACTATTTCCCGTACATAAAATTGGCCACAGTAAGGAAAAAGAAATCAGGAAAGCTACTTGGAAAAGGTGAAATGTGAGTTGAAGTTTGAAAGTCAGAAGGAGATACAATACAAAGAAAAAGGAGAAGGAGGAAAAGGCACTCCCTCATAAGAAAAGAACATTTGCTAAAGCAAGGAAAAACAAGAGACAATAGCACAGACTGAGGTTAGGGTCAGAGAAAGGAGAGTGGTGAGAAAGAGCTTGGAGTATTAGGTAGAGGCCAGATAAGGGTTAGCAAGGTTATTCATAATCCTGCCTACTCATACTGTGGCAGACTTTCAATAGACCACAGTACTTGTCTTAGTCCAGCCAGGCTCCTGTAACAAAAATGTCATAGACTGGGTGGCTTAAACAAACATAGTTTCTCAAGTTCTAGAGGCTGGGAGTCCGAGATCAGGGCACAAGCAGTTCGATATCTGGTGAGAAGCCTGGTTCACAGATGGCCATCCATTGGTGGAAGGGGCAAGGGAACTCTCTGGCATCTCTTTTATAAGAGCAGTAATCTCATTCATGAGGGTTCCACTCCAATGACCTAAGCAACTCCCCAAAGCGCCATCTCCAAATACCTTCACATTGGGGGTTAGACTTCAACACATGAATTCTGGAGGAATATAAACATTCAGTTGCTAGCACTACCTTCTCTCATGAACTTCTAACAACCCTTTTTAGTACAGCATCCTAGTCAGTCTCAATTAACTTATTAAAAGATGTTACCAGGACCAGGTCACATATGCTGTAGAAAGTAGTGTGGATTTATCCAGAAGAAAAGAGAAAAAGCAAAGGTTTCAAACAGATGGTAAGCAAGATCATCCTTTGTTTTAGAAAAGTTACTGGGATATAAGTGTGAATAAGGTATTAGAAGAGTGTTATAGGCTGAATGCTCCCCTCGCCCCCCGCAACCCTGACCCTGATTTCATATACTAAAGCCCTAACCCATAAGCCTCTAGTTCTGATTAGCATACCTGAGAGGGTATCCATGACTATGTATTTCTAAATAACTTCCCACATTGATCCTGATGAATGCAGTCAGGCTGAGAACTGCTGTTCTATTGTGGGCTCTTCTTTCTAGATGGTTAGATGATGTCCTGGACAGCACCAGCTTTTGAGGGAAAAGGAGCATCACACACTTCAGTAAATTACACATGGTGGGACCATTTACATTATTTTCATAAAAAAGTATTAGAGTTCCTGATTTTGAAAGGCATATTCTTCTCCAAATGTTGATACCATCATAATAATGAAGTTTCCAAATTTCAAGTAACTTTTGGTGTTTATAAATAATTGTGAGATGTTGCACTTACTCATTTTTCTAAGTAAAAAGAGAGCCCCTGTTCTAATTTCATGACCTTCTAATTCACTCTAAATCCACGTCATCACACAATACAGAAATCCGAATAAACCATGGGAATCCCTGAATATATTACATTTCCTAAAAAGGCCCTGAATTATTACTTTGGGAGTTATGGTACAACCACTATAAATTTTGATTAATTTCTGTAATTTATTTTTTTCTACTATGGAAGAACTGGCCATGCATAGTATAGAGCTGCCAGGTGCAATTTATAGCTAACAAAATGCAGAAAAACATGGGTAACACCAAGAGAACACTAAAGAAAGATACAGCGTTTCCTGGAACATTCCATAAGTTTGCAGTATGATAGCAGTAACTGGCAGTTAAGAGTTCCACTCAAAAGGGACACAGTTCTGAAGAGCTGCAAATGAATAACCAGAGGCTTTTACAGACAGCGACAGCCTTTTGCTGTACTGTTCTGGGGACTGAAGTGTACTTACCATGGATATGTTTAATGTTATTTTTAGAGTGCTTTGCCATACTGTGGAATTTCTAAAAAGAAATTAACGCCAGTTTCACCATGTATCCCCCTACATTTTCCCACAATACATAAATTAAAAATATTAAAATATAACAATGCATAGGGTGATAACAGCCTGAAGTTAACCTAAGCTGTACTGACATAAACAGTGTGAATACCATCAATGACTAAGTAAATGAAAAAGAACCAAATATTTAAAATTCCAATATTCATTATTGAAGGAGTATCTGATAGTTCAAGTTTGATGGAAGAAGAATTCCCCATCCCATTGTATGTTATGCATGGCAATTAAATAAAATAGCACAGCAATTATTCTCGGGAATCTGAAATGTCATATTACAATGAAACATTCAAACAGTATAAGGTCAGAACTATTTATTTTAGGAGACTGGTGTCAGCATAATAAGGACTAGTTAAGTCTTTTTATAATAAGGTTAAATATCAGCTAAGGTTCAATTTGCTTCTTATGAAGTTTTTAAATTAATAACACAAAAATGCTGTCGCATTCTCAGACTAAATCATTGAGATGCTATGGTGAAAAACATACGCTCTGAGGACAGATTACATGGATTTTAAACTTGGTCCCTCTATTTACTAGCTATGTCACCTTGGTAAAGTGACTTAACCTCAACAACATATGGCTGTAGAGAAAATTAAATTAGATGATAATGTAATTTAGAATATTGCCTCACTTATATTAAGCTCAATAATACTATTTGTTGCCATTTTATTTAATATTGGCCAATATCTGGCGATATTGACAAACATTTATTGGTGTTGAAGCACAAAAAGAAATGATGAAAATTCTACTATCCAATGGTATAATTTGGAGAAAGGTAAATAATAATTTAGCATTCAACACTAAAGAACACTTAAGCCAAGAAACTTAGAAAGGTCAATTTTGTTTTGAAAATTATGAGTCCATTGATGTTAAAGGAAAGCTCAATTATTAGTTCTTGTTTGTCCCATGAAGAAAAGATAATTAGTAATTAACCAGTTTTTATATTGTGCAACGTCCCCCAAAATGATAAAAGTTAATTAATTTACATTTGAGAATATAGAAAATCATAGAACTCATGTTGCAATTTATACTGCTACTGATCCACCAATGGTTCGTCAAAAGATTAATTAGACACTTTTAAAGAATTCTGTGATGGGATTATATTTGAACTCAGTGATATTTTCATAGATAAATTGTAAAAATCTATCCTGAAATTTTCAATTTTCATTTTACAAGACTGTTAATGGAAATTATGTCATCAGGGAATTTCGAACGTGCCTCTTTAGACATTTCTGTATTGCCATGAAAGCTAGCAAAAATGTTGACTTTTGCATATAAAAATATCAAGGAGCGAAGTGCTGTGTCATATATTTGAAGGAAAAATTATTAGCTATTTTTCAAAAATGAAAATAACAATTCTTGAAATAACTTAAGGGAAATATAGTACAGTAAGTTGGCACTTTGGTACATTTAATTGTTGCAGCAACATTAGTGCCAAAATTTGAGGGCTGAGTGAAAACATTCTGCCCTCCACAGATAAGCAATTAGCTTTTCTAAGGGGAAAAGATATATCTACAAAAGGGCATAAAAGAAAAACAAAATGAAAAGCTTTCATTTGATAGTTATTCACAATATCAAAATGCTCTTACCATGAGCATTTCCAACATCATGTATAAGAGTATAGTAGATAAGAAATCTATTTTCTCCATTTTTTATGCTAGATTTTGATATTATGTTACAAAAACCACTATACAGAATACAGTGTAAAAATAAAACATTTAAATAGCTTTTGAAAATTTCTGGGTTTCGATTAAAGGACAATAGCTTGTGAAATTTATCTTAAATTCTTAAATTCAGCATTGTAGTTCTGCAAAGTTATGATTCTAATTTATCACAAATAGCAGTATAATGTGAGAAGCAAGAGGGGGTAATGATAATGCAAGCCATAGTCTCGCTTGCCCCGTGGCTGGGTCACATTCTGGCTCTGTTACCTGTCTGCTATATGACTCTGGGCATATATCTGTTGATCAGTTTCCTCATCTTAAAATGAGAATTAGTATATCTGACATATTTTAAGTTCTTAATTATTAGCTATAATTCTATTGAATGAAAAAAGAGACAAATTTAAATATAATAGTATTCTAAAAGGTATCTTAATATTGGAATAACTAAATATCAAGCTTAAGTGTCATATTAAGTACTAATTGAAGTATATTTCCTTTAGAATAGATAGCACCATTTACTATTGTAATGCCTTGAGGATATAGTCATTCAAAATTTATATATGAGAAATATGTTAGAATCGTAACATGTTAGAAATATTTTAAAATCAGTTTAAATATGCATTACAGTTCACATTTGACTTTTAATCTACTCAGTATTTCCACACAAAATACTAATTTCATATTCCCAAGTCCAAATAAATCAATTCTAACTTCATATTGACTTTTTGTCTGTATTTTCTAAAATTCTGTTAAGATGTCTAAGCAGAAAACACACACACACTTGTAAAGGTGCCATTCTATCTCCCTTTATCAAAACAAAAATCTTAAATTAGAATATTGTCTCATTTTCTGTGTCTTTATGTATCATTCCACCCATACGTGCACTCATTCCAAGTACGATATACTACTGAATTTGCCTTTACTATTCTCTTATCTGCTCAGATATTGACTCTTTAGCTTGTGAGGTAGTTTTATTTGACAAATGGGTCTTAAATTTCTATCATGTGGCATCAATGGTTGTGATATTTCCATTGTGATATTAACATTTTTATTTCAATTTCCTCCCATTGTAGATCCGGGCCTTGTCTCCCCTGCAGACCCTCACATTATAGATCTGTGTCCTGTTCTCATGTAGACCCTTCCATTATAGACCTGGGTCCTGTTCCTGGACAGACCATCATTTAGATCTGGGTCCTGGAAATAACAATGGAAATCATTACTGCCCTTATATTTCTCATCGAAGGATGCTTTGAAATTATAATAAAAGTATAGTAGATATAACTACAGTTAAGAAAAACAATTCAAAGACTACAAAAAACTTATTTCGTTTGTCCCATATCTTCGACTATAAAATGAAGAAACTAAAAAACATTAACTGGTTTGGTAAAAAAAAAAGGGGGGGAGAGAAAGAGAGACACACAGAGAGAAACAGAGGAGAGAGAGAAAAGGGAGGGAGAAAGTAAAAAAGAACAAAGAAAAAGAAGAGATTGAATCTAGAAATGGATGATTTCAATCTCCTGGCAATTAAAATTATTCTTAAGCAAAAGCCTGTCCTCATAGTGAATCTATTGCCAACAACATATACACACATGCACACATGTTGTAAAACACTCTCTATTTCCTGTGTTTCACGTATCCTGTCCCAAATTATACAATTGTCCTTCCGACATTTGAAATTAGTTAAAATCTCCAGTTATATCATGTCATAGTTTTAGCAGTCTATTTCAGTAAAGCAATTTAGCAATAGATCTAGACCAACTTTCTCAGGTTAGAAAAATGATGTCTACTTAGATCAAATTGTCATCCAATGTCATACAACTATTTATAAGGATTAAAAAAAAAAAAAATCCTGTTAACCATTTCCTAGCAGCTAATTGGCAATGAAGAAAAGAATAAGTCCTCTGAAGTTTCCGAGTCAGAAACTAACTCTGTGTATGCCCTCTCTTCATAATTATTTACAGTACATATGCATATTTAGTAAATGCAAAATTTGAATGAACTGGCATTTCTAAAATGAATGGGTGCGGAGCCAGCCGCATAGGTCGAACAGCACCAGAGATGGGAGTGAAGATTAAAGAAAAGACAGAGACAAGAGATAGATTCCGGAGGGCTCACAGTCAATACTGTAGCAGCCCTGAGTTTATTTTGCACCGCATATTTGTACCCTACTGAGTGCGCAACCAACCACCGAAACTCTGTAGCTATTTAAAGAACAATCAGTTTCCCTCCCCAGATGCACTTCCTCCTGAGTCAGCAGAGGGCACAGCTGGCCAACTTCGCAAAAACGGCCTGCTTAACAAACAGTCTTGTTTTCCTCAAAATGGCTCCCGACAAATGGGCATTTGCCAATTTTTTCTTTACGAAGTTCTCAAATAAATTTAGTAATATATCTAAAATAATTTCCACTGTAGAGATACTTATGTATATAGATTACATAATCCTTATCAAAACCATGCCATTTTTTCCCAATTTTTTTTTATTAACACCTAACTATTTTATGTTAGTTTCATGTATACAGCAAAGTGGTCAGACATCCACATAAGTTATGAAGTTGTCCCCTCAATCATTCCAGTACCCACCTGGCACTATACATAGTTATTAAAATATTGACTATATTCCCTAAGCTGTACTTCACATCCTTATGAGTATTTTGGAACTACCAATTTGTACTTCTAAATCCCTTCATCTTTTTCTCCCAGCCCTCTAGCAACACTCCCAAATGTTTGTTCTCTGTCAATGAGTCTGTTTCTGTTTTGTTTGTTCATTTATTTGTTCTTTAGATTCCATATACAAGTGAGATAGTATGGCATCTGCCTTTCTTGTTCACTTAGCTTAATACTCTGTAGGTTCATCTATGTTGTCACAAATGGTAAGATTTCATTTTTTTTTATGGCCAAAAAACCATGCCAAATTTTTAAGTCTGTTTTTTTCACTCGAGTTTAAATGTGAGAAAATGTAATAATATTAGACTTATTAATTACTAGCAATATCAACAATAAATAATTATTAAGGACAGCTTTTTTGGCAAAAAGATACATTTATAAAATAAAAATGTAAGCATAAATGTATATTTCTTCTACCTTTAATAAAAAAATAAGGATATGTTGTCTTACTGAGAAATGAATAATTATCTCCTAGCAACAGGAATAATTTAGCCTGTTTTAACAATAGTAAGAAAAAAAATTGGCTTTGCAATTCTACATGTTAATGAAAGAAAACAAAGCATATATTTGTTCCACAGAAAAACAAAAAGAAGAGTGCTTTCAATGCAATTAGTTTATAGATAATTTGTTTATATATTAACTTAAATATTCTTAATCTATTAAGATTAAGATTGATGTTTTATCTAGTGCTGAATTAGAGAACAATTTAACCTGGATTATTAGTTCCTACAATTTTACTAAAATGTAGGATCCTAACATATCTTATATGCACAGACATCTCAACAGAAAATATTTCAAGGCTTTCAGCATTACATGTGTTATTATGCTTTTATTGTGTACATTTCTTAATTTTTTCAAAAGCTGGTAGCACCAGTAGCATTTACTTATTTACTTAGAGTCCCATAGTCATTTCTGAGAAGTATTATTTTATATAAAAATTTAAGATTCTACTAAGACAAAATCCATTTTAATATTATCGGAAAGCGTATCTCCTTAAACATACACTTAGACAACTGGCACAGCCATGTGAGGGTTGGCTGAAATGAAAATTCTTGTAACAGCCTGATGATGTTGATGCAGTGGCGTGCAGGAAGTTTGATGAAGGAAACCAGAACTGACTCTAACGTCACAACTGAGATGTGCTGTATCCACTCAGCATTTTCTAAGTTGGAGCTATGGTTGGGAAAGCACATCAAAGGAACTACAGAAATCTTTTGGATTTCCTCCCCAGGAACTTGTCATCATCCATGGCCATGATGTGACACTTAAGCTTACGAATGCTCTGTGCCAAACAATAATGTACACAGGTGCCACTCCCTGTACGTGGTAATTATTTAACACTTAGCTCCTTGACAAACTTGATAGGCACCAAAGCTTCGGCCCTAGCTTCTGAAATTTAGCCACTATACAGTGTTTTATATAATATACAGATGTTTTATCTATTGATGAATTAGAAAATAATTACACCAGGATTATTTCTTCTTGAATTTTTCTTTAAATTTTAAAAATTCACAAAACCAATTCTACCTGCTTGCTTTTTTTTTTTTTTCAACTTTTATCTTTTTATGCATTCAAAGCAATACAGGTCATGAAAAGGTATACAATTTACTTAAATGTTTAGAAATTTAAAAAAATTTATCCTTATGTATTCAAAGCAGTTGATCTCTGATTACACAATTTTTTATAACTAAATGTTTGGATGGGGGTTATTGAATTTCATCCAGAATCTCCCCCAAATTACAAGCTTGTTAATCATATTGTCTTTTTGAACTTGAAAAAAATGATTGGCCATTACAGGGTCCATTTGGAAGTGTCATCATAGTTTCGTTTGCATGTTCGTTAAAGCGATTCATGTGCTTTTCTAACTACTCAAATAAAAAATACAAATAAAACAGTTAAATTTGGTTTTCTCCAAAGATTTTATGGATATTTTAATAAAAATTAAGAAATGGCCTAAAATTGTTCATGTAAGTATTTAACATGACTGCATTTGGACTGGCAATTGCAAAATAATATTTTCATTATGAAAGCTGGAATTTTATATACTATATTCTAATACTTAAATTCCAAGCTCTCAATTTGAGTGAGTTTTTCCATCATATCTTAGTTATTTCTAATTGGTAACAAATATGTTTCCTCTGAAAATTGTATAGTTGTCAAACTATGTTCTCTACTTTGCTAAAAGCAAAATTACAACCCTGTTTAAAATATCATTTAATAGTAATACTCCAAAATATTTATTGTTGCATGAAATTATCACCTTGAATATCCATTGTACATAAAATACAATAACATTAACTATATTGATATTGATTTAAAAACACAAAATTATGAATACATGTATACTATAAATTAATTATTTTTCTCATTTAGCTATAATTATTAACAGAAATATATTATCTAGTCTTGGCATAATTTACCAAGCAATTATATCAAAACAGGGATATCTCAATTTGTAGGTCATCTTTGCATCTATTTTTGAATGTACGTATAGATTTCTCTGTGTATTTACACTACTGCATTGTTAAAGAAGCTATAAAATCATCTTTATCTATGTTAATGGATTAATTGGCTAGGTAGAGATTTTTCCAATTATACCTACCCTACATACCCAGTATATCCTCTGCTTACCTATTAATCCAAAATGTGACAGTACAACTTAAGTACTTATTCTTTATCACCCTCAGCATTTGCTTTTCAGTGAATTTTTTTCTACTTGTTTTTAAGGACAGAAAATGGTATTTGGTTTTGTTTTCTCATGCACTGATAAGTGACCAAACCACATGTAAAATGTTATAAGTTATCTTGCTCTTAAGTTTATATTTTGAAAAGTTATTCTACAGAAATGATGCCTGGTATGAACTTCTTTATGGTAAATAAGTGGATTTTTAAGGATGGAGTTATGTTAACATTTTTTAAATGGCATCTAATGTGCATTAGAGGAAAATGCATGCATCATATAGTGACCTATTAAGTGAAAATATAGCAGACTTATCTCCCTTATTTGATTATTTGATGCACGGATATAGATCCCTTTTCTGAAATAAAAATTCAGATGGATTGAATTGTCTTAATATATTTCTCTTTGGCTGTACTGAAATAAAATTCTTAGCTATGAACCCTTATGAGCAAGCCAGCAGATTGAAAATAAAATGATCTGAATAATGGAATCATAAAGTTGTTATGGATGGAAAGAGCTTCTTTAAGCATGTATTTTTACCCCTGAATTGAAGTGAGGTTTATTTAATCTTTACCTTCCCATCCATAATATATAGGAATATGTAACCTCAAATAATCCCTCCAAAAACACTTGAAATCACTTAAGTAATGCCTATTTCCTTTTCTTAATTAACTCCTACGTCTTCCCTCCCTCCCTTCTACTTTCCTTCCCTTATTTCCTTCTTTCTACTTTCTTTTTTTCCTTCCTTGGGTTCCTTTTTGATCCTTTGATTACTCTACAGTAATCTTTTGAGATAATTAGTGCTTAGAGAGAAGAAAAGAGCTAAAGTATGAAAGGGGGCATGATGTTGTGAAAAGAACTCAGAACCTATGGAAAGAACTCCAAATCAAAATAGGCTGACATACAAATTTTTGACTCTTACACTTAGCAACTTTATGCATTTGGACCAGTTATTTGACCTTATGAGTCTCAGTTTTCTTCATTGCAAGGTTGTTTTGAGGATAAGAAGTAATATGCAAAAAGCACCCATCATATATCATATGATCAATAAATAGTAATTATCATTAAAAAGAAACATATACATGTTAAACGTTAAACTGCCCAAACATAAAGAAAATAGAAAATAAGGCATGTCTGTGGAAAATGTGGAGAATAAACAAGTTGCTCCTATTGGACATAGACATTTATGGCACACACAGTCTCTGTTAAATGCTTTTCATGTTACTGATGTTTTTAATCCACAGTCAAGACTGGATGACCAGGAGCAAAAACTAAAATGTAGCCACATTTGGGAGCTGGATCTAAGACAAGTCAAAATCTACTCAATTTCACAGGGCTAGTGAGGATAATAAAAGCTATTTGTTTGCTCAAACATTTCCCTTCTGATATGAGAGAAGGTTAATAGGCCAAGGGTGAGTGGTCTCAAGAAACTCTTTAAAGATGTCCTAAAAACAAGCCTTGAGGCACTGCAGCATTTATGTAGACAGCTGGGAAGCCACCACAGTTGACAGGACCTGCTGGCATGCAGCTGTCAATAATGAAGTGGCCCAACCATTCTGTAAACAAACCAGTTCCATGGAGGTCAAAGGATGCGCTGGGCATGGTGTCAGGTCTCTAAGGCAAAGACAATGGGGGATGGCCATGCTGGTTTTGTACGAGGCCACAGGTGCAGGGCCAGAATGATTTTTTCACTTCCTCAGGAAGGGTGGCTTAATTTTGTATGTTCCTTGTGGAGAAAGGCTGCTTACTATTCATCTCCTCACTAAGCACTTAAATAGTTATTTTATATTGTGCTTACTGCTGAGAAAGTTTCAATGCAGCTGTTTCGATTCTCCTAAGCCCCAACATGTTTCTTCTACTGAGGAAATATGGGCTGGTCACAAACTACCTGTACAAATGGTCAAGTGTCCACAGCATTTGGACACTCAGTTCAGACATGTGGGGTTTTTTTCCCCTAAAATACCCTGTCTGACATGAGGTCATATGGTTAGCCCTTCAGTGAATACTAATCACCAAAACTGGAGGTGGTTCAATGACCAATAGTCCATCTGGACTCTGTAAAAGGATTGATCCCTTGTGCGTAGGCATAAGCATTGTGATAGCCTCACAATCCTGTTGAGACAGTTACAGCTCTGTACAAGTGAGCAATTCATGATTTCTGTTACTGCTACTGAACCAGTGTCTGTAGAAATAAGCCAGGCAGAAATAAACCAGTCCCGCAGCATTCTGGAAGAACTGGTCTGCTCGCTATGGACTGAAAAATTCTGAAAGACCTGAATCTACTGAATTAAAATGGTTACAGTCAAACTTAGAAATTTTCATTAAGTCAATTGACAAACATAAATGATAGACTATTTGAGAATATATGAATTAACACTATAAAATAAAACTGAGAACAATTTATAATATAGCTACCTGAAATATATGTATATAGAATAAGCAATAAATAATAAATAATGTGTTTCTGATATCAGTTTTCAATCCCTCCTATCTGAGTCCTATGAGGCTGCTAAAACAAAATACCACAGAATGAATGACTTAAAAACAACAGAAATTTGTTTCTCACATTTCTGGATGCTTTGAGTCTGAGATCAGGGTGCCAGCATATTTGGGCGAAGGCCTTTTTGCAGGTGGCAAACTTCTCATTGTCCTTTCACATGATGGAAGGGGAAAGGGAGCTCTGTAGGGGGTCTCTATTATTAATGCACTAATTTCATTAAGCCCCGCCTTCATCAACTAAACCCCCCTCAAAGCCCTAACCTTCTAACACCATCACATTGGGTGTTAGGACTTCAACACGCGAATTCCGGGGGACACGTTCATGCTATAGCTCTTTCCTTCTAGTAATTTATTAATATTTATTTTTATCTGTAACTTGATCTCTTTTTTGATGGTCTCAATCTGATTTTCTGCTGCTCTGCTACTTCTGCATCTCCTTTTTCTTATAATTTCCATTATTCTGGAACGTGGGGACTAATACTTTTTGCAAAAATTCTCATTCTCTGTATCTCCAGTCGCTGAACTTTACATTCACTTCGTAGCTTTTATTGCCTTGAAAAAAAATGCTGCCATCTATTTACTCACAAAGTCATCATAAAAAGCTAAATGTATGGGTCTCGTATCCCCAGTAGTTAATTCAGAGAAAAATTCCGAAAAAATCCACCCCCGCCCCAATATTTCTGAGATTCCTCTGGTAGTGCCTTACGTGGGCGCATGCACTCACCATTCTGTTGGACTCACTGCTGGTCCACAGCTCCTGCCCTCAGCAGCTCTTGCCAGCGGTAGGTGCAGAGGTAACAGGCGAGGGAGTGGATGGCTGCTCCACCCTCAGACTTAAGTGGCAGTGGTTGGGAGGTGCCCGGAAATGGCTTTCTCTCCCTTTATATCAAACTCTCTTTCTTAGATTACAAAGTGGTTTGTTTTCGGGGAGGGAATAAAGCAACTTCTTTTGTGGGGTTAGACCACGAGGCACTGTTACCATAGTTACTCATTTTACAAGTGGAATCCCCCAGGGCTTTGTACTGGGTCAAATACACAGTACCTCATAAGTTACCTTACAGAACCCTCTCCAATACTCTTGAAAATTATCTGGAGAAATAATATTTAAAAAAATAATTTCTGGATCCAAGCCGAGCTATGAATCCTGGCATGGAAACTTTAGTTATGTGAAACACTTTTTAATCTCTTTAAGACTCAGTTATTTTATCAGTAAGTGAGAATTATAATTATTTCTACATCAGAAGATTTTTTGTATATGATTCAATAAGACAATTCATGCAAAGAACTTAGCAGGTTATCAGGCACATATTCAAGGGAAGACGAAGCCTTAATGCGCATTTACCCAACGCGTGCATATACACCTGATCAACTTGGGCTTTTTCTCAGCACACCCTTCAGGCCCATGTAAATTTTTGAAAGGCCTATTGTTCTGGTTGATAGGCACACCCACATCTCAGAGGCTGACACAGTCTAAGTTCTGATATTCACACCACACTTAACAAATTTTATCCCTATCCAGAGGAACTGAGCAGCTACTTGGCCTCCACAAACTTATCTAGAAACCAAACTTGTTTTCATAAATGCTTTCATCTCTACAAAACCCAAAACTTCACACAAAAGAATTCCATTTAAGATGTGATACTGAAATGCTATCAGACACTAAACACAAGTCAATCTCATCAATTTTACCCTCCCATCTAAGGCTCCCAGATTAAAACCTACAACTTCCAGAGTGTTTTATCCTCTACACACATGCTTACTCATTCAGCACATGTTATTAACTTTCATTTTTACAGACACTATTCTAGGCTCAGAAATATCATCAATATTATAAATAAATGACATAGCTTATTTTTAGGTGGGAAGAGAGAAAATAAACAATGAATGAATGGGTAAAGGCAATTAATGAAACAAATGAATGAGAAATTACCAGGGAGAAATAAGTATTATGGTGTTTAGAAGAGACCACACTGCTACTTTAAAGTTGAATGTCAGGAAATGACTCTCTCAGGAGATATTTAAGCTGAGATCCAAATAATAAAAGGGAACCAGCTGCCAAAAGATTTGTTCAAAAGAAGCCTAAGCAGAGGGGAGAGCTGGCGCAAAGTCCCTAACAAGAGCATTTTGCTGTAGCTGAGGAATTTAAAGACTAGTGTGCTGGAATTCAGTGAGAAAGTTGGAGAAAGTAAGAGAGGAAGACAAGGATGAGGATTTGTGAAAGTTCTGAGCTGTCCTATGTAATTCAGAAGCCAATGAAGAGTTTTAAACAGGAATGTGATTTGATGTAATAAAAATGGTGCTGAGCATAGATTACAAAAATAAAGGAGTAGAAGTTGGAGAACAATTACAAGGCTATTACAGTTTCCCAGGTGCAGAGAATTCAAGTTTGTTTGAAGATTAGGAAAATAGAATTTGATTTGGGCAGATCAGGAAAAAAACGAAGAATCAAGGACATTTGATTTGTAGCTTATGCATCTGAGCACAGTTAAGAGTCACTATTAAGATACGGTATGTTGCAGGGACTTGCTTTCTCATGGATTCACATTTCCAAATCAAGGACCCTCTACTGAAGCAGCCCTGTTAGGTAGATAGGAACAACAGGGGGAATAAAGGAATAATGGCCCAGCCTAGAGACTGCCCAAAGGACACCCCAATGGTAGTAGAATTCCAGGTACACAGAAGCACTAGGCACCAGGTGTCAATCAAAATGACCTCACTTGCCAATCACCTAGAATTGCTTTGGAACCACCCCATCGGAGCCCAAATATAAGGCAGGCATTCCCACTTCCGGGTGTTTTTTTGTTTGTTTGTTTGTTTGTTTGTTTTTTGCCCCTCTGATTTCTCTCGCTCTCTCTTTCTCTTTTGTGGCCTTTTTGTGTTGGTTATAGCTCTGGGACCATGTGGCTTCTTGGGGGCATACTTTGTCTTTTTCCGCGTGCCTCTTTGGGACATTCTTTGTCTTTCTAAAATACACTTTTAATAAAACTATTAAATATCAATGACCTCATTGATTCTTCGCTGAGTCATTTGAGGAAGACCAAGGGAAAATGCTAACTACTCTTAGAGACATCATCATCCCTCTCTCTCACTCCTGCCGTTGTGGTGACACTGAACTCTTATCAGTCCCAACAGTGACAGCCCTATGCCGCCTCTCAGCCCCATCACTCTTCTCTAGCAGTTTGACTTACCTGATTGGTAAAATTTGGGAAAAGAAGTTAAGCATAAGGAGTCAGCCTCTTCCTGTTTTTCCTGTCTGCTTGGCTTCACTGCTCTTCTAGCCTGTGTATTATATGGGGTAGGAAGTTGTTGGGGTGGGGGTCACAGTTTAGCCTGGGAGTGGGTGTAGTCATAGAAATCCTACTGTGTGACCCTACAGCTAAGCATGTCCTCCAACCTGGTTTTGGTCACTAATAAACCTGGCATTTGTCACTCCATTTGTCTGACTCAAGCATCTCTCGGTTAATTGATTGCAATCTCAGGACTCTCTGAGGGAGAATAGCGTATTTGGGGGAATTGGGACCTGTTAGTTTTGAAGGACTGGATAGTTAAATATTTCAAGTAGACTCTTGCAGATTAGTTTCAAATTCAGGGGAGAGGTCTGAGGTAGAGATGTAGACTTTAGAGTTGTGGTTTATATGTTATAAAAATGCATATATTATTTTCTTGCAAGTCATTGTTAAATAAATAAATATATTTTATCTGTGTATAGGAGGATCCAAAATGGATTATAGCAGTAGTCATAAATATCACTGCACTTTTTAAAAGAGATCAGGATCCTCAAACTAGATTGGTTTCACATGCCAACTGACTGAGAAATCATCTCTGCTGAGTCACACTACCCAGAAGGCCTTCCAAGTATGCTTCTTATAGATCAACTCTTAGCAATTTATCCTTGGCTTGCTCAGTGTAAATGATTTGATGCAAATAAAATTGAATTAAAAACCCCACACACTTCACCTCTGACTCAGCAGAGGTGCACATCGCCATAGTGACTGGAGACATCTGTCCTAGTATAAACACTATAAGAACAAACTCATACAGCTGAATATCCCATACTGATTAAATACCTATTTCATGTAGAACTGAGGTTGGGATGAAAGCCGGGGCAGATGTGTGTGTGTGTGTGTGTGTGTGTGTGCGTGTCGCGCGCGCACATATATATTATATATATATTATATATAATATATATATAATATAGAGAGAGAGAGAGAGAGAGAGAGAGAGAGAGAGGAGAGAGAGAGAGGAGAGAGAGAGAGAGAGAGAGAGAGAGATGTTCTCATCTACACTGTCAATGTCTCTGGGTCTCTGGGTCTCATTATTATTCTTAAGACATCGATTGTTAATTCAAAATCAGAAAATAGTAATTCTAACTTTTGAAGTCACTCCATTGAAATGCAAAATTCTATTATTGTGAATGAGTGGATAATATTAAACGATATGGTTGACATTACTAGTAATCAACAGAATGGATTACAATTTATCTTAATTATAAAATATTTTTTAAATTCCACCTGTCAAGTATTCCACCTGTCAAGTTCCTAGCCAATATATCTTTAAAAAACATTGAAAAGTAGTTAACATAGCACTGCTTACTTAAAATATTCATATTTATTTTCTTTTTCCATAAATATAGGCTTTTCCTCAGATTATCTTACTGTAAACAAAGCACACCTCATTATTTTCATCATTTTGGGGTAAAACTTTAAAAACTCACATAAAAGTGATGATTTTAGCGAATTTGGAAAAGCATCTACATTTTTTAAATTCTTGGTTTCTTGAAATCAAAGCATAGTCTAAAAATTCAGAATTATCACTTTTTATTTTCAGAAAAAAATACTTAAATTCATCAATATTTTAGGAATCGGCTTAAGAGATATCATATATGCAAGAACCTGTGCAAGTGTTTCAACCTAAAAAGTTCATCATGCTTTGGATTTAAATGTTAGTAGAATTAATAAAATAGTCCCATATCAGGAGCTAATTTATTTGAAAAATTAGCCATATTAAAATGGCATTAAGTTAAAATAATGCTGTGCTTACAAGTCTGATAGATTTAGAACTGAGATGGACTCCATAAGTAGTGGACTAAAGCAAAAGAACTGCAATTCACATTTTGGTGCAAATTAACTTGATTATATCTTGGCATTATCTATAACCAGATAAAATATTGCTTTGAGTCCTGGGCGCTAGACAAGGTTGTAATATGTGGGGAAAGGCCTGTTCAGGCTCGTGTTCAAGAACCTCAATCATTGCAAGTAGATCAGAATCTCCCAGCTTATCTGAGGTGGTACACCCTTCTAAGTTCCAACTTATAAATCAGAAAGTGAATTAACAAGGCCTTACTCTCTTTAGAGCAACCGACTAGAAATTGAGAATTCTCAACCAATCTACTGAAAACCTCTTACATAGGGACTTAAGAGGAGAAAGAAATCATACTAAATTACAGAGAATACAATCCATTCTCCAGGTAATGTGAATTATTATCTGCGTCTGGTTTCCTACCACAAGATTCGCACTTCTCCATTGTCTCCTATTAGTTAGGATTTGTCTCCATGTCCTTCCTTCCCTGCTGAAGACTTTTTCCTTCTACCCAAATGTTCTATATATTTTGCTGTTGTTTATGGAACTTGCAAGTGAGCATTGCTGCCTCTGACCCATTATTCACAACTTGACAACTGCCTAGAATGTCCTCAATGTTTCTCTGGAATTATTGAAATTCTGTTCTCTCTTTTTTAGAACAAGTTCTCATTATAACTTTTCAAAAAGACCTCCTGATGTCCTATATTTATAGAAATAAGTAATAAAATAAAAACATAACCTTGCATGTAAATTGCCTTTCATATTTTAGTCTTCACAACAATACAGTGAACTGGTCCTGAGGGTACTGTACATGCATTCATAATGAGACAGGCTCCTAAATGTAAGGTGACCTGATCAAGGTAACATTGGTAATTCTAAATTCTACCATCCGTCATTGTCAGGGAATGATGCTTTCCATAGAAGTGCATTACTAGCATTTATTTATTTATACTTTCATTTTGTTCAAATATACATATAATAGAAATTATTAGACTTTTATTTAGTGACTTTTTTTCAATTTGTAAATCTACTTTAAGAATGAAAAGTTACAAAATACAGATTGAACTATTTATAAAACAAATTAAGTGATTTTTTAAATAGAATAAAATTTAACCTATCTTGATGATACAGGGTGAATGTACCAAATAACACAGGTCTACTAGGCTGAAACATATAAATAATAATAATAATTGCAATACCTTTCATTGATATAGTTATTTTAGCAACTGCAAAGTACTTTAATATATTTTATATTATTTGACATTCAGTCTTGTGAAAGAGGTATTTTCCACATTTCATCAATGAAAGTGGGGCTTAGAGAGTTTAAGTAACTTAAGGTTCACAGCAAACACAGAACAGAGCCACGTGTTTGGGCAGTAAACCTTGAACAAGTGGGTAGAAGTTGTCAGTCCTACACTAAGTGGTCGTAGACTACTACGCATATTTCCTTTATCGTTTTGTCTGATAATTTAGTCAGCTATCAGCTTTTCCAGTTGCCAGAGAACAATTATTTCTTCCTGCTGCCAGCTGTCATCATGTTTCTAGTCTATGCGCTGGAAAATCAGATAATCAAGCTTGCTGAAAATTGAACATGAAACAGATTAAATATCATCTGAGGGGAGCTTCTTCTATGGAGTCCATCAAGTTCATGGCTTTGGTGCACAACTTGTAGACCAACTATTACAGTAGTTCATGAGCTTTCTCCAGAGCCTTTTGGTTTGTGAGGAGGTTTTAGAAGGGTGAGACTACTGTCAAACCTGCTAGCTGAATAAGTAAATTGTGACTGTATTTGCATTTTGTCCTCAAGGGGGGAACAATAACATTCCAACAGATATGCCTTCTCATTTCCACCCCTGCCTCTTCTGCCTAGTATTGTTCTTTGTTCCAGTGTTCTAAGATGGACCCGTAATAGACATATGGATTACTTCTCAGTAGGTGATTATTCCTGCCATTCAAAATGTAGGCCTCAATCCAATGCCAGTGTCTGAACTGTGTGTTACCATTCAACAAAATAAGGACAGAAATCAAAGTAAGCATTTAGAGATATTAATAGCAGTTGATTAGTGATGCAACATTGTTATCTTGTTTTTAAAAAGGCATTGGTATGATAGAGATTGATTTTTCTTTAAATGGTCGCATTCCATAGAAAATTTGAGAAGTATAAACTTCGACATAAATAGTAGACAAAAAACTTATACATAAATCTCATCTGACCTGTAAGCCTGCCAGAATATGAAACACTAATTTTTTTCAAATACTGACATGTTTTCCTCACTTACTCTGTTTAGTTCTCTGGCATTAGAAATTTTCCCAATTTGCTTTGATGAGGTCATTGACCTCCAAGTTAAATAGAATTGTAGAGAGTATGGAAAACAGGAACAGAGATTAATCACATTTCTTATGTAAGAATATTAGAGCACATTTAAAATAATAAGTTGAATATTACACTCAAATTTTGAGTTTTACATGTCCAAAGCAGTTGAACATGTACTTGACAGAGGGTTTTTATTTGTTTGTTTACTAGCATATCTTGAACATGTGTGACAATGGTTTCAACCAGGGACTTTGTAGATAACCAGATATCATAAATAAATAAATACTAAGTAAATTTAATAAATATTTGATAGTACCATATACGATGGTAATAAAATATTAACAAATTTAAGAATTGAAGGTTTTCTTTGATTTATACAAACTGAGAAAGAAAATAATTATCACAATTGTTTAGAGAGGAATGCATTTGAAGAAAATTTTTTGAGATAGATATTTTCATTCTACAAATATTAAGTGTGAGCTGTGCCTGACAATTTTTTTTTTTTTTAGATGCTTAGGATGAATTTGTAAGATTGATAAAATTCTCTGGTTCTGTGGAGTTTACTGGTCTAGCAAGGGAGCAGATGGAGACAATAAACAAGAGACTTATTAAATAGATTTATATAGTATGTTAGAAAGTAGTAAGTGCTTCAGATAAAAGACAAAGAAAAACAGGGAAACCAGAGCCAGGTGCCCAAGACCAGAAGCAGTAATAACAGGATAATCAGGGCAGCTCTTCAAAATGTGATTTTCAAGCAGTCTTGAGTAAAGATTTGAGCAAAAAGTTGGAACCAGACAGTAACTGAAAAGAATACTATATAGATTTAATGGAACACTTACCTAAGAGACTCATATTTTAATAACTATATTTAGCATAATATTATTTGACTTGACTAAATCTATTAGAATACAATGGAATATTCAAGGTCTGCTCTAAGAAGTTTGAGTTTCAAAATAAAAAATCTGAACAACAAAATGTGAGCTTCATGCACGCACATGGCTGAGAAATTCAATCATATATGCTACAGATTCTCTTCACTCTTTAAGAGAGAACTACTATATATTTTTCTAATTGAGGCGAGGGAGACTCCTGAGTTTCAGGCTCTCTTAAAGATAGGATATTGGATTTTGACACTTTTTTTCTTTCTGCTACAGTTTTGAAGGGCAGAAAAATCTGGAAAATAAAACCTTTTTCCCTAGGCAGTTTTTTCTTGGGCTAACTGAGAGGTAGAGAGGCTGAAAAGATGATAAAAGAGATTTCTACAAATTGAGAAAGAAAGCAGATAGTGCTCAAAGGCTTCTTAGTTTGAAACCCATCCTTCTGAGGAATCACCAGAGATCTGATTACATCCAAACACCTGGAATCCCAAGAGCTGCTAATAGACCATGTAGGGTCTTATAGCCAATCAAGGATTTAGGCTTTGATTTTAATACTACATTCTCATTTGATATGGAGAGAAAATTAGTTTTGGTGTGATTTCTGTTATTTGAGATGAGAAATTAGTGTGGAAAGTGCCAGACTGTCCATATACATTTGTTTCTTTAAATCTTGCTCTATCTATATCATCTATACATATAAAGCAATTCTAAGTTGTAATGTTTAGAAATGTTTATACAGAGTAATTTAATATATGCTTTCATTTACTAGTCTTCTTTTTGTTTGGTATTCATAAATGTTACCTGGTGCTGTAGACCATGCAAGCATATTACTTATTATCACAGAGTATGTTATATCTAGTTTCAAAATTTCCTTCTTTGAAGTTAACCCTAAAAACTTAAATATACAAAATTACAAAATCAAAGGTCATACTCTATGCCCTTGCTTTTTGGACGACGCAGTCATTAAGCTTCCACAATATTCCAATAGGGTTCGTATGAATAACTTGAATTTTTAATATTTATGTAAAAGTCTAATTTGAATGACCAAAACTTTCCTTTATGTCCATCCAAAGAAGGGGAAAATTCTCTCACTACCTAATTTTCCCTTTCGACATTTCAAAAATGTGTTTGATCTCTTTTCTGAAAAAAAAAAAAAAAAAAAAGAAAAAAAAAACCTAAGATGCTAGAAAGGACATGATTTCTAAATGTTTTACATTTTTCTATTTGTTTTCAAGCACTGACATTTTATGGGTGAAGAAAGAGTTCAGATTTTTTAATAATCATTAAGACATTTTGTTTTGACTGTGTAGTGGATTTTTCAAGAAAGCAAAGGAACATAAATCACAGATTAAGATAAAAATTGTAGACAAAAACTTCGCTATTGTGCCTTAAAGGCATGAAAAAGTTCAAACAAAAGTGCAGTAATTCCCATTTATATATATTGTCACCACCAGATCCCAGCTGTGTTCAGATATCACTAGAGCTTGGTGCACAGCTGTGACATTATAAAAGGGACTCAATTGCCAATCAGAGCTTGGCTTGAGAGATTCATTGTCCAAGCCATTCCCTAATAAAGCTTCTGGAACTCTGTGTCTGCTTCACTTATTGTCTCCTTGAACAACCTTGTATTGTGCAACTAAAAGACATCACAGAATTTCTCCATTATATTTACTTATTTATTGTAAGAAATTGTAGCTTCTAAATAAAATTCAACAATGGATTTCTCTTATTACTCTACATCTTTTTGAGGACACTCATGAGGTAGACTATCAGAGAGCTATAACGTGAATCCCTTATGTTTACTCAACAATCAGCAGATCTATTGATGGTTAATATCCTTTTAACCCCTTTGAAAATGGTTTAAAGTGTCACTGCTGACAGAATCACAAAGGAGAATAATTGCCATTATTGTTTTGCACCTGAAATGAAGTCTCACTTTCCTATAATATACTATATGCCGCAAATATGGCAGCTTTCCCAAAGACAGTTTTCCTAAAACCTTAGCCCCATGAAATGTTTTGTTTTTGTTTTACTGTAAAAAAATATTTTGGAACCAAATATGTTTTTGATTCTCCTCTTACAGAGTGCTCTTTTTAAAGATTCTGAGAAGTCCTGGAATAAAGAAACATATTCTTCTGTGTTCAATATAAAATTGTTCAATATGAGAACCCTTCTCCCTATGATATTAATCAACTACCCAGGGCCTTATGTAACACAGATGTGAAAGTTATTTCATGGGTTGCCATTAAAAAGAATCTTTTGTTGTGATCAAAATTTGTCTTTGATCAAATAGCAAAAGCAATAATTTTTGAGAAACTACCATATTCATGACACTAAGCTATAGAAGATTTTAATCTTTTCATGACACAAGTTGTTTTGAGTTTGACACATTCTAAGTAAAATTCTGCCTTTCTAGAATACTTATAGTTAGATATCTTATCTTCTATTTTTATATAGTATTTATCCATAAAGATGCAGGAAGTTATGTAATCAGAAGCAGAACTTCATTAATAAACCTGATGAATTGTGATAGATTAAGTTGTGACCTCAGATATAGTGAATATCAGATAGTTATCTTCAAAGCTCAAAAATATATTAAATCCTTTGTCCTTGCTTATTAAATCAGCATTTCTTGTTTTATATACTAGTTTCAATTTCTGACCATAATTCTTAAAGAAAGAGAAGGGAGAGGACAACACTGCCTGACAATTTTAATTCAAAATTTGTATCGATTTATAGTATACATTTATTTAGCTTACTCTATGTCTAGCACTGTTCTAAGCATGTGATATGTATTAACACATTTATTCTCACAGCAAACCTATGAGGTATGAATTCTTATTACTTCCATGCTTAGGTGAAATAGTAAAGGCACAGATAGGTTAGGTATCTTGACACACAGCTAATAAATAAAGGGTAAAAAGGCACTCATACTTCTAATGACTGTACAATGCCATCTAGCAGTTTTGCTCTACTTCTAGAGATTATAAAAGATTACTAAAACTGTCCTTTGACTTGTCAAATAATAAAAATTTGAATCATAATTATAAGAAAAAATTCTATTGGATTTTAGAATGAGGTTGCCCTAAAGAAAGAATTTGCTTATTTATCTTCTGAATTGTTTCTTTTGAATCACAGCAATTCTATAGTTTTAATGAAAACTAAAATGTTATGGGTGTTCTTTGCTTCTGAAGTCTTTATAAGTGGAAGTCAATTTCATAAGCAACACATTTTCCAAATAAACTTGCTTGTTGCTTCTTAGTTTCCTTCAGTCATGTTGATTCAAGTGGATAAAATATAAACCTTGAAAATGATGGTATAAATGCTAAGGACATTGATCTAAGAGGTGACTCTTTTACAAATAGCTTCAATTATTCTTTTCTGAATGCAAAGATTTGATACTTTTATTTATGAGATCAGGATCTGCATTTCTAACCTGAAGCCTGCATCGTTCATCCTCACACATTACTAAAATAAAATAATGTACTTTCATGGTATTTAAAAGTCTGAAAATCCTCCAGATTCTATTCATTTAAAATATATTCAAGAAAATGTAAAGACCAGGTTGCAACCATTTTCATAATTCAAGTTTTCTGAATGAGTATAAATGTGCAAAAAGAGGAAAACATTCTCCTGCATTTTGATGAAGTAAAGTCTCACCACATGAGACATAGCTACCTAGTATAACACCAATGGCTAAGCACGGATGATTGGGAGACAATGATAGAATCCAAAATTAGATATTTTTATGGAACAAACTTTGATTTATAGTCTATATATAACGTATATACTAACAAAACCAAACAGCAAACAATATATAATATAAAAGCAAAATTCAATATGCTTTGGTGTCCTACTTTAATAATTCTCAAGATACTAATAAATTTACCTTGGAAAACTGGAGTTCAAGCATCTCAGAATTAGCATTTGAACAGTGGGATTGTATTTATAGAAATAATTTTTTTGGCCATATGTACATGTATTTAGGATAGTTACTAGATGACACTGTGTTTAGACCATATTTCAAACATGTGTAATGTTCTCTTTATCTATGAAGGTTTAACTGGATATCGTGAGTGTGTATTTCTGTATGGGAAAACCTTATATCAAAACCTTAAAGATAAATTAGATTTGGCTCTTAAAATTAGATCAAAACCTTAGTATGACAACTTCAATTTTGGCACAATTCCCCCAAGTGAATATATATATTATATATATATTATAATCACACACAGATGATATAGATAGATAGAGATATAGAGATTTAGATATGGATAGATATAGATGAGAGGAAAACATTATTTGAGGATTTAAAGACCAATCCAGAAATACCTTGTTCCTTTCAGAATAATAAAAAATACTGAATCCCATTTTAATTTCCCTACAAGTTTATCAATTTTTGATAATGCTTTCACTGTTTTGAGTAGCATAGTTTAAAGCCAAAGCCGTTGTAATCTATTTCAGTACAGCAAAGCTATCATCATTCCTTCTGAAAACAATGGCTTCTATGAGATGATTTTAATAGATAGATCATCCTGTATTAGAAATCTTTTATGTAGTCTCTTTCAAAGAAAGCAAGTAATCTAAAATGGAATGTGTGCTGATTAATTCTATTCACTTTGCCACACATTTTTAATTCAACAAAAGGACCTGCTCTGTGTCAGGCACTGTTTTTAGTGCAAGGCACAAAAAGATAAAAACTATCTTCACAAAGCTCACACATTTGTTAAGGAGAAGAACTTGGAAAAATTTTCATCTACACAAAAACATGCACATGGATGTTTACAACAAATTTATTTATAATCACCAAAACCTAGAAGCAACCAAGATGCCCTTCAGTAGGTGAATGGATAAACTGTGGTACATCTAGACAACAGAATATTATTTAGCATTAAGAAGAAAGGAGCTACAAGCAAAGAAAAGACATGAAGAAAACTTAAATGCATATGATTAAGTGAAAGTAGCCAATTTGAAAAGGCTAGTGAATTATTCCAACTATATTACATTCCAGAAAAGGAAAAACTATGAAGATAGTAAAATGGTATCCAGAGATTATGAGGAAGGGAGAGATAAAAAGTGGAACACAGAGAATTTTTAGGGCAGGGAGACTACTCTGCATGATATTATAATGGTGACTACCCATAGACAAAGTTCATAAATTATGAACTTTGGGTGATAATGACATGTCAATGTCAGTTTATAAATTTTAACAAATATGTCATTCTGAGATGAATGTTGATAATGGGGGATGCTATGCATTTTAGGAGCAAGGGGTATATGAGAAATCTGTGTACTTTCTCAATTCTGCCCTGAATCTAAAACTTTCCTAAAAAATAAGATGTATTCAAAATAACAGTTATAGAATGGTGTGTGCAATAATTGTAGTGTGTACAGGTGTTGGAAGCAGCATAGAATTAGAAAGAATCTCCAAGGAAGGAACGGTCAAGAAATGGTGCATAAAATGATATTTAAGATGGTTTTGAAGGATGAATAAGAGTTTTCTTAATACCAAAGATCTTCTACTTCCCCTAACTGTGATTTATTTTTCACCTTCGGATAATAGCACTTTGAACATGTTTCTATCCTAAAATGAGAGCAGGAATAAGCTTTAATTTAATAGCTATAATATCCTTAGAGTAGTAAAATAAAAGGTTTTTAACAATAATATGATATGTTAACCTCCTGGTAAAGATTTCATATTTGCAGGGTAATGACTGACGAAGTTTTAGAGATATACTGGTGTCTAATGCGGTATATATTAGCTGTCCAAGAACTCGAGGAGCTGAAAAAATAAGAAGGGATTTAACGTCTGAGCAAAACATGTGAAGGATCTGTATCATCTGACAGGTAAAGTTGCCAGAATTTCACTGTTTTTGAATATGTACTGCACACAAGGCATTCCAGACTCCTAAAATATGGAGGTGAAAGCAATTTTCTTTTATTAGAGAATCCACAATATAGTTAGGGAGAATACTTACTAAGTGATGATTACTAGTTAAAGATTTAAGAGCCAGAGGTAATCCACAAAACCACATAGAGTTTTCCCTAACAATGAAAAGGCTAATAAAAGAGCTACTTGAAAAAAACTGAGAACCTCAGTTTAAGTAAAGAAAACAGAACCTACCCACCAATATTGCAATGCAGAACATAATCTATGGAGATCAATTTCCTGGGAGATCATCCAAGAAAGAAATGTATATTTCATTTTAGATCATTATATCACATTGTGTGTGTGTGTGTGTGTGTGTGTGTGTGTGTGTGTGTGTGAATTATCTCATTTAAAACAAATTGTTAAAAAGGTATATCATAAAGCCAACCTATATTGAAGTGGCTTTATTCTAGCTAGGAAAGTGTGGCTCTTTTAGTGAATGAAATTATTAATTAAGAAAAAAAAAAAAGGCCTTATTGCCCAATACAGCAAAATAAATTCACTGCTCTGTGTCAAATCCAATTATCTTTAGATGTTTGGTTGAAGCATTTGTTGTAAAGATCCTAAGTAAGGCCTTTTCTAGGCCTGAAGGTAAAGAGTGCCATGTTTGACTAGTAGTTTCTCCCACTCACCAGGGAGAAAAGAGTGTTGAATCTCAACCTAATCCCTTAAAAAGCTATTTACTTTGCATTACACTGAAGCTTGTGGAAACAGAATCCATAATATCAATGATGGCTAACATTTATTAAGCACTTTCTACCCCTGAAGGACTTTACGTGGATTAATTCATTTAATCCTTACAATAACCTTGTGAGATGGAAACTAAGGCACAAGAAAGTCGAGGAATGTGTACAGGATGGCAGCTAGTGAGTGAGGTTTCCAACCTGGCAGTAGACTTGACTATATTCACTTTGCCACACATTTTTAGTTCAACAAAAGGACCTGCTCTGTGTCAGGCACTGTTGTTAGTGCAAGGCACAAAAACATAAAAACTATCTTCACAAAGCTCACACATTTGTTAAGGAGAAGAACTTGGAAAAATTTACATCTTCACACATTTGTTAAGGAGAAGAACTTGGAAAAATTTACATCTACACAAAAACATGCACATGGATGTTTACAACAAATTTATTTATAATCACCAAAACCTAGAAGCAACCAAGATGCCCTTCAGTAGGTGAATGGATAAACTGTGGTACATCTAGACAGAGGGAAAGAGCTCTTGCCAGCTACACAACAGAGCATCCCTGTCAACCACCCCTGTTAAATATTCATAGGTCAATGTCGGCTAAATCAGAGGAGCAGTAATACATATTCAAATATTATTCAAATAAACAGTCAACAGGATCATGTAGGTGTGGCAACCTCTCTTACTTAGCACCTCTACTTTGGAGCCAGCCAGCGGTGTTCCAATTCTGCAGTCCTCTAAACCAGTTAATTTCATTCTAGTGTACATGAAATGTGAGAAAGGAAAAAGTATGGGTCGGAATTTTCACAGACTCAAATCCCAGTGTGTTTTTTCACAAATAACTATTCTGAGCTTCCAGGTCCTCATATCTAAAATGAAAATATGTGAAATAACATAAATTTGCCTAAGTAAGGTAAAATGAGGTGATATACTGTAGAGCAAATCCCTGACATTAAACTTTTCTGTTGTAATGTAAGTGCCTGACATGGGGCTTTTGATTGCCCAGACATGCATTTGAAAAATATCCATCTTGAATAAACATATTGCCAGCTGTTTGAGACGGCCTTTAGCCAAACAGCTAGGTAAGGAACAAGGGCTCCTCCATCCACGGAGGAGCCCTTGTTCCCCATCTAGAAACCCCTGGATAAACTAGATAACTAATCTCTAGAGTGACCTTGAGTTTCCCTTCCTGTGTCCTAACTCCCACTCTTATGTTTTATTATCTTTTAAAAATTTTTTAGAAAGCAAATTAAGATGTATTTATTAACCATGATGAAAATTAAACAAGTGAAAATCTATCTATGGGTTTACCTTGAACTCAAAAGAACTAAATTGCCACAAATGCAAGGTGATCTCTTTTTCTTATTTCAATCAAAAATGAAATTTGCTAAACACTAATTTTAATTAAAATTTTAACCTGATCTTGCTACCTTAATATACCCTCTTTGTGCTCCTTCTCTTTTCCATCCCCTCCACACTTGTTTTAAATTCACCAATAAAGTAAGAACCTGAGAAAGTGTAGGCATCTCACGCTCAACTCTAATAAAGTCAGAGCCCCAGGTCCAGGCTTTCTTTCTCTCTCTCTGCCTTGCTATGTGGTCCTCAGGCATGTCATATACCCTCCAGTGCCTGTGAGTAATAAATCTTGTTCTTTGAATTCCCTAATGGTTTTGCTGAGGTGCATCCTGCAATCATAAGAATCATGGGGGTCAGGGAGAGGAAATGTCTGTGGAATTCACTAGGACAAGAACCATTTCTAGATAAGAACATCAGTATCAATAGGCAGTGAACAACACCACATATACTTAAACACCTAGCACAATGCCTGATATACACTATATCTTGCAAAATATTATTTTCAAAGCTGCTTCTTATATGTCATTGTATATACGAATAAATAAGTTTGGGTACCATTTTAAATGCAACATTTCTATGTTTAATTATTTGAATACATGTAAATAGCATATAGAATTTATATTTGTAATTATTTGAATATAAAAAAGAGGATTTCATTTGTGATTATTACAATTATGTGCTACCTAACAATGGGGATACCTTCTGAGAAATGCATCATTAGGTGATCTTGTCATTGTGTAAACATCATAGACTACACTTACACAAATTTAGATGGCATAGCCTACTACATACCTAGGCTACATGGTGCAGTCTATTGCTCCTAAGCTATATGCCTGCACAGCATGCTACTGTACAAAACAACACGAGGTTAAATCAAGCACAAGAGAAAATGATGCATCAAGAAATGCGGTAAACACGAGATGTGTGAGGCTGCTGTCGCTGTAACACAGCATGCTATTTTACAGCAAACTTTTTTTTTTAAGTATCGAAAGAGAACACTCTAAAATAATGATAAAAAGTATAGTATAGTAGATATATAAACCAGTAACATAGTTGTTTATTATCATTATCAAGTATCATGTACTATTCATAATTGTATGTGCTATGTTTTCATACAGCACAGCAGATTTGTTTTATGTCAGTATCGCCACAATGAACATGAGCAATGTGTTGAGCTGTGGTGTTATAATGGCTTCAATGTCACTAGGTGAGAGGAATTTTTCAGTTTCATTATAATTTTATGGGACTACTATCATGTATGCTGTCCATCATCACTGAAATGTTATTATGCAGTGTTCCATCTTCAATTTATTCTTATGACATTATGTTTTGTGGGAAATGGGTATTTTGTACAAACAGAGAGAATATACTGAATATGTGTGGTATGTTCAGAAGAGTGCCATATGAATCCTGCATTCTAGAATGTCTGAGATTATGATGTGTTTTAATATCATAGCTCTTTTCCATTTATAGGTCTATACCTAAGCTTCTCAGTACCACATTACCCAATATGGTGATATCATATTTGGGAAAAAATATTATTTGTTTAAATATTCCTGAATGGTAATTTTTTTAAAAGTAATTTTTAAACCTTGTGGGAAACTTTGGTAAAATACATGTAACTACAAGCTTATGGAGCTTTCTAAAAGATTGATTGATAAAGGCATCCATTGGAATAAAAATATTCCAATGGAATCATTTATGAAGATAAAATGCACATACACACACAAATAACATGGCTCTGTTTAATAAACTTATAGTTCATTCCTGTGAGTACAAACTCAGGGAAGTCATTAAAAGCAAAAGATTCTCTCTTCCCTAAAAACTCTTATACTGAATATGGTATAAATCCTTGATTTTTTAGTAATACCAAGATTTAGGCCATTCTCTAAGATGTGTTTATTCAAAATAATTTCTATAAAAAATATTTATCAATTGATATAGATAGCCTTCCTGTATAATTTCATTTTAGCATGCTTTTTGATTACAGAAAGCATCTTAAGATGTTAGATTTATGTTTATAGTATAACTATCTTAAGCATCATTAGAATCATGAGTTATGTTAGCTCACATTAGTTACTTCATCTGTGGCAAGTGATTAAGACTATAAGTGGGCTTTGGAATCAGAAAGTTTGTATCTATGGTGGCTATCAGCTGTGAAATTGATCGCAGGAGGGTTTTATGCTATTTAGTCTCCAGTATTTCAGCAAAAGGAATACTCATTATATACTACTCAAAGCATGATTTCAATGATTTCATAGGGTTTTATCATTTTTACACACTACAAATTGTTTTATAAAAAGCCAATTGAAAACATTTTTTTCTTTATTTTACATATATAAATCAATAATCTATACATTTTTATAAGAATCTTTATTTTCTCAGAATACATTATTCAAATTGGAAATTTTCAGCCAGTATATGTCTCTCTTTTGACAATATTGATATATCTTATAACACTGCCTCAAAAAAGTATAGCCACATGCACTCTCATCAGTAGTTATTAATAGAATTAATTTTCCTGAAATCTAACCAACACTGGTTATGATCATATTTTTAAAATTTACTTTATGGAGAAAGTAATATATTTTATTTGTTTATATTTCTTTGAGTACAAGGAATTTGAATACTATTCATACACTTATTCCTATTTTGCACATGTGTTTTGTGTGTTATAGATAGATGTAATGGCTAAAGTGACATTTATTGTTCATATTATACAATTCTAATAGCTTTTAATTTTATTTGGTACTCAATTTAATTAAAGTAGCAGGCTATTTCTCCATTATAATTATACTTCATATGCTTGATATATTTAAATTTGCCAAAAAAAAAAAAAGTACATAACCAGGAAGTGTTTTGAAATACAAATTTAATATCAAATAGATAAAGGAGTTTTTCTATTTTGGCTCATATGAGTCATTTTACAAGTCCATGAAGTAGCAAATTTGTTATTTAAGTAGCTACATGAATAGATATAATTGTATTCAACATTTATTTAAATACTAATGTTTCTAAGAAAACAAGTTTCAGCTCTTTTTCACCCCATTCCTCATTTTCTTTCCTCTATGCTAATGGTTGTTGCAGGGATATATCATACATGGTAGTGAAATAGCCTTAAGTCTCCTATGGACTTTTTTTAAAAAGGTGATTTGGGTTCCAATAAAAGTATAATTGTATTTAATTGACTATAATCTTTTATTTTTTAAATGAATCATTTCATGATTGTAAATGTTTTAATTAAAAAAAGGTATCTGTCCAGTCTTAGAAAAGTGCACCAAGCTAGGGTGAGCTGTAGTTTATTTCAAGCATATATAAAGATAATGTTTTGTTTTAAGTATCTATACTTCCCAAGTCACAATAAATTGATAAGATGGCAAGATGGTAAATTTTGTTAGAAATCTGATTGCAGAGCCATCTAACGTGGATTCAAGCATACCACTGAAAAAAATGTTTATGAAAAACACATATATGTGCCAAATTTAATTTTTCTCAAGAATTAAAATAAGTAAAATAATTTTTAAATTATTAACATGTGAAAATGTATTTTCTAAATGTATGGATAGGAAATATATAAAATATAGTCCCTAATTTTCAAAGTAATGAGGCATCTTACATTATTTAAACCTTAGAAATAATATTTGTTTTTTCTGAAGAAGTTAATTAAATCAGTTCATATTAAACAGATATTTCACCATGTTCCAGTATCATGAGAAAAAAAATTCTTACATGCATAGAATTAATTTAAACTTTTTGGGTAAGATCAGTATATTTATAAATGTTTGGGAATCATTTTTTAAAATATAATTTTTCAACCATGGTTATAATTACATTGATTATATACTTCAAATATATCTTAGGAAATTATACAATTCCATATGTATGGAATAATTCATATGGTCATCTTGTTACCACATAGGTGGGACTATATCTACAAATAAAAATGAATATATAATAAATAATAATTATATAATTTATATAATTATCTTTAATTGACTATGTATAGCAGTTAATATGCAATAGGTAAATCAAACAATATTTAATTGACTAGTCAAATTTGGAATAAATATTTGCATAAAAACTCTTATACTGATTTTAATACATTAATAAGAAACTGACCAATTTTATCATGAAATCTAAGCATGTACCCAAAGACACAAATAACTTTTTAGATGGGGAAAGAGTTTTTAATCCTTATGAGGAAATGAAATACATCAGCCAGACATTTGAAATCCAAGCAAATGGAACATATTAACTTACTACCCAAAAGACACCAAATCCTTAATCAGTTTGTAATATAGTCTGTTCTGGTTTATTTGGGGCTGCATTCCCTTCTTACTGGTTTTTTTGTGGAAATGCTTATTTTATGAGAAACAGTGTGTTCATAATAAGATGATAAAAGATTTCTTTACCAGCACATTCTGGCACTGAATTAAGATGATGAGAACTTTTTTTAAAAAGCAAACCTAAATTTACCTATAGAAAAGCCACACATATTTAAATCAATCTTTGGTTGACTAATCAACCCCATTACTGGATCAGAAGAAAGCTGAAGTCCAGTTGATGGTCAGTTCCCTTTCATGCTGAGGCCTCTCTGCTGGGGTCCTCAGTCCTCTGCGTCAGCTCCCCAGTCTTTTGCAATCTTGCTGTGCATTATTCTTAGAGACTAAGCAAAGTTTTAAATCAGACCACAGCTTGGGGAGCTGCCAAGTCAGCTGCAGCACTATGAGGTAATATACCCCACTGTGTCGCAAAATAATTTATTTCTGGATAGCTCATTATATTTCCTCTAAATTAGCAAGATTTAAAGGTGACCTAAAACAAACTAATAAATACATCCTTTGGAAATAACATACCAAATCCACGGCCAGATTATTACCAGTCGGTTAACATATTGCTACGTTGAAACGTTTTCCTCCTTACTGAAGTCTATACATTCTACCATCTAATAAACTAGTTATTTGATGTGAAAGTCTTTGTGCATATCTAAGCATACATTTAAATATAAATATTTAATAAGCTTTTGAGAAATACCATATAACATAATAAAATGTCTTTTTTTTTTTTTTTTTTTTTTTTTGTATTATAGCCCTTTTTCCTCCACACATCAAACAACAATATAGTTTTTGTTCAGTCAAACCCAGGTTTCCCATGTGAGGTGAAGGAGGGAACTTGATTGTTATACTTGGAAACATACATGCCCGTTTCATTGGTTCTTTAAGTGCTGTGCTCCCTACTTCAGTACTGGAGTCATTAGCAGTTTCTCTAAAGGTATCCATATTAGAACTTCCTGACTAGATGATTTGTTATTTTCGCTCATTTCCTTAATCACTTAACTATTAGCCATAGAGCACTCTGTCACTGTAACATGCTGTCTAGTGAGTGCACAGAATGTTTTACCATAGCTCATGGCTCCTTCAACACTGGTTGAGAGTCTTGAGAATTCATTACATCAAAGATTTTATTTTATTTTTTCAATCGTAAATAAATTAATCATTTTTTTTATTTTTTAGAAGAATAGTGTGAAAACTTCCAATGTGTTTCAAAATTAGAAAACTCAGTCACAAGTTGGCTTTATATAGACTAAGTTTCTTGGTGGTTTTGAGCATAATTATTTTAAATTAATTTTATTCTTAAATTTATACTTATAATGGTATAAATGCATGCTGATCCATTTTAAATGGCCAATTATATAGGTAAATCACATCAAACAATAAAGTGGTTGTTTGGAATATATTCAAATAAATCATGTTTTTCTTATCTAATTATTTTGAGGTAAAATAAATAGCACGTTACTCGATAAAAGCAAGTAAAGGTGAAGAAACACTTTCCTTAATATTTTTAAAACATTTTTAAAATAGTATAAAATGAAATTAAAATACATACTTAAAAATAGATTTCCTATATTTTAAACTAATTTCTGAGAAAAATAATTTCTCAAGCATATAACATATAAGCATAAGGATATTGTTTTGTAATTCTTTAGAATTATGAAGTTATATTTAGAATATTTATATTTAGAATAGTTTTGAGATTTCTACATTTATAAATGTCGAAAATGCCTGTTTCAATAAACTCCGGCTCTCACTGCTTTTGTGTTACAAGAGGCAGGATTCCCTCGTGAAAGCCAGACACATTAAGTAGTAAACTGGATACCGCTTTGGTTTAAGCTGAGATGAGAGAATCAGCAGCCTTGCACTGAGCTGTGCCACTCTTCCCGACCTGCTCCCGCAGGGTTCTCTGTGGAAAAGTTTGAAAACCATTGGCAATCCTCCTGCCCTTCAATGCAGAGCACTCCAAACAACCTCTGCCCATACACCCACATTCACCTGCCAAATGAAGCTTAATTGTCATCCTTGTACTTGCATATTAGTTGGTGCTGATGTATTTATGGATAAAGCTTTGATTCTAAGTGTACTTATCCCCTAATCCGTATTTTGTGTATATAAGTATATAAAATATATAAAACATATATAATTACATATCTTATCTTGTTAATATGTGTATATATTAAATATCATATGTACAATGCCCATGCTATATAGAATAAGCATAAATATCATCACTACAAACACTCAACTTAAAATTATGTTTTGCGTTCCGCATGTCCATTTGGCAGGGGTGCATTGTTAAACTTGGTTCCCCATCAATTAAATGCGTCTAGTTCTGCTCACTCTTATTAAATCAATTAGAAAAATTCACTTTACATTTGGGTTCATTAGCTTATCAATTGTTCCACTGGGAAGCCTGAAACTCCTTGGCGGGCATCTCACAGACATCCTGTATGTAGTTTTCTGCAATACTCTTGATAGAGTCTGCCTTTATCTTTTAGTGAAAACGTTTCACTTTGGAGTAATAAAGTAATTCTCCCCCACCAAAAAAAAAACATAGAATCAGGAATTATTATTAAAAATATAGTAAAATTTCAGAGATTTCTAAAAATCTATAGTGGAGAAAGACTTTTCCAATTAGAATTGAGTTTAAAACATATTAATTCATTGAGAATTTCCTGAATGAAAATATTCAGCTCAGTGCTGTGAGAGTTACAAAATTTGATGAGATTAGGATTAATTAGTCTGGTGAAGGTTGAGTAAAGTTAGGGAGACTTATCTTCCACCAAGAGCATAGCTAGAATAGACAAGAACTTCTATAGTTTGGCAAAGGTAATTTTACATTATTTCACTATAGTAAATATTAATGGTTATAATAGTATGAATATAGAATGATGAAGTAGCAAATTATAATGATTTTGTTTTTATACATATTTAGACTAAAAAAGTAAAACTCGAGAATATCACCTTGGCTCATGTTGCTGGATTTACACAAGACATTTGGTATACATTTTGGATATCAGATATAGAACTCATGTATACAGGAAATGCCATGAATTTTTTACAATTTATTGACATAATGAATAAACATTGCACTTAGTTTAATAAGCATTGTAAAATACCTCACTAGTGGACAAAATACACATATACAGAAATTATTGTCATCAAGGCCAATCATGTATTAAATATTATTAATAAAAACAAACAATAAAAGAGATATGGTATAATATAAACATTCTGAGAGGTCAGAGACTCTAGATTTGATGGCAATTGAGCTGGCCCTAAATGATAAGTGGATTTAGGATGAGTAAAAATGACTTTGTTTTGTGTGTATCTCCTCTGGGAAGGAAATGAAAATCATGTCCTATAGACAGGTACATGGGCAAAAATATATGGCTTCACACATCTTTGTATTTTTAAGACCTGAGTTAAAACATGTTTGTATATATGGAGTTTAAATCAGTAACATCCAATTTTCCTCCCCTCCTTGGGAAAAGATACAGTAGCTTGGGTTTTAAGATTGGGATTAGTTTACTAGGCCAGTGTTAAAGTAATTCTGAGATGTCATGTTTGTGTTTATCACTTATTATTAATTATTTATGCTTGCAAAGCACACTTGTGTATGTTTACATCCATCTCTTGCAGATATGGAACAAGGGTGACTGCATTGATCTGTATCCTTGTGCTTTGCTACTCTGACAAAACAGATGTTCTCATCAGAATTGAAGGCTCCTTCCATCAGCCAAATTGATTGCAAGTGACATTTGACAAAGTGGCTAATCAGAGCAGTAGTCAGTTCCCTTCGGTGCAGACACTATCCAATCAGACAGATCCGCCCTATCCAAGGAGAGACCAAATTAGAAGAAAAGGACCAGGAACTTTCCACCACATTGTTTAATGAGATGAGCTAACATTCAGACACCGGTCAATAGATTTTTCTATTTAAATATAAGGCCTAACATGAATGTAAAAGACTGCCACATCTTTAACAACCATTCATATACTCATATTAACTACATTCTATTAAATTATGTTGTTAGTATACTTAAGTTGAACAATTTCTGTTTTGGCTACTTTTATTCTACAAAGAAGAGCATTTTAATACAATATAGTCATGTGGTTAGAAATAGACAATTTCAATTTTGCTTAACCCAGTGTTTTCCAAGATATTTGATTACAAAACATGCTGAGGGATAATAGTGTCCACTGAACTGTGGATGGAAAACATCATCCTAACATATTTATTCTTGGTGTTAATAATTTATCTACCTGGTACACTTCTTTCACATCAATCTAAGCCACATGCTAGGTCCCCTTGACCCCTCTAAAGGTTCAGTCTCCACAATTCCAACAGAGAAAATCTAAGGAATACTACTTCAAAATCTAATGTGCCTCAATTGTAACTAGCTCTATAGTCTAACCCAGGCTCTGTAACCTAGTTCCTTCCTGGTGCTTGTGCTTGCCATTAATTCATAAAATTGCAAGTGTCTTCTCTTATTTGTGGCTTTGTTTTGACAACAGGTCTCATATTTCAGCCTATCCAAACTCATAAGATCTTGTCATGCTCATGCCAGCCCTTCTGGAAACAGGAGACACAAACTCCATGAGCGCAATAGAAACATTTTTTTTTCCTATTGATTCTCCAACAACTGTGAATTTTCCTAGTTTGTTGGTGTTGTTGTTGTTTGTTTGTTTTGTTTTGTTTTCTGACACATAGTCACTTATTTATCCATTGCTGGATGGAGAATTTCCATTCTCTTTCTATAGCCCTTTCTTCCTGGCTGGGTTCCCTCACATCCTCTGTAGCCGATTTCACATGAATACTTGCTTCCACGGGATTTATGTCTGGTCTATATCAACTCCTGTGCTGACCTGCACTCCTAGTACTGAGCATCCAATTGAAAAGGAGTTTACTGCGTATCTCCATCATTACAGCCACAAATAACTAAGAGCTGGCCTATGAGAGTAATTAGGGGGAGAATGGTTTAATACCACTTTGAGTTTACTGAAATTTGCTAACCATGAAAAGAAAGTTGGTGGAGATAAAGTTTTATTTTACAATTTTTTACTTTTGTTGTTGTTGTTGTTCAGTGAAAATGTCAGAGAACTCTTATGATATGTTCTACTGTCATACAGGTTTCTTTTCTCATTGATATTTACCTGGAGTAGTTTCATTCAGTTTGGGTACTTTTGAGCAAAGATTCTGAAGAAAGCATTTCTTACTGTTTATACATATGCTTATTATGAGTTTGACATAAACCAGCATGTCACACTGTTCTGTGAATGTCAGAATTCTGACACCCAGATTCAACAGTTCTCATGCTTAAATCATGACTGCCTTATCTTGATAAAACTGAAAGCAAGAAACAAATTTTGTATCTAAGGTATGAAATTAACATGATGTATTTGACCTTTGCAAAATAGGTGTGATATGAAGAGACTAAGACTTAGCAATACCTCAAAACCTAGTACCTTGACAATAACTAAGAAAAATAATATCACCCAACATTCTTCAGGTATTGATAAGTATCTATCTATAAATGAATGTTTAACTTTTATTCATAATGAAATTATATATAAATACTAAATAATGGTAATCATTTGTTTTCAAAATCATCTCAACATTAATCAAAACATTTTGGAACAGTCATTAAACATTTTATTTCTCCTAGTTTTTCTGATGTTAATTCATATGAGTCAGTTCAGCTCAATTCCAGCCTTACCTACCTATGTGGCTCTCAGTTTCCATTTAGATATGTGCTGGCCCCCACTTTTCAGGCAGAATGCAGCTTGGAGGCTATGAATAGCTTATATGCCAGTTTCCATGCTAATCTCACCTCCAGTCCACACAGGTGAAGAACCCAGAAATTACCGTCCCTGGAGGGCTGCGATAAGATACATCAGCTTTCCCCTCCATGGAAGACTAGTCTGCCTATTTGATCCCATGCTCTATGTCTTGGGTGAAAAGAAGCAGTAGGATAAAATGGTTTAAGGTGTAGTCCCTGAGTTCCTGCTTGGATATGTTAGCTGCTTTTTCCTAGGTGTGCAGTCTTTACGAAGTTATTTAAATTCTCTAAAACTCAATTTTTCAAAGGCTTCAAAACTAATTTGTAAATGGCCAAATCACTTCTCTGCTTTTAATCTCCCATTACCTGCAAAATAGCCTATTCCTTGTGGTAGAGCATGCAGGGTTTTTCGCAATATGGATCCCATCCTGCATCACACGCTCACACTCTAGTTAGGCACAATAACTAGCAATGATTTACTATGCAATCTTTAGTAAATTCCTGGCCTCTGTGCCTCAGTTATCACATCCATGAAATCAATGTTCTAATACTATATACTTTATATGGGCATCACATTCAAAATAATGTCTAACATAAACTCTCAAGAAATGTTAGTTATTAGTGTTATTGTTTTATTCTTTTTTTGTTACCCTTTCATATTTGTGGTAGACCTTGTCTAAAACATGCCTTTGGGTATATAAACATGGAAGAATTCCAGGTCCTGCAATGTAGGAACAGATAATGCATGATTGTGTAAGAATTTCAGAAGAAACATGAAAAGTAGGTCTAGTAATATGACATGATGAATAGCAGCGTTACTGATTTATATGGAAGCCAGTGCCATTTCTAGGCAGTAGTATGGTCCTTGTGGGATTAAGAAGGTCAGGGACTTGGAGCCCCTTTGTTCAAGGTTCCTTTGACCATGTGGATTACTCATTTGTCAAGGGCTGCTGGATACCACTGCCAACTAGTAAGGATCATGAAGGAGACCTTGAAAAGCAGTGCTTGCTCAGCTCTCCGAGCTCAATCACATCCTTGTGATGTTCAATAAAGCTTGTGAGCAGAACGAATCATTGTCCTTGAGTTGCATTTCCCCACAAACCCAGCCTAATACCTAGGAAATACCTCTTTAAGCCTTTGCTGCTCCATTTGCCTGAAAGTCCTATCATCCTCGATCTCTTTTTCACTTAAATTCCTGTCTTCCTTTATTTTTCTAGCAACTAAATATTTAATGTCTGTGAAATATACCAAGAATAAAAATGGATAAAGATATATAGTGATAAGATGCTCTCCTACTGTTCATTTTAAATCTGTTTAGAAAATGTTCTGAATCAGTTCTTTATCCCTGGACAAGTCAATTGCTCTCTGAAGGCCTTGTCCAGAATGATTTTTTTTCTGTGAAACATCCCTCCTCACCCCTTTCCCCCCACCCCAGATCAAGTATTGCTGTTTACAACACCAATCTCAAGGGCTCGTCCCTTCCAGACCCTCAGATCTAAGTGTCCTTTGGAGCTTCCAGCTGTGATTCAGGAACTCGTCCATTTTTCTGCATTTTTACATGGGACTATATGAGCTTATCTGAGAGGAATATGTTGTTATTTTCCTGTCTGTTCGCTTTGTGTGGAACATTAATATTGAATAAGATGTTTTCCTTTTCTCTCCCTATCTATATTTTCTATGACATGAAAACAAGGAAACTATTTATTTTTGCATCCAAACATTATACCAGGTCATTATTACATGAATAATAAACTCATTACTTAATGAGTAAGTTGATGAGTAAATGAATGGATGTGGTTTATCTAAGCCTTTTTTGCCTGAATGTACATTTAAAAAAAAAACATTAAAAATGATAGTGACATGTATATATTTCTTTCATTGCAATTTTATCTTGATCTAAACATTTGTTTCCTCTCCAGATAAAGTTCTCTATCATACTCAAAACTAGCTAAGGACGTTTGTTCAAAACTCAGTTTATATGCAAGCTTAATGTGAGCTAAAATGTCAGTATTATTCATATTACTCCGCTTCATTAAATCCACCTTCCTAGTGACTTGAACTGTGTAAAATTTATTATTTTTTTTAAAAGTCCCCAGATTGTGCCTGTGTCAGCAATGCAGCACCTGTTAGTCATCATGGACCTAATTCACCTCTCGAAGCTATTGCTCAGCATTCTGACAGGCAACGTTTATGGCAGACAAGCTGAAGTCAAAGGGGATGGATATAAAAAAGTGGAATACAGCCGATCACTCACCTCTGCCAGATTGTACGTGCAAGTCTCTAAGTGTATGAGGTCATGCTGCCAACAGCCATGATGGGAGTGTGGGCTGCAGTGTCCTTAATTGGGTGTACATGCTTTGGCATTGCTGTGCCCTGATTAGCACTGTGTGGGCTGATCAGCATTAGGCTGGAGCACAGCATTTTTGGGGGAAGAACATATGGGAAGTACAGATGTTCGAAGGGTGGCTTCACTCCATGTGCAGCCAGCATCCCTCCTTGTAGAATTATCATATCTTATCTTGAGTAAGTAAATGCAGTAAGGATTCACATATAAGTGCTGTCTGAGAAAGAGTCTGATCTTTTCCTATTCACAGACTCCTTACTTGGTTTTTCTATAGGCACCATGACTTTAAAATGTGTCCTCGATGCACACAAACACTACTTCCCTCTTCCTATGACCGAAAGAGAAAATATTAATAGCATCATATACCAGAAATAATCTAAGATTTCATCTTCTAAAGGAGTTACTAGGTGACATAATTTATCAATATGCATTATTACAGTATTCATTATTTATGCATTTATTAATTAAGTTTATGAAGCAACTGCAATAGGCCAAACATTTTAAAGGGATAATAGACCTAGGAATGTAGAAAAATTAAGGCCAATAAAAGGAATTCATTTACTTACAAAGGACACAATGTGATATGGTGAAATGTAAATTAGATGACAGGCAAGTAATTAGTTCCAATTCTTCCAATAATTAGCTGTGCTCTTTGGGCCTCGGTTTTCTCACTCAGAGCTAACCATGTTCAACTAAATGAATAAAAATGCCCCTTCCAGGTCTAAAATGTTAAGAATTTATTTTCTCAATCATGGACTTAATTTATTTATTAATTTATTCATTTACACAAGAATTTCAGAGCCTAATCTATCCCAGGCACAGTTCAAAGTGATGGAGACTCTCTGGTTATAAGATACTTGGGCTTACATTCTGGTGTGGCAAGACAAATTTTACCGTGTAAGTTGATAAACAATATACTATCAAGTAGTCATTAGGACTGTGAAGAAAAGACAAGGAGATCAAATAAAGAGTAGTAGACAATTTAGTTAGGATGGTCAAAGTAGATGCTTCTTTGATACCAACAACAAACAAGCACAATAATCAATTAACAAGATACTTTTTGATAGGGATAATGTTCTTCAAAAAACAAAATATGATTTTAAGAGAAAGAATTGGGACCATAGCTTTCAGACCATCTTGAGGAAGCAGGGTTCTCACTCCAACCAAGTTCAGTGGGAATGATTTTATACCAGGGATTGCGATGACAATTTTACACTAAAGAGAATGTACTCTGGCTGTTTGCTTAGAAAGGGGGTTGTAAAGAGTAAGGTAAGAAGCAGGAGGACCATGGGTGGCACTGCAGAAGGCCAGGAGAGAGACAGCAGTGGCCTGTCTACAGTGAAAGCAGTGGAAATGAAGTAAAGTTGATAAATTCATGATAGATGGGATGTGAGGACAGAGAAAAAGAGAAAACTTAAGGATGAGTCCTAATTTTCACTTGAGCAACAGAGGGGATTGATCTATTATTTGTCAAATTGGAGAGGACTTGGGGAGATTAAAATCTGTGTAGTAGGAGCTCTAGAGGTTGCAGTGAGGAGGATGAGCAGTAGGGGCTCCTGGGCAGGAAGAAAATCGGGAATGCGACACCATCTGAATATGCAAACTTATTAAAGGCTAGCAGAGAATGCCAGGCAGTATTCGATGCCTAATTTGAGATTTTGGTGATGCGTTTAAAGGAAAATTAATCATTAGGACTGATATTTTGAGTAGTATAGAGGTACTCAGCAGCAGTTGTGGAGTAGGACAATTGATGGCTTCACCCCTGACTGGGATTTTGCTTCCTGGGCAGGACAGAGGGAAACACCAACATGGGAGCAAAGCATGTTTGCAAGGAAGTGGTTGTAATGATGAACCCATAGCATCTAAACTGGATAAGGGTGCAGCAAGAATGTTTAATGGAGAGTGAATATGTGGTAGAGTCAACGGACTGGAAGTCTGGATGTATTTGCATGACTTTTGGAAAGGGGGTACCAGATTAAAAGAGCAGGAAGAATGAAAGCTGGTTGTGGGACAGTGAAATATCTGGGGTGCTGAAATGATATTTCAGAGATTTTACGATTATCACACTCTAAAGTACTCTCTCTCTCTCTCTCTCTCTCTCTCTCTCTCTCTCTCTCTCTCTCTCTCCCTGTCTCTCTCTCTGGGACTCAGAGTGTTACTTAAAAACATCAACCACCATTCCTTTATCTGAGAAGCTCCTTGTCTTAGGAGTATCTGCCTCCCTAAATTAGAAGTTAAAATTCACTTTCTCAGCCCCCTTGGAGCACTGTAATCTGCAATCCACTTATCAGACTCTATGACAGAGTTTGATTCCGAAGCTGGTGGCTAGGATAAGCTTTTACCTCAAAAATATGCATTTAGAAAATGCGATAACACACCTATCTGTCTCTAGAGGCAGTGGTGGCAAAGGTCGCACCCTGCACCTGCCTCGGTGGGGCCTGCCATGGTGTCTAAACAGTGGCATCAGCGGTGTTTGCACCGAGCAGCCCTGAGGGGGAAATCTGGGTACTGTTCCATATTGCAAAGCCTCCAGTCTCGGTCCTTGGGCCTATGTAAAGACTTTGTGTGCTACCAAATATCCTTCGATAAATTCCTTTTCTACTAAAGCTAATGGTTTCTGACTGATTCACAGACAGTACAGTCCCTGGTGATAACGAGGTCCAGCATTTGATTAGGGCAGTGGGTCATGGAGATGAGGCCATCAAGAAATGGAAAGACCTGGATATTGAATTATAGTTAAAACCTTTATAAATTACTCAGTGGGAATGTCTGATAGTGCTTGATACCGAAGTAAATGCATATAAACATCTGGACATCCAGAAAAAATTCGGCAAAGAAGTCCTTGTGAGTCATTACCCCACCATCATCTTTACCTCTCAACGTGTCCACCCACTGTGAAGGATATAGAAGGTCCTGGTGTAGCTGCTTGGAAGACAGTGACACAAAGGATGCTTGTGAGTTCCAGTCCTTTCTAGCACAAGGATTTTAGCACAGTAGATATACAGAAAGTCATGTCTGAACAATTAACAATTAGTTAAGAGTTTAATGTTTTGTTTCGTTTTGTTTTTTAGTTGGGTTATTTTAGGAGCTTTTTTCTATTCTAAATCTGCCAGATTAATTTTATTTATAAAAGCTGCCATGTCTCTTCATTTTCAAAGAATATCACCAAATACTTATTTTCTCTTCTAGTAAGACCAAAGCCTGCAAGAATGTCTATAACTGAACTCTATTTTATCTGTTGAATCTTACTTCCTATTGAAGTAGACAAGATGATATAATAGAAAGAACACAGGTTTTGAGTTTACACTGCACTGGCTCTTGCTCTCTTATTTTCTATGTGACCTTAAGCAAGCTTCAGTTTTCTGGTACATTGTTTAAAAAGATAATAATGTATATACTTTTTACTTTGGCAAGTTAATAATTTGCTTTATGATTTGTAACATATCTTTGTCAGTTTTTCTCTGATAACAATTAGTATGTTTTAGTGGGAAAAAAATAATGACTTTGTAAATAGTTTCTTTTTTTTTTTTTAAATTAATGTTCTATTACAGGCAAGTCATTTAATAGTTGAGTGTGGACAAAATGGAAATAATAATATCCGGCCTGAAAGATTGTGTGAGGGTTAGAGATGCATGTAATGCACTAAGCATAGTGCATGGCACATAAACACGCACTAAATAATTTTGGTTATATTTCTGAAGAACTAGCTGTATAGTTTTGTTGTCAGTGTTTCATTACTATGACTGTGTAAATGTTTTCATTGTTAGCCAAGCAGTGTATCATGACTACATTTCCTCTCTTTCTTAACATTTTTAGTTTTTGTTAGGTTACCTGTGCATTAGTTTGCTAAGGCTGCCTTAAAAAAATGTCATAGACTGGGTGGCCTAAACAACAGAATTTTATCGTCCACAGCTCTGGAGGGCAGACATCCAAGATCAGGGTGAGGGCAGAGATAGTTTTTCCTAAGGCTTCTTTCCTTTGCTTGCAGATGGCCACATTCTCGCCGTGTCCTCACATTGCTTTTCATCCGTGTGCATGCGTCCCTGGTGCCTCTTTTTCTTCTTATAAAGACTTCAGTCGTATTGGATCAGGATCCCATCCTAAGGCCTTTCTTTATTGTAATCACTTCGTTAAAGACTTTATCTCCAAATACAGTTGGTAGTGAGGGGTTTGGGATGTCAACATATAAATTTTAGGGGAGACACAATTCAGCCCATAACACGCTGCATAACAAACAACTACATAGCCTCTCTGGCCTTCAACAACACTTATTTTTCACTTATGTTTCGTGTAGGCTGTAGGTTGGCTTCAAGTATGCCCCCATATCTTTCTTAGACCGTGGCCTCTGTTGAAAGAGAGGGCCCAATCTGGGACACGCCTTTTGTAAGATAAAAATATAGCAAGTTGAGCCGAACCACACACTTTCATTTAAAGTTTCTGCTTTGATGTAGTCTATGTCACTATATGGTCAAAGCTTCCAAACATAATACACTTCTTTTTGACAGGAGGATACCAAGTAAATATTTATATACCATAAATTTTTATTTTTTCTTAACTATTTGTGTACCTAATGTTAACTTTGCTAACATTTAAGGAGATTTGTCAAACACCTTTAAATACTAAATGATCTAATTTGTCAGTCAATCTGTTAATTCCATTTGGTTTTCCCCTAGACATCTTCTCCCCAGATATTTCCATGCTTATTTCGGTCCAAATTGTTGACCGAGCCTGTGTCACAGGGATAATCATAGGACTTCCCATTAACATGTCTGATGTTGGATTATGTTTCCCGGATCCCATGTCTTCTCTCAAAGAAGTCTTGTGTTAAAAGTTCACCAGACAGATTATGAGATGTCCTACATTTTATCTTCACTATTGTAACTTAAAAATAGTTGGATTATCTTTGGCCATAAGGTGCCTATGCTCATTGTACACAGATAACAGATGAAAATTGTATTTGAAAATATGTATTTTGGGAAGAAATTTGCTACATCGAAACTTTTTTTTTTAACTAACGGCTTATTTTAAATGGCTCTTTGGGTCACATTTTTAAATGATTTCTTTATTAAATGATTTTATTAAAATAGTTTCTTGCTAATTCTGAAAGCATTATAAGCCAAAATTAAAATGCCTGAGGTTGTTTTATATTTTTTATTTAGAACATAATGAGAAAATGTTTTTCTATAAAAATATCTATGATTATAATTCTTTAATACAGAATTCTTGATTAAAAATTACAAAATAAAAATAAATATTTGCACATAGCAGATGAACCCCAAGTTAACATTTGCTAAAGGAATCGCTGTATCTATTAAAATAAATTAATGAATTAATTTTTTAATGAGTAAATTTCCAAAGCAAAACTATGACCAGTTTATTTACATCACTTATTAAACAATTGTTTCTTTCAGATCCTCAATAAAAGGGCATGTCCTCATGTAAAGCCTTAAGCAATTGTTTCTTTCAGATTCTCGATAAAAGGGCATGTCTTCATGTAAAGCCTTGCTGTAAATAGCATTACAACTGGGAGGTAGATTAAATCTAGAAAATAATTGCCATTGAGTTCAATATTTTTGTTATGAAAACAAGAAATCATCCAAATACGTAATAAGGTTTCAAATATTTGAAATGCAATCTTCCTAAATCGATGACACTTTAAAAAATTTGTTTATGTATTTCTTTGTTTATATTGATTCTCTAAACATATAGAATCATCAGCAAAAGAAGGTGATTAGGAAAATATTAACTGGGAAACCAGTTAGCATGTTATGAATAGTGAGCAGGATTTCCCACCTTGTCATAGAGCCCTAGAATTCTTGTTTAGTGTTGTTGGTTCTTTTCAAAGTCTTTCCATTCTTTAGTCTAAGAACTTCTTTTTTCTTTACCCTCAGATCAGTTGATAACAGAAAAATTAATGCTGAGGGAAGCAACTTACCATGTCTCCAAGAGTCCCTGAACAAGAGTTCTTAGAAGGTATGTCAATTCAAGGCCATGACTGCTCTTTATCCAAGCTATTCTCAGGGCTATGTCTGAAGCTATGTCTGGGAGATGAAGTCAAGTCTCCCTCTGGGACAAAGAGGTTGTTTGTACCCTTCACTCTGGGACCTATATGTTGTAGAAATATATGTTCTTTTATTCCTCTAAAGAGTGCTGTATCACGCTTGCTGTTGTTCTAGTGGGCACTTAACATAGCTAAACTCAAACTAAAAAATCTGTCTCCCCAGGAATAGTGGGTGTTCAAATCTCACGTTAGGCATTAGCCTTAGTCGGATTGCTTAGATTCTCCACCATGTGAGGTTACATGTGAGGTTCGTGTTCATTTGAGGTTCAGGGACTAACCAGAACTTGAATGGAGTTTATACACAGAACATGAGGTTCCTTCCCCCATTTCTGGGTCTTTCTTTTCTGGAATTCACCCATTCATTTCTAGTGGCTGGGACTGATCCAAACTCTGTCCTCTAGTTTCAAGCCATCAAAGGTAAAATAGTTTATCCAAATGTTAGAAACGTCACAAGATGCTCTGGCTAAAAGCTATTAGAATGAAAATTTTACTTAATGCTATTTCTTCCTCCCAAGGGTTAACTCTTATCTAGCATCTGCCTGAATTTCTGTCACTCTCCAATGCATTAGATAGTTGTTTTTCAAATTTTGCCTAGAGTTAATTATCTGTGAAAGAATCAGATTGATAGGAAATATTCTGCTGTACCAGGGCTGGAAACTCTGTTCTACTTTAATTGAGAAAGTAAAAATTTTAAATAAATCTTGCTGCAATCAATCCCTAAATATGCTATATCCTTGCTTTTCCTATGTGCTCCACTTTCACTTCTTTATAAGAACCAATTTCATCTTTAAAAAAACATTGTTAAGCTTTTATGACATTCGATGAAAAGGTAAACTTATAACAACAGTAAAAAATAAAATAGGCATCTCATCCAAGCAATGATACAAACACGATTTAATTTGTAAATAAAACCTAAAAATAAAATCACTTCTTCCATTAACAATGTCATTTACTTTTTAAAATTCTAATTTAGGACCTGTAACTAAACTATTGACTAAATCAAGTTTTAGAGTTCACATTTCTGGAAAAAGAGGCCTACCACTCTCTTCTCACTGTTTCTGTGTAGTTACAGTAAGTTTTAGGATGGCCCAGTAGGCATTTGAATAGATTCGTTTCTACTATACACACATACACATTTTACTCACTTAGGAGACATGAGTTCATTAAGTGATAGTAAACTTGTTTTAAAATCAAAATATGATATCTTGATTTTAAAATAAAATATTTTTAACCTAACACCTTCATATAATTTTAAGAAGCATCGGGTAAAGCAGTTATTTTAAGAATTGGAAAAAATATTATTTTATAAAGGAATACCGAAGTTGATAGCATTTAATCTTCTGGAGGATTTTAAGATTTTTTTTATAGTCTCATGTACAGTAAAATATGACTACATATGGTTAATCGACTTGGTCCATTTGAGTTAGTAAAGATGCAGATCTAGGAAATGTATTCAAATGCATGCAGCTTTAATTTTTTTCAAGGGTACTCAGTAAATAGCCATAGGCTAACAAAGTGTTGCCTACTAGGAGTCCGCAAGGGGCATGCTAGCAAGAATATCAATTGTTCAGCATTTTCGATGTGCTTGAAGATGATTTGAAGGCATGTAATCTCTTTCTCATAGCTCAGATACCTCTGTAGTTTGCCTAGAAAATCTTTTCTTTAGAGAATAAATCAAAAGTAAACTTTCCTCTGGCACAACATTAATGTAGTTCCATTGTTCTCTGCATGATTTCCCATTAATTTAACAGACTTCATTTTCTTTGGAACTTCCTAGGAGAAAAACAGAGTCCACTGAAAATTATTATAATATATAAACAATCAAAATTGTGTAGTGTGCCAGCTGACATGGGCACTTTTAATATGCAATACTAGTCCCCATTGAGGAAGGTGATTGGTGATTTGATTGTTTATATTGCCTTTCTTCAGTTAGGATGATTTTTGCATACATTTTTAACAGGTGCCTTATGGAAGGCCAGTGCTAGCTCCCCACTATGGAAGCCAAGATTGCGGTCCTGAGTTGGGCCTGCGAGGAGCCACCGGCACCTGGGAAAGACACCACCCAAATCCAGAAATCATTTCAAGAAATATACCAATCGGATTCTGAAGGATGGGAATCTTCAAAAGATCTGAGAGGTAATCATGAACATTTAGAATCAGAACTTCTATTTTCAAGTACCCTTACTGGCATTAGTTTAAGAAATTACTCCACTCTTAGAAGACAGAGAACCTAACAAGCACTGAGATGACAGATAAGAGTATAAAGAGTTCTATAGAAACACAAATTACCAGGAAATTGCCCATGATTACATTTCAACTTGAATTTAAGATTCTGGAAGTCCAGAACAAGGAGAAATTATCTTCTGTTATTACTGACCTCAACATAATAATGGAGCCCATCACATACTTAGAATTAAGTGAATTTGTGTCTAGAGCAGAAGAAAGAAGAGATCTGTTCATGTTTTTTTTGAAGCCTACACTTTTTGTGGAGTGGTGTTAATATTGTAAACACACATTTAAACATGTTAAGGGACCATTTCCTACTAAATGAACCAACACTCCTGGGAGAAATGGCAAATAACAGGTCAAGGCCAGGAGAGTATGAGGTGTGCCTGAAACAGCTCATTGCCAACAGGCATGAAAAAATCACTGAAGACGTGTGAACAGAACATAGAAGCCAGTATGAACACAATGTGAGCACCTAAGAAGGAATAAGGATGGCAATGGATTATAATATGTCAAATGCAAAATCTTTTTTTTAATAACAAAGAAAAGAATGTCAAAAGGGTCAGAGCTTTCTTTTCCTATAGAAGAATGTCAACTAATGAGTATAGAAGGAATTATAGAGTTAGAAAATCACCACTGTGAAACCTCCAGTTTAGTGTCTTAATTATAAGAAGGAGAAGATACCACCTTAACCCAATGTCTCAGCATCACCAACAATGGGCCAACTCGACATTATGTGCTTCCTGATCCGATGCAAAAATAAGTACATGACACCACCTGTGTGGGATTCTTGACAAAAATGTTTTACCTAAATCCTAACTCTAACCATGAAGAAACAATCAAACAAATACAGATTAGGAGACATTCTACAAGATAACTGGCTTGGATCCTTCAACAAAATGAAGGTGTGAAACACTCAAATATGCAGGGAACTGATACTTTACAGAAGACTAAAGGGTCTGGATGTAAACTCAGATTAGATCTTGAATGATACACACACATAGACAGCAATTTAGGACATTGCTGGGATAATTGTTTAGGTAGGACATTGTTGAGAAACCGGAATATGAACTGTATGTTAGAAGAAACTTAATCATTGTTAAATTTCTTAAGTTTCATAATGTGAGAGAATATGATCATTGTCTCATGGTTATATAAGAAAATGTCCTCGATCTTAGATTCATATGGAAGATTCAGACAGAAATGACATGTTATAATATGTGCAACTTATATTCAAATGGTCTAGACTCTGTCTCCTGCAAATATGTATGTGTGTATGTATGTATGTATGTATGTATGTATGTATGTATGCATGCATGCATGCGTGTATGTATGTATGTATAGATATGGATATGGAAAGAGAAATAGATAAAATAAATGTGACAAAATATTATTAATTGGTGAATGTAGGTGAAGAATATATAGATGTTCATGTTTTATTCTTCCAACTTTTCTATAGTCTCATAAATATTGCTAAATACAAAGAGGAATCAATGCCAAATATTTGTGGAAAATAAGGCAATTTTCCTTAAGTTAATTTTTACTCAGATTTATCCTTAACTCATGTTAAATATTTACATGTAAAATTTATTTGAAGTTAATTTAGAGGTTACCCTCAAAGGAGTTCTTAACCTACAGTACATGAAGCCCTAGAGGACTTGGAAAAGGTTTTATAAATCTTTAGATACACGCACTATTTATACATGTGTATTTTTCTGTATAGAAGGTTCATCATAGCCTTTATCATACTCTCAAAGGGGTTTATCCTTCAAATAGTTAAGAACTACTGCCCTAGAATGGATTTACAATTTATGATGCATACTTTGTTCTGAGTATCACAATAATAGTTAAATTAGCATTTAGGACAGTTCATTTATAAATTGGGTAATTGTGAACATAATTCTCAGCTTATTCAAAACAAAGTAACTTCAGCAGGTTCTAATTTATAAAAAGATTTACTCATATCAGTTGGTAGTTTAACGGAAATTTATTTGACCACAGAGATTCTGTTACTTAGAAACGCAAAATGACATTTTAATAACATGATGTATTTCTTTTCTTTTCCAAACAAATGTGTGTTTAGTGCAATCATCTGTTACTTTTAATACAATCTGCCTCCCTTTAGAAAAAAATGAAATAAAAAACTGGCTTATATAATAGTCTCTATATGTAGAAAAAGTTGCATTAGAAAAAAAGCAACCATATTAAATTTTATAAGATAATTTTGAAACTCTACTAACAAATTATTGGCAATTATTCAAATTTTATTACAGTGAAAAAGGTAGCCCAATTTATTCCTTCATGACCATGAATGATCTTTCAGAATCGCTTTTAAAGTGCAGATTGCTTTAATGCACTTCAACTTTTGCCATCGCTGGACTGTCTTCATTATTCTGAAGTGAGTTTGGATATTGCTTTTCCAAAGATTTAAATTATTTTTTACACTCATAGAGCTTCACAGAAGCCCTGAACCAGTATGTGCAGCTGGTTATTATTGCCATAATTTGGAAAACTTCTGGAACAAGACTTAAATGAGGTCATGGGACATTTTTACTTGAAACTGAGTCATTAGTGTTATTTAAATTCAACTTCCTATAGTTTCTAAGAATAATTTTTACTGCTTTGTTGTTCTTGTTTCATTTTATGCCTAAGGATTATAGTTGAGAGTGTCTTGATTCAAGGTTTGTATTTCTCTATATGTTAGAAAAAAATATTTGCTTCCCTGAAATTGTTTTATTTTTCATTATTCTAATATTTATTCTGGTCTCATTTAATAACCTAAGCCTGCAACTAAGACTCATATTTTCTACACTTTAGGTTATTCTTTTGAGTTTCTGTCATACATATTCTCTCTACCTACTCTACAAATATCAGTGTTTTCCAAAATTCCTCACAATGGAAATTCTTTTCTCTTTCTTCATTTTACGCCTGTGTGATTTCATTCATGGTCATGTATCACCCATACTATACTTCTGCTCTCTCAACTCATGTATTCAAATACCTGCTCAACATATCTATCTATATGTCTCAAAAGCACAAAGCCACAAATATCTAAAGGAGAATTCATCACTTACTTCCTTAGGCCTCTAGAAGTCCATATCTCTGTGAATGACATCATTCACTGTCCCTTAACCCCACAACGTAGCCATTCTCACTTTTATTCTGTTGCTATCCTGCACATATATAATATAATGGTGTCCTTTTGGTTCTTTGAGCTCATTTCATCACTATGTCCACTTACCTTCAGTCTATTTGCATCATCCTTATTTCTTCCCTGTGCTATTTTGAGACTACTGTTTCCATGTCTTCAGGCTTAATATTCCTAAATTAATTCTACACAACATCAGCAAAGTGGACTTTCTAATGCACAAATCTGATCATGTCAGCCCTTTAAAATCTGGACCCTGATCATCTACCCTTGGTCTAACCTCTTGCCCACTCACACTCATGTATCTTTTAATGACGTAGAGCTACTTGCTCCAAGTATCACCCATTCCTCTGTACCTTGCAACTTGCTCTGGCCTCTACTTCAAATACCATTTTCTTCCACTTTTCTCCTACACACATACACATTGGTATTACTTCCTCATTTTCAAGGCTATATGCAAATATTCCTTCCTGGTGAGACTTCTCCCTAACCCCAGAGACCTTGTTAGGATACAATGCTTACTGTTATTATTTTCTATAGCATCACTGATCACATGGTATTATAACTGTTAAGTCACTAAACAAATTCTTTGAATAAACCATGCACTCTTTAAGGTTTTCATATCTATTTCTGCAAACCCAGCATTTTATAGCATGAACTGGAGCACTTGGTAGAAACTTAAGTTAAAGTACATAAATCCTTTTTTGAATAATTGGATTCTTGCTTAATACTTCAGTTCTCTATCTATTATCTTAACTCAATTACTGTTAGTAACTTTATTCTAGCATTTTTATTAGTGGACTTAAGAATCTATCTTACTTTTTTATATTTCTGTAATTTTGGGAGTTATTTTTACACTTTCATTTCTCTTTTGTGGTACATTATGGTGACTGTTCTAATAGCCTAAGAATATTTTATTTTTGTATCTGTAAAGATAATACACTCCATGACTAAGTTTTATATTTGGACTTCTCAGATTTATTTTATTTTTTGCTTACTGTTTTTAAAATTTTCATAATCAACCTTTATGGTTTTTTCCTGCTCTATTTGACATCTTCTGTCACATTTGCTTTAACTCAAAATATTTTACCAGTGTATTCAATTACTTTCACTTCTTCTATTTTTTAATAATTTATGTATGTTAAATATATTACTTTTCTCTTTCTTTAGTGAATGTACATCATTAGACTTTAGATTACCTTATTTCCATTTGATAACTCTCAGATTCTGCCACCCAGTGTCTCGCTATGAGATTTGTATTGACAAAAAAAAGTTTGACACCAAGCACGATATATTATCATACAGGAATATTTAGTTGGGAAGCATTTTTCTGTATATGAAAAATAGCCTGAACTGACAAGCAAATATGATCTTTTTCAAAAGTAATATCTTTACACAATCTGTATTCATTTTCTATACTGATATTTTATAAGATGTGAATAATCAATAACTAGGAAAATAAAACTCCTTTATACTGAAATAGCCATGAAACTATATTTGAATATGTGGTTGTTTATAAAATAGTTCATGTGTTTTAAAATATATATGTAGATTGTGTGTAAATGCCTATAATTTTTAAATTGAAATTATTATCTATTTAAAATTCCTAACTATATAAATTTAGTCATTTATTTCTGTATATGATTATATTTTATGTTCCTGCTTTCATGTACAGCACACCTACAATAATTATTTTTTAAATATGCAAAACTGAAATTTTTATATCACAAATTCTAGCTGTCTTTAACTTCACAATCATTTAAAGAGTTGTGTGTCTTAGAACTGGAAGAAATTATTTTATTCAACCTCTACATTTAGATATATAGGTTTTATTATCCCTATTCTATCGATAAACCTACTATAGCCAAAAGAAGTTAAATCACTAAGTCATCCAGGGAGTATTAGGAGTAGCTATCGGGAGAACAAAGGTTCTTAATCTTATTCACTAGTGTCTTGGGCAATGCTAATGTAAGTACTTCTAATTGATATTCATCAATTTCTCCATGCCATTTTTCAAAATATATTTGTCCTTAATTTTTTACCATCTCTTAGTGTTCTGAACTTGATAAAATGATTTCATAAGAATTTCTCTGATTACATTTATATTTATCTCTATCGACTTCAGAATTCTACTTTCATCCATAAATATTTATTGGTCTCCTATTCTATGCCATGCGCTCTGCAAGGTAAAGAGTCAAACAAGCCATCATCCACAGTCTAGTGAGATATACAAACAATTAAGCAATGCCATTAAAAAAGTTTCTCCACACCTGTGTGCAATGCCGTTACATAACAGTATGTTAGAGAGGTGTCTAATGAAAATGGGGACGGGGAAAAGAACAATGACCAAAACAAACCTACTGGATCAGTTGAAATACTCAATTGACCTGAATAATCATTTTCTAGGAATAGAAAATACCATGCACAGATGTCATGGCACGCTTTGGTGACTAAAAGTAGTTTAGAATGAAATGTTAAGGTCATAGAATATAAAAACACTGTCATAAAAGATGCAACTGGATGTGAACAGGGGTCAAATCAATATAAACTTTGAAATTCATATTTGAGAAGTTAGATTTTATCCTAAAGACAATAAGGAGTAGAAAGTTAACCTCTCATTCTAATGTCCCATAGTGAGAAAACCACTCAACATTGTAATACTCATTCTTGCTTTCTAATTCCCATTCTAGAGAGACTTATCTTTTTGGTAACCATTCTATGCAGAAGTTTTCCAGTTCTATATATATCTCCCGGTCTCTCTATTCTATGGCCCAGTGGCAACAATTCTGAGTTTAGTGTTAGAACATGTAATAATTACAATTTAATTGAGTACCCAACTGTGTCTGTGACTGTGCTAAATGTTTTACATGTGTTATATTGATTTATTACCATAAAAACCTATGGTATAGTCCTTTTATCCACAAATTACAGCTGAGAATATTGATGTTCAGAAAAGTTAAGTAATTTATCAAAAATTGCATAGCTAGTAAACCTGTCAGTTTAATATCCATTACCTTTTTATTCCCATACTGTTTTACATACAATGTGATTTGCAAAATACGCTAGAAATTTAATATGCAAAACTTAAAAACAATAAGTATATTTTACAAGAAAGTACTTATTTGCTAAAATCTTCAAAGATATATTAATACCATTTAAGATATTTCTCTAATAAATATTCTTCTTCTTAAAAACGTTACTTCATCATTGAACACATAGTCAATCCAATCAAACCAAGAAAGCCACAGATTGAGTTTAAATATTTGCTGATCTCTTTGGCTCCAATTTTTCTCTATAGTATTAGGTTTATAGGCTCTGTGTTTCCAATATCAATGTCTGTTTTACATTCACTTTATGAAACAATAGGAGTAAAATACAGTAAAATCTAATATTGAAAAAAATTAAACCTTACTGGACAAAAAGAAACTACTATTGAAATTGAAGTCATGTCTGCTAGGCAGCACCATTACACAATATTCCAAAAGTTTTTTTTCTTCATGTGATAATCAAAGTCCATACTCTAAGTACCAAATTGCAATCATATAGATTTCATAATTTGCATCAGTGTAGTGTCTTGGAAACATATTATTCAGAGTGTAGAAATGCGGAGTATTTACAAGGTTACTATATATATTACAAATGCGTTAAGTGTTAGTATTTTCCATGTGTGCACACCTTAAGATTTTATATAGGAGTAGAATTTGCCTTCACAGTTTTTTCTTATGTTCTTTCTGATTAAGGCCACCCAGCATTATTCGGGTTTGGGAACCTGCATGTTCTTTTCTTGGATTCCATTGTTAATTTTACTTCTGACATCGTATTAGTACAGTTCTGATCATTGTCCCCTAAATGTATTTCCTTACTTTTGCTCACCATGGAATTAATATATTACTTTACTTCAAACTCTTAATCTTACTCTAACATTTATTTATTTTAGTCATCTTAGCATATCCTTAACCTGAAGAACTTAAGATCACCTGCAAGGTCAGAGAATGCATTTACCACTCCCTTTCCGAGATCACTCATCTCAATAATAAACAATAAACATTTATTAAACATTGATAAAAAATTCCATTTTTCTTATTTCTTATCTACTTTAAAACCTGTACTCTATTCTTTACAAGCCATAGATGTGTGTATGTGTATGTGTGTGCATATGAGTTTCATTTTATGCGTTTTTTGTTAGTCCTAGACACAAGTGTATGTGTACGCACACACACCTGAAGTATTTGGAGTAAAAAAAAAAAAAAAAGTAAATTTAAAGTTAAAACTCTCTACCACTCAGAACTTACCAAAATTATCAATATCAAATAAAAATTCTTCCAGTGTGAAATGTGTAGCACTTCCTTCCTCCTTCTACTCTATGTCATTTCTACACTAACTACCCCAAAGAAAAACACCTAAAGTTTGATGACGATATTAGCTCCTCTCAGCAAGCTTCAAAGTATTCCTCTGATCACCATAATTACATTTTGGAAGGACCATGACACATAAATAATTGCATTCAGAAAATTAAAAGCACTAAATGGTTGCATATTGTCATGAGAGCTCAATTTTAAGAGTCATCTCTGAGGTCTTTCCTGTATATGAAGACGACCGGGAAAGCTCCTGTAACTACATGTTTTGTTTCATGGTTCTGTTACTGCTAATACGCAGGTGACACTTTCAATATGTATAGCTTTTTTTCTTTTTCTTTTTTTTTTTTGGCGGCATAAGACATTTATATACCTAATAATAATGAACATGTAGTAATTGACTAGGGCTTGAATTTAAGGTAATAGACTAAACAATGAATTTCTAAGCACTCAGGAAAGAATGTAAGGAGTACAAATTGCATAGGGCCTATGGGCTTTGCAGAAAGGCTGTGAAATCCTTTACTTGCATATGAAAATTTATTGCAAATGGATTTTTACAGCACAGGGATTTTACTTAAAGAGTAACTCAAGGCACAGTGTGATATTTAGATTTAATATTTTACAAGCTATGTAGTTAACTTCTTTTAAGTCCCTGGAAATGCAAACATGAAGTAGTTTTAGCTAAATGAGTGTAGCCTTTTCATTCCTTATGGTTCTAGAGGCCAGTCCAGTAGATGTAGCAGGAAAAACAGGATTTGCTGTCAAATCATTGGGTTTCTGTCCTAGATTTACCACTCAGCCAAGGGCCTCAGATAGTTTAGCAAAGTACTCAATAAAATGGAGAGAAAATCTTTTAGTAAAGTTGGGATACTATGTACATAGTAGATGCTCAGTAAGAGTTAGGTAACTTCTATTCTAGGAAATATGTAAGAAGAGTCTGATTTTATATGAATGTGTCTTCACTTTTAAAGGGAAGGAAAAGAACCTTTAGAAAAAAACTGATTTTTAAGGTAATAATCATTAACTTAAGTTCCCTCCTTGATTTACAGTCTTTAGTAATGAAGTTTATATTTTATAATTTTTAAGTACTTAGAGAGGCAACCTGACAACATGAGCTATCATAAAATGAAAGACGAAGATGTTCTTCCTACTAGATTTCTAGAAAAGGGTTTTTCTAGTTGTTTGTTTAATTTAAACAATTAGCCTACAACCCCACGGATTCTTTTGAAGGGCAGCTAAATTTCTTTGAGAAATCTTTAAAGCTCAATGTAATATGATAAAGTGAGCAAGATTTGACTCTGTAAAACCTAAGTTCTACTCACAATTCTTTTTTTTACTATTCATGTAATCTTAAGCAAGACACTTAAAACGTTCTGTATAATTAGATCAAAACACTTGTCATGTCTACCTCACAGGAGTGCAAGGATCAAATAAAGTAATATAAACATACATTATAGCAGTGTCAAAGAGCTTTCTGTCTCTTCCATTTTGCCAACATGAATTTCTCAGAATTCAGAAAAATTTGCATTAAAAAATTCACAATATATGCATGACTTCGAAAATGTCATACTGTAATTTGTGTTTGGGTTCCAAACTGAAAGCCAAAACAAAGACCAGCTGTGGAGGTTTTTCGTGGGTAGCACATTTGGATGGGTAGTTTTGCCTCATCCGTTTGACACTTCACAGGGGAGGAGCTTACGAATATAATTTAAAAAGTGAATATAAAGGAAAAGTGAATGAAATAGATGTGAATCAGCTGAATACTGTCTGCCTCTTCCTGGGCCTCCCACTGAGCATGAACGACGACCTATAATAATCAGGCAGACAACTTCTTTTCAGAAAATTGCTCAGAGCTGCTCTCACCGACTAGAGACCAACTTGTATCCATCTCCACAGGTTTCCAGTCCCTTGCCACAAACTTCAGCGTGTGAAATTGTCTTCTTTCTCCTCAGTTTGGTAACTGATAGAAATGCCCTGCTCTGTTTCCCAGCAACTGATCTAAATTTAGGTGAGACACTTTCTCCATCTACCTGGACTTATTTTCTGGGTAGTTTCTCATTGTTGCACATGTCTCATGCCCAGGTATAGAAAGGGGATGCAGAATAACTCTAAGGCCTGGGCACCTAAGAAATGTGTCTTTATGGAGGAAATTCATCTTTATGAAACTCATAGTTCATCAAGGTAGTATGGAACCTTAAAGAAATTGCAATTAGATTAAATTATTTACATATCTAGTGTGTGATTTGAAGAGTACCAAAAATACAATAGCAACAATGAACCCACCCCACTTCTGCCAGATTTCTTTGAAACTCTAATTCCTTCCTATTAACTTCAACTCAGTGGTTAAATCATTTTCTCTACAAAGACAGCATGTTAGAAGGCTTACACAATGCATTAAATATAAGGCACACCAACCCACCCTAATCTACCTCATAACCTGTTGCCACATGTTGATTGTGTTGCTTTTTTAGCTAAGAGAGTAGATATAGAACATTAAATTGGATATGGAGGCCAGCAATATGGGACAGTAACATAACCAGGAAAGTCGAGACTAACTAAGGAATCACAGTAGAGAGGTTAGAAGAAAGAAAATACAGACCTCCAATGGGACAACTGATGAGGCTTTACAATACATTTCATATACTTAATAATTCTACTAGCTGATTTAATCTGTTTAATAGAGGCGATTCCATTAAATGATCACCTTTTTTGTCCAAATAAACATAGTCCACTCCAAAATGCAAAACTCATTTTTAGAGAGCAATACATGCCTCTTAGAATGGTGTTCTTTCGATGATCCAAAAAGAACCTTACACCTAGACTTGAAAAGATTGTCCACAGAAGTGTGGCTTCTCTGATGTAGTTGGGAGTTATTTTTAAGTTTTAAAAAGTTATGTGCATTAGGTTAAGAGCTGCTAAAGAGAAGACTAATTTTAAGGACAAAGACATGTTCGGTTTCCATAAATGGATCAGAGTCTTTCCCAACATGGGCTTCATATAGAGACACAGATACTGAAGGCCAGTGCTGCTGAGCTGACGAGATGGCAGAGGAAGGCACTGCAAGTGTGCTGTGTCACTGTGGGGTCCTTGTTGTTGTTGTTTTTAATTCAGAGAAACGACCTTTTGCACTGTTTTAATAATCAGACTATTTTTACAGCTGCTGATAACAACCTCCAAAAATATTGGTTGGTTATAATTTCATTTTGCATTTTCTAGTGCTATCTTGATTTAGACATCTGAATTAGCATGAAGGAGGAAGGCGGGGGAGAGAGCAAGAGCGAGAGAGAATCACACCGTTTGTAAATTCTAAGTAATGATTCACAATAAATTGATACACATAATTAATGAAAATTATAAGTTGTTATGGTTAATTTTTATGTGTCAGCTGGGTTAAGCTATGGTCCCCAGTTTGACCAAACACCAGTTTACATGTCTTTGTGAAGGTTCATTTTTAGATATGATTAGCATTTGATCATATGATCAGTAAGTAGTCTTTGAGTAATGCAGATTACCCTCCGTAAATGACCTCATCCAATCAGTTGAAGGCCTTAAGAACAGACTGAAGTTTCTTGAAGAAGAAGAAATTTGGCCTCAAGATTGCAACATAACAACATGGACTGAGTTTTGAGCCTACCCGGCTTGTCCTGTGAATTTCAGACACAAGACTGCACTGTCAACTCTAACCCGATTTTCTGGACTACCTGCTTGCTCTATGAATTTCAGACTTGCCAGCTCCAGAGAACTCATGAGTCAATTCCTTAAAATCATTTATATATTGTCCTTCTTCTCTGGAGAGCCCAAATACACAAATCATAGCTCATCATCTTTCAAACAGGCTTTCTCTATGGCCACCCGACTGCATTCCTGTTTCTTGCCTCTGACCCTAGTTTATTCTCCTTAGTATTTTAAAATAATATTTCCAAAAGGCACCCTATTAATGAAATCATTTTTTTTCAGTCTGTGATGCAATTAGGGTAAATTGTAAGTTTTTAAATATTCTATGTAAGGTGTTAGTCTTGTGCCCCTTGCTTGTTTCCTTCTCTCCTCTCCTGCCGCTGAAACTTTCTCTACCTTTTAATCTCCAGCTATATAGAACCACTTTGGTTTCTCCAAACTCATGACACTGCTTTTCCATCTGAGCCATTGTCATCTGCCTCCCATGATCTTTCCTCTGGACATCATCTCCTTGCCTACCTGGAATATACTTTTTCATCTTTTCTAACTGAACTGAAACATTACTTTCTGCAGTAGCTTAGCCCAGTACCCTGACTCAACCCTCTGTACCACCCTGTATCTGTGTATCTGATTGTACATCACCAATCACTGCATCTCAGTGTCCTTAACTAGAATATGGAACTCCCATTATTCTCTGCACCCTCAGTACCTAACCCATCAGTTGTCACAGGCTGCCCTAAATAAGACTGTATTGAATGGCCTATAGGTTTAATCTCCTTTGGCTCAGATACTTTTTTTTTTTTCAGTAAAACAATTTTATGTTTAAAATTAGCCAGTTGGACTCAGTTTAGATGATCCCAATTTTGTTGGCAACATCCAAAGCATCATAACCAGGAGCTAGTCTAACATATATATGCCTTCCCTCCATCAGGCCTGATCAGGGTGTTGATTTTGACCACGTCAATGCCACAGAGCTTTTTCACAGCCTGTTTGATCCAGTACTTATTGGCCTCGATACCACAATGAACACAAGTGTATTGCTGTCGTCTTCATGGCTGACTCAGTAGTCAGGAGGGACATGATGATGGCATAGTGATCCAGCTTGTTTTTCCTGGAGGTTTTCTTTTAAGAATAATTGGGATGCCTTTTGAGCAGCAGTGTCTTGGGCTATCCAAGGTGGGTGATGTGCACATACATATCTTTTTTTTTTTTTTCGTGGCTGTGGACGCCTTTCAGCACTGCTTTCTTTGCCTTCAAAGTCTTTGCTTTGGCATCAGTTTTGGGAGGGGCAGGGGTTTTCTTCTTTGCCTTTGGAGCCATCTTCATGAAAAGTGGTTCAGATACATTGAAATTAAATTTTATAATATATTACTTAAATTAACATCTTTCTTTAGATATCTCTTGTCCTCACAGTTCAAACAATTTTATATATATATATATATATATATATATATATATATATAATATATATATATATATTTGTTCTAGAAAATATAAATAATTACAAGATATATAGTCATCCCTTTGGTATCTACAGAAGATTGGTTCCAGGACCCCTTGAATATCAAAGTTCATGGTTTTTTGAGTCCCTTATATAAATTGACTTAGTATTTCCATAGAATCTATATCTTCATATAGGCTACAGCAAGGTATGACTACACATCACTTCACTTACTTGGATTCAGCACAGTGCTCAATGCTTGCCAAATTCAAGTTTTACTTTCTGGAACTTCTGGGATTACTTTGTTTTTTTTTCCTAAATATTTTGATTGGTTGAATCCATGGATGTAAAACCCGAAGACAGAGAGGGAAGACTATAGTATTCAGACAAATATATGTAGTATCATTCTTACTTTAGGAATAGGTACTTCTCAACTATGAAATGTACTTCTCAGATTTAGAGTGTATCTAAATAATTTAGACATAGGAACATATTTAAATTCCAAAATGGTATTCATTTTTAAAATGCCTTGACATTTTATGGGGTCATTTTCTCTTAAAAGCAGACTGAACTTTAAAAAGGAAATGAGCATGATGATGACTTTTAAAGTATCTTTTATAAAAGAACGTGGTGGTACAGAGTTAAAAGACCTTGCTGTTCTAGCATAGCACACTCAATGTTTAGCAAATGAGAAAGCCGAAGCCCAGGGATTTTGAGTGAAGTGAAAAAGGGCCCAGACTACAATTCTGCCCTGGAGATTGCCATGTCAGTTATCTCTCATTTATTCCAGGCACTAACATAAGCTACTTAGAGTTAAAGGAAAAATTATATTAAATGTCTTTCGTATTACATGCAAAACAGACAAATGCTTCTAATTTTTGCATATGTTACTATTTTCGAGGAATATTTTTCTGCCATGAAGTCTACTTCACTAAAAGAAATTTGTGTTTGCCAATCAATTATTTCTAAAGCAATTTAAGGATCAAGGAATCACTGATAAGTACTGGATAGAAATATAAATCATTTGACATATACTGAACAATATCCCCCCACTCAAAATCAGCATTTTATAAACTTACCAAGTATTGATTTTTCATGGAACTAATACCATACTTAGATAACATTAAAAGATAAGATTCTTGTGTAATATTATGACTTCTAATAGATACTTAAAAGATAAAGCTAGAATATATAATGGACTCTTTTCCATCCCAAAGTCTAAGAAAATGAAGAAAACTTAAACACATCAAAACATATTTATTTTGTGAGTTTTTATTTTTACTTATTTATTTGGTCTTTCTCAGAAAATTTTCAGGATTTGGAGGAAAGGTAGACTTATTACAAGAAGGGAGGAGAAAAGTATGTATGATAGAGATGATATGAGTGACTGTGGAGGCCAGAGGGCAGTTGAAGAGAGGAAGACAGAGGGAGAAAGAAAGAGGTGGAGAAGAGATGGTAATTGTAATAAAAGAGTTGGAAGTTAGTAGGAAAGGAGATAAGGAAAAAGGATGACAAGGAGATGTATATCTCCAAAGTTCCCACAGAATTCATTTTCCTTGAATAATCCCACTTCACTATAAACATACCTTCCTGTCCTTTTTAGTAAAGAGATAAACTATTAGCTTTAGTTTCCTAACCTTTATCTTTTATTCCATGTACTAACTATTTTCCAGGATTTTGTCTGCCCTTTGTCTCCTGCCACTTCCATCTCCACCCTAGTCCCAATCCAGCCGGAAGGTAAAGGTGGCTCCAGGTCTGTGCCTTCACAGTACAACAGGCAAGTCAAATAAATGTCTTTCTTCTCCCTTCCTATCTGCCTTTCTCTGCACAGGTCCAGCCACCCTTTCTCTGCAACTCCTCCCTTGCATTTCCTTTTATACTATTTTTTTTTAATTTTTTAAATTTCAATACAGTTCAGATCAGCATGTCTGGTTCATTTCAGCTCCTTCATTGCCAAACCAGGGGGCAGGGACCGCTTCAGTTTCTCTTCCCTTTCTTTGTCTGTGATGACCAAGGTATAAAGGATCTGCTGCATTGAACTTTAAACTTCACATTATCCTTATCATTTTTGATCTTGACAGATTTGGCATCCTTTCCTCTGGCTGTGAGCAGGAAGTCCTTGATCTCAATTTTGTGAGGTATGGCTATGAGGGTGGAAAGTGTGTGGCTGTACCTCGAATCACCCACCTATCCCCCTGCATCCCACTCCAGAGACACTCTCCCTCTTTTACTATTTTATTCTTCTTTCTCACAGAGGAAAAAGAAAGGGAACGTTTCCGCAGAATGCCACCCCCTCAAAAAGGAATATAATTTTGCAAAGACTTTTATGGATTGTGCTTCAATTCACTAGATTGGGAGCTTAAAATCTATATTTGACAAGTTATGCATTCCTTCATAATTACAGCACTCTTTGGGTAGAGTTTTAAATTCTGAAGCTCAAATCAAAGCGATTTTAACAACTTGAAATGTTAAATTACTTGTGAGAAATGTTCCTTATGGAGACTCATAGCTGTAATAAAATGGAATTTTGTCATAAATAATAGGAAAAGTGAGATTTTCGGAGTATTTAAGGATATATTTGACTTAACTCTATTGTACCATTAAGAGACATTACAATGGCTTCGGTGTTAAGAATTACTACAAAATCATTTCAAAATCTGTATATGATAAAAAATAAATTAGAAAAATTGGGCTATTAACATTAAGTAAACCCATGCAGCAGAACACAAGTGCATTTTATTTATTTTTAGCAGTTATTGCAGTAATTTTGAGTCTATGCTTGGAAGATTTTCTACTGTAAAATAATAGAAATAAATCTTGCTGTGACAATTAGATTATCATAAGCATTAGAAAGTCCTAATTAGCATATTAAAAATCAATGTGTATCCCAATATGGAAACCAATCAAAGAAACTCAATTCTTCTATATGAGGAAGAATGGAATTTCTTTTCCCTCTCACTTGACATCTCCATTATAATATCCCCCTCCTTCTATGCTGAACTTCAGAACTGTCTTAAATTTCATTTTTGTCTTTAACATGTAGTTCACAGAGCAGATATGAACTTTTTTCTACTCTCTCTATTGGGAAAAGTTCCAAATTAGTATCTTCCTCCTAGACCTGTCCAATGAGATTTGAATTTATGTAGATACTATGCACCCAGCAGATCTACTTAGGTAGCCCACAGACCCACCCAATTCAAGAGGTGGAGATAAATGGACCATCTTTCTTGTAGAGACCTGTAATGATAGAATTGAGAAAATATTCTGTCTCAGTGGATGGTGATACCATGAGAAACCTATTCCCTCTCTTATAATACCACACCCAATCAATAACAAATTTTTCTGCTCTCAGATCCTCCTGATTTATTAAATCCACTCTGTCTCAGACCAAGACTCCATCATCTCTCCTGTGAAAAACTATGGTAGCTTTTTGACTGGTCTTCTCATTTCCATACTTGGCTCTTTCAGATCCACCCCTGGCAAAGCCATCAGCAGGATCTGTTATTTCTCGTATACAGCACATGTTGAATTTGCCTCTTGATCCAAATGATGAGTCATTTGGTTTAATAAGACGTTTGGTCCATTCACATTTATCTACATTTATTGATGTGACACAAACATTTAATCTTAGTTCTATCATTACAGGTTATATTCTCTCTATATACAGTTTTTGCTTTCTTTACATTTCTTCTGATAATTTAGATGTATTTTTATTCTAATGCTTACACTATAACTATAATTTTATGTAATATCCTAATGCTTTTTTCTCTTTAGTTTCTCTACCATAAGCAAAAATTTAAGTAATATACTTTCCTTCCCCTCTCAATTATTCTATTTTCTTAATGTTTATCTTTATGTTATTTAGGTATAACTAATATTTATGTTACCTGATTTATGAGTTTTAAATTATATCTTTTTACTTTCAGCTTTAGAAACCCACATCCTTGCACAATCTCCCAACTCTTCTCTTCTTCCCTCCTCCAAAGCTCAGACTTCTAAAGATATGTAATTTTGACATTGTCAGGACTTATAATTTTTACATTGTTTTAAATCCACAATTCTCACACTGATTTTAGTCTTTTATCCTACATTTAATTAGATTCAATGCTTACTGCCAGTCTTTATTAGCTTAATATTGGCTGGATTTTATCATCATGATTTCATCAAAGGCCATGGAAACTATTCATTGATTTCTTACACATTCAAAAAGTGTTTGCTGCTTTTTTAGACATTTTACTTGCTTTGGTCTAAACTCTTCGGGTTATGCTTGTGTGTGTGTGTGTGTGTGTGTGTGTGTGTGTGTGTGTGACAGTTTTATAGGTATATTGTCAAAAATACCTGTGGGTAACTATAAAACTAAATTAATTATTGCCTTTTAAATGACTTGAATTTTACATGTCTGCTTAGGAAAATACCTTTGTCTTTATACTTGTTATTTTACTAGGCTATGTCTCAACTGCAATTATTCTCTTAATTTCTTGAGGATATGTTTGGTCCATTCATTCTGTAGATTCAAACTTTCCCTTTTTTTCTGAAAAAATTATCTTCAATTGTATTATTCAAACATTTCTGTTTCTTGTTTTTCTCTTATATTTGGGATATTACCAACAAAGTGCATTTTAGACTTTCTGCCAAATTCTCTCTTATCCTCTTTAACTCTTCATTTCTGTCCCATTTCTTCTCTAGCCTATCCTCTAGTGAATTTTTTCATTTGTTTTTTTCTTTTTTTTCCCAATTTTTAAAAATTTATTCATTTTTGGCATTCTGTAAAAATTCCATTCCATGCTGGTTCTCTCTTGATTATTTCTTATCTTTGAGTCCTGGATCATTTATTAATGGGGGAGGCATTGATGAGGTGGCTCCAGGCCATGCTTCATACTCTCCAAGCTGTTTTTTAATGAAATATTATGACACAGGATTTCTAGTATAAATATAGTTTTTAGCCTTTAAATTTCTCCAACCTCTTTGTTAGAAGCAACAAAAATGTTCATAATGTCTAGTCACTCTCCTCCATCCACATTGTCTCACTAAAGGAATCAGCTTGTGAACTTATAGTCACCCCATCTACTCTGTCACACAGCCCAGGAGTTTCCAGCACCAGCCTGGCATCCCTGGTATGTGTTCTGGGCTGTACTATGTCCCCAGAAAATCCATATGCTGAAGTCTTAACCCCAGAACATCAGAATGTGAATTGCATTTGTGAGAAATCTATTGTAATAAAGAATAAGGAAACTAAAATTGAATGAGAAAAAAATGTAAACACCTAAGTTGCCTGATGGGTTGAGGCTCTTTACTATCTTGTGTAGTTCTTTAGATCTGTTGCTTTTATTACTTGTGATCATAACTAGGATATAATTTTCTTAAAAATAAGAGCCAAATGCTATATATTATACATATGTTATAAATACAAAGTGGTTTAGTTTGACTACTTTTGAATCCCCACCACTCACCCACTCCCTCCATAACTTGGTGTTTAGTCTATATTGAGTAGTCAATAAACACGTTGGTTAATTAACATATATACACACACGGAGACAAAGACAGACAGAGACAGAGAAAGGCAGAGGCAGAGGCAGAGACAGAGCAAGAGTGTGTTGGGGTAGGGGAGATAATCTCCAAAACACTAAGTGATTTATAGAAATTACTAAATCCATGTAAAAATCAGAAAGAGTAAGATCTCTGTCTTCATTCTTGTAAACTGGGATGTATGGCGTATAAATGTCCAGTGCAAAGTCATTGTCAAGTGACCTGGATTTAGGAATGATGTTTCAATACTTATTTGTCTATAATTTACATCTATTATCCCTGAGAGGACCTTTGTAACTTTGGGGTTATTTCCCTTTCCACCTTCTCATCAAGTCAGTACGACTTAAAGAACCACTAATGGGGCTCTAATTGAATAAAGCAGCAATTCTTTGATTATTGCTTCCTCGACTTTCTGTCATTTCTGAAAATGACCTTACTCTAAAAGGTTCACTTCAAGGATTATTTATGTACAAAAGGTTTACTTAGACAGTACTTAACTTCCTGGCTTTTTCTCCCCCACACTGTAGATCGAAGCACTGAATTTCACAGTTGGATTTAATTTATTTATTCCTTTGATTTACTTCACAGACAAATTTCTGTTTGAGAACGGCATACTCTCCTATCTGAAGCTTATGAACTAAGAGTCATGTTCAGATAAAACATCTACCCTTAAAAGTATATTGGTATAGAGATTTTAACACAAAGTAATACAAACTATATTGCATTGATGCCCAGAGAAAATTAGAAATATACCACGAAAGCAAAGAAAGCACAGATTACAAACATTCACATCAATTTCCCAACTTCCTTTGGTTAATTACAATCAATTAACTTTCCATGTTGTTATCAATGTTAAATCAAATAAGCCTTGTAATCACCGAAGAATTGGCATATAACTGATCATCTCTGCTTAGATATGAGTGCCACTAATTTTTACATATATAATTCATACAATGTAAACTTTCTCATTAAAAAATTTAACATCTTAAGTAAATTATCTAGCATGCTAAAATTTGCATTTACTGCCCATCTTACTAAAACAGCCTTGTAAAAACGTGAGTTTCTCATTAACAGATGAATTTACTATTTCATTAAATCCATGAGAATTTTCTGTCATCTCTTCCTAAGAGAATTGGATTTAAGAGTTAAATTTTTCCAATTGAAGAAGATACAAATAAATGGAAGCATATATCATGCTCATGAGTAGGAAGAATTAACATCATTAAAATGGCCATACAACCCAAAGCAATCTATAGATTCAATGCAATCCCTATCAAAATACCAATGGCATTTTTTCAGAGAGCTAAAACAAATAATCTTAAAATTTATATGGAACCATGAAAGACTCCAAATAGCCATGGGAATCTTGAGAAAGAAGAACAAAGTTGAAGGAATCACACTACCTGATATTAAACTATACTACAAGGCTATAGTAATCAAAACAGCATGATACTGGCATAAAAGCAGATATATGATTAATGGAACAGAATAGAAAGCCCAGAAATAAATCCATACCCATACACTCACTTAATATATGACGAGGGAGGCAGAAGTATACAATGGGGTAAAGACAGTCTCTTCAATATGGTGCTGGGAAAATTGGACAGATACATGCCAAAACAACAAAAGGAACTGGAACACCTTCTTATACTGTATGCAAGAATAGACTCAAAGTGGATTAAAGACTTAAATATAAGACCTGAAACCAAAAAACTTCTAGAAGAAAACAGAGGCAATAAACTCTCTGATATTTCTAACAGTAATTTCTTTTTGGTTATATCTCCTCAGGCAAGGGAAACAGAAGAAAAAATAAACAGATGGGATTACATCAAGCTAAAAATTTTTGTACAGCAAAGGAAACCATCAACAAAACAAAAAGACAACCAATGAATGGGATAAGATGTTCACTTATGACACATCTGATAAGCGGTTGATATCCAAAATATATAAAAAATTCACGTAACTCAACAACAAAAACAACAAAAAAAAATTAAAAATGAGTAGAAGACCTGAACAGATATTTCTCTAAAGAGGAGCTAGAGATGGCCAATAGACTTAAAAAAAATGCTCAAGGTCACTAATCATCAGAGAAATGAAAATGAAAACCACAATGAGATATCAATTGACACCTGTCAGGATGGCTCTCATCAATAAATCAAAGAACAACAAGTGTTGGCAAGAATATAGAGAAAAGGGAACCCTCGTATATGGTTGGTGGGTTTGCAAATTGGTACAGCCACTATGGAAAACAGCCTGGAGGCTGTTGAAAAAATTAAAAAGAAATATACCTTTCGACCCAGCAATAGCACTTTTGAGTATTTATCCAAAGAAAACCAAACCAATAATTCATAAAGATGTATGCACCCCTGTGTTCATGGCAGCACCATTTATAATAAACCAAGATATAGAAGCAACCTAATGTCCATCAACAGACAATTAGATAAAGAAGTTATGGTTCATATATACAATGGAATATTACTCAGCCACTAAAGAAATACAATCCTACCGCCCACGACAACATGGATGGACCTAAAGGTTATTATGCTGAGTGAAATAAGTCAGACAGAGTAAGATAAACACCATATGATTTCACTTATATGTGGAATCTAAGGAACAAAAAGAACAAACTAATCAAAAACAGACTCACAAATATAGAGGACAATCTGGTGATGGCCAGAGGATAGGGAGGTTAGGCTGGGAGAATGGGGTGAAGGACTAAAGAAGTATAAATTATTAGTCGATAGTCACGGGGATGAGGAGCATGCCATAGGGAATGCAGTTAACATTAATGTAATGGCTAGGCGGAGACCTAAGGAGAGAAAGAGCAATCAGAGGGATCGTTTTATAAACTATGTAAATGTTTAACCAGTGTACTGTATACTTAAAACTAATAATAAAATAAAATAAAAAGAGTTAAATATTTTTTTATGTTTCATGGTCCTTTACTTTTAAATTAATATTTTGTAGTCCTTTATACTTTTTGATCACCTTGCAAAAAGATCAGTGAAATAATCACAAAATATTCTCATGGTCAGGAGAACATAGTTGAAAATATTTATCATTTCATTTGAAGTTTTTAAAGAAGTGATTGTCTGGCATGTGACAAATCTCCAAATGAGTGAGTCTGTTTTCAAGAAGAAAGTGGAATTTGGGCTGGCACAAGGTCATTAATGTTCTTTAAATCAATAGTGTCCATGTCACTGCTCTATATTTCTTACAGATATCACAGATATCTTCTTTTGATAAGTTTATCTGTGATGTTTTTAAGTACAACAAAGGAATTCACCCTATATTAATAATAATTTTATATCTGCTATGAATTGTAAGGCACCCGAGAGATTATTGATTACATGTCGTTGCTTATTCAGATGAACAAAATAAACTTATGAAGACATTAAATAAGTTGCTCAAATCAATAAAACTGGCAATATTTGAAAATTTTCCAATGACATCAGGGTCTTAGTACATCTTGATGTCTAATGCAATATATTTTTGGTTATTAATCTCTAATATGATATGTTTCACTTAGCAAATAACCAAAGACTTTTTCTGATAAAACTATTTTATAAACCCACATCAAATACATTTTCTCTTTTTTTTTTAGCTCCTTTAACAATGGTTGATAGAATTTAGTGACAATAATTTTGATCTACTATGTGCCAAGTGACCAAGTAATTTGACAGATACACATTATCTAATTTATACTCAAAATAATCCCAGGAGATCTATGCAATCAATTATCCTAGTTTGATGGAGAAAATGAGGCTTCAGAAGGTTAAATAACTTAGACAAACATAGACAGCCAAATGAGGTGGGGCTAGTATTTGGCCCATGTTTATTGAACTCTAATATCCAACTCTACTTGTGGTTATTTAATGTTCTTAAGTCTTATATTTTCATTAGGATCTTGAATTCTTTGAAGATATAAATCCTGTCCATACTTCCTTTTATTACTCACATTACCTAAAATCTTAAATGAGTCCATTATCTTGATTTACAAAAAGGGGTAATGATCAGTAAAGGTGATAATGTAGATCATTAAATATATTGCTGAAGCTTGAGACTACAAATGCATGATGGTACATTTTTCAGGAAAACAAAAACAAATAACTTGTTTTTTGTTTCTAACAAAAGAGAAATTAACTCCTTGGAAGTGACATTACAAATATCGCCAAAATGGAAGGATGTGGAATATGACATGTCAATTATCTGTTTAGTCTAATTTAGCACTTTTAAGTAACCGATATCTTGGCCATGATAAGAAAATAACACCTGACACATAATCCCTCTGTGCAAATTAGTTCCAGAAAAGCCCGAACCATCACTTACATTTCATTTTGCTTCATGTTTCACTGCTATCCTAGCCACCAACTTTGCTACACCTTTTTTCACTTCTGTCCACACATCTTCCCTAATTATGAATTAATCATTCTTCTGTGATTTCTCTCTACACTTTGACAAGTCCACAGACTTTCTTGTGTTGTTGACAATCTGATTCAGCTTCTGGCTCTCTTGTTTGCATGCTCCTATAGGTATCTCTTCCACTCAGCCTCACCTACCCTCCCACTCAGTACCCAGAAATGCTTGGAAGTTTGGGGTTTTTATGTTCTATTTACTTGAGGTTCTAGAATGAGATTTAATTCTTTGGTGGTTAAAAAGATACTTTGCGTGTGTGTGTGTGTGTGTGTGTGATGTGTGCATGCAAGTGTGGGTATTTCTTTAGAACCTGATGATTTTGTGAAATGTAATTAAGTTACACAAATGTTGAATAATAAAACCTAAACTTATAAGCATTCTTCAAAAAAAAAAACCCACTATTTAACACTATTTATGAAGTGCGCATTCTAATAAACAAAATATGAAAATCCTAGTGGAACATGACAGAATTTTATTGCAATAACGATTGAACAATATATCAATTTCCCCTTAAATTTCTGTGCTCAGAAATCAGAAAAATATTTTTTATAATCTTAAAAATACACTGTAGCTCCTAAAGACCCATACAAGCTTAAGTTTGGAAGAGACCATTCACGTTCCTTCATCTAGTTGTCTTCTCTTGGACAGATGCTTGTACAGTTCTGTCCTTAAGTACGTTCATCATCTATTAAAAAATACTTATAAACATATGTGATGTAGAGTTTTAATCATATTAATACTCACTTCATTTCTTGTCAATCCAAATCTTTCTGGGATATTTTTTTAACGACATCCTCTCTTCAAATATTTGCTCATTTCTCAACTAGCTTTGTGGAACTTTAATAGCTTCGAATATAAAGATTCTTTACGATTCACTGAAACAATTTTTTTTCTCTACATTTTCTTCCTCAAGTAACCTTGACCCATTGTTCCAAACCACGGAAACTTCAACCAAAGGGATTTCAACAATGTCAGTAAATTTCTGAATTTCTTACCTAGTAAGACGGCATCTATTTTATTGTCTCAGAGCAAGTTTTAGTGAAATGATTAAGTAGCTTATCTTATCAGGAGACCACATAACATAAAAGGATATGAGATTTGGACTCACACATGAGATTTAGTTCACATTTGTACTAAGCTTTTTGCTATTACTTAACTTCTCTGTATTCTGTTTCCCCATTTGTAAAATGAAAGTAAAAAAACAACTCATTTTATAGGATTGTTATAGTAATTAAAAGTATACAACACATAATCAGTGTTCCAAAATTATTAACTTCTGATATTTTGCTGGATGTAGTAAATTTTGATCAGAATCTACTATATATATCAAGAAGCTCAGGAAATTTTCTGGTGGAGGAGATGACATGTAGTTTTCCAGTCTTTCCTGTATGCCTCTCAGTATAGTCCTATGTGCATATTGAGATAACTACATTAACATCCCTCTGTAAAAGCAGAAATGAAACAGATTATCAACAACTCAAAGATCGGTTTTGTTCCTCATGTTGTTTTTGGAGCACTTGAAAAATTTGAGTGACTTAATGCATTTCTCCCAATAGACAAAAGTCCAATTGATTTTAAAGCATTTTCAGATACCATTGTGATCAATGAATTGTCATTCTGAATAAATCTTGTTAATGTGGGTATATTAAATAACTTGCCAGAAAACTTGACAGTGTTTATTTAATGAGATTGATTTTAATTTTAGATACTGTATTTAATTATTCATTAATGTAAATTTCCTTTTTATGTGGGTTCAGCTAAGTTAGTACTAACATTAAATCTTCAAAGGCTTAAGAGAAAGAAAAAAAAAACTTTAAAAAAGGGCCAAATCTTAAATTTACTGAGTAGTAAGTTATTTTCTGCAGCCAGGCTAGCAAACCTGATGTAACATTCAACTAAAGAAATAATGCATAGTATGCATTTATTTACCTAGCTTTCTTACTACTTACCATGTAAATAAAAATGAGGCTTTATTTTTACTTGTGACATTCAACTAAAATGTCATTTTTCAGTTAGCATCACCATTGTATGTCTCACATTTCATTTTTCTCTCATCTCACAGTGTTTACACAGCAGAAAGGGGATGATGTAAATGTCCAAGAGCCAAAGTCCTTGTCAAATCAGCAATCTTACTGAACAGGAAAAAAACCTGAAAGCTTAAAACTACTGATTCCTGAGGATCTATGTGCTGTGTAATATCCACAACACTTTACATATGTAGGTGTTTGATCATATCATTGATCATCTATGTTTTCCATAACATAACTGTGATTAGGAATATGACTAAAGTCACACTCACAGCAAGTCCCACAGCTGAGAATCAAGTTGTCCCCCTAAGTTGTCCCCCCGATCCATGCTTTTTCACCTATTTAATAAGAATCTGTCCTTTAAAGAAAGCTTACATTTACTTTTCTGCAGTAATTTTATTAATTTTTGTATTTGAAAAGTATTAATACTTTTTCTGTAACCATTTCAGAAAATTTTATTTCTCTACCATAAAAATGACTTTGTCTTAATGTGTTCATAAAAGCACAACTGCAATCCATTTATTTTACATAAATGGAGATGTTAACTATTGGAGTAAACTTCAGAGTCTAGAATCTTTTAGATCAATAATGTGCTTTCATAAACTAGACATCTGAGACTTAAAGCCAGGGAAAATACCATTCTTATCTCTAAAGGGTAATAGAACCCAGGTCAGAACACTGTTGCACCTTGCTGGTAGAACATCCTGTCCCCCTCGCCCTCACATAGGCCTCTATGATTTATGTGGAATGAAGCACAGAGATCATCCTTATAGATGCCAGTCTCTAAATCATCAATGTTTTGTAAAGCATACACTGTCCTCCAGGAAACATTCAGAAAAGTAAGCTTGCGTGGCTTTGGTACCACATTGCAAGCGACTGTTATTTTACTTTTAGCATTCTTTCTGGAAATTATAGACAAAGGTAAATCAGTATTTAAAATTTTTTTTTTGCTTAGAATTTAACAAGGGCTTAATTTTTGTTTATAATTTAACAACAGTCATGGGTGCTTTTAATTGTCAGGAGAATATTGTCCTTTTTCTAAACTTAAATTTATGGAAGATATTCACTGTAATATACTTTATTTCTATTAACGATGAGAAAAAAATACCTTAAACCTATTTAAAAATAACATTAAAATGTTGGCTTAATACCATAGTTTTATAATATAAATGTCTAATCTAATTTTACAAACAATATGGATATGCTGAGGTCTAAAATTTGATATAAAAATATAAAAACTGACTAGTTAGTATTCATTTCTTTAATTTATTTATCTCCTGTGTTTCAGTTGCTATTACATTAAGTTGACTAGAAATGAGTAGATTTTTAACATGTTCAAATAAGCATGAGACTATTTTCAACATTTCTCCTGCCTTTCTGGGACCCGGACAACTAAAATACTTGAATTTAAATTAGTGTAACTTTCCTGACCTTGAGTGAATTACTTAACCTCTGTGTGCCAGTTTCACAATCACAGTACTAATCTCATAAATGTACTGTGGGGACCAAGGACATAAACAGAAAGTGCTTACAACAGTGCCAAGCACACATTAAGTACTCAATAAATCTTAGCTATTGTTGTGGATCATATATTATCAATATAACTGTCAAAATGTAATAATATGATTTTAATTTATGGATGAAGTTATCGCTGAGTGAGTTAATATCATGTTCAGAGAAGGATGAATGAAAAAAGAAAATCAAGTATGTAGACATTGTTCCACAAAATGTGAGCCAAACATATAGTATAAGATAATACCATTGCCAGACCATCGAAATTTAAAGTCTGTGGCCTAATCAAGGTAGTATAAATATGTATAACAAGATCTATGTAATTAGTCAATATATTCTTTGCCAACTTTTCAATTACTAACAGAGTGCATTAAAAATGAAAATTTGTTTCTCTGAGAAAAATTAGTTGAATTTAATCAATCACTATTTGCCATTTACTTTACTTATATATCCATGAATAAATTTCCCAAGACCAATATCTATGCATTTTTCTGTATTTGAGTATCACGTCGATATATGGCAATATCATTAGGTATGGAAGCTCAGAGAACGATAAACAAAAAAAGAATTCTAAGTGACTTCTGATGAAGCAACTCAGTGGACAATACACAGACAATATTAAATCAAATCCAAGGTTTCTATCTCCCGAAATATAATTCAAACTTAAGCATATTCCTGAAAGGAAGAGATATGCTTTCATTTTAGCAATTAAGTGGAAGATTAAGAGTCAGAGAAACTAGGCATGTGCTGTCAACAAATCAGAACTTCATCTGCAAGGGCTTAGGAAGGTGGGAAATAGGAAGATACAGCCAGGGGTTAATAGGAAGCAACAGATGGTTAATGACTTGTAAGCAGGTAAGAGGACTGGTTGAGAATAATTTCACAAACACCAGTTCTTTTTCCCTCTTTTTTCTTCATGCCAAACAAGCGTGTTGAAATCTGACTAGTGAATGGTTGAATAGTTAATTTAGGTGGCTGAAAAAATAAAATAGCAAATTACCATGAGAAATGATAACTAACCAAAATAAAACTTGGACATCTTTCCTCATCTAGCTTGATAGGTGACCTCAATTTTTCCTTGAATAATTAAAACTGATTACTTAGATTCTGCACATTAATTTTTGTCACATCTATTTGATTGACAGTTATATACATATTTAGAGTAGACAGAGGAGTCATTTAATCATCTGTTTTCATATTAAAATACATGTTTTCATTTATTACCATTGATACACTTAAATTGATAAGATATTCACTTCTCAAATAGACACATTTTTCTTTACCTCTTTTGGTTAGGATGGATGGTGGATGGGCATGTGCTGTCAATAACTTTTGATTAAAATAATTCAATTAAACAAAAATTTCTGAACCTTAAAAAAAAAGGACTATTAAAAATATTTTTATATTCACTTGTATTTTTAGAAATTATCATCATTCTGGAAGATAATCATCCAATGCCATATAGAAATACTATATGTTTGACATACATATTTCAGATTATATTCTATATACACACCTTATGCTTGAGTGTAAAGATGATATCTCAAAATGTTTACTGAATAAATCAGAATCACCAAACAACCTTGTTAAAACTGAAGATCCAAATTCTACCACAGGTTATCCCACAGACCTTCCTGGAGATGGAACTCAAAATATTTACCTTAAATAACCATCTGATATAATTCTTATGCACACCTTTAAAATTTGAGACTCACTGCTATAACTATTATAGCAAAGATTCACCAAGAGGACTCCTAATTTTAAATCGCTGCTGTTATATTCACTACTTTAAGAATGTCTATATGAAAAGCACATGATATACTCAGTGAGAACACTGGACTCAGAGTCATGAAACATAAATCATATGACTTAGTAGCATGTATCCTTAGAAGAGTCTTTCAACTTCTCCAATCTTTGGTTTAACTGTTTCACTGAATAGTTAAAAACTGTTCTCTCTCAGTCCTAACATCCATAATTGTAGAATTGGTATTATATTGCTGTATTGGTCATATAAATCCTTAGAACTCTATAATTAATATTGGATACAGATCACTTATGTCTCAGTTTTTAATAGTTATATGTAAATGTGTATTTATTGCTACCTCTGAACTATTTTAAAATACTTACTTTGTGTTTCCAATAATTTGGAAGTGAAAAGAAAATTTTAAACAAAACATAGCTGAGTGATAAATCAGAAAAGTGATGGAGAAAATTTCTCATTTATATATATTATATGACTATTCATTGCCTGTACTCAGAGAAAGAAAATAAATTCTTAAAAAACTGTTTTGTACAATGACATCTGGATACCTAAGATGCAAAAGAAACTTGCCAGTAGTAAAATCTCCTTGGTGATCTTAATATAACTTTTAAAATTCTACATTTCAAAGGAACTAGGAAAACCATATTTTAATATCTGTTACATGTTAAACAAGTCTTATAAAATTCATCATGATAGAAAAGAACTGAGATCATCATCACATGTATTATCAGGGCTTCTCAAGAATGGAAAAGCTTTCAAATATTTAAAGTACACCCACTCAAAGCTATTTGATAATACTGCTAACAGGAGAGCAGATGTGTATGCATCCAAACAAAGCTTGGATATGCAGAATGTCATTTGAAAATTGTTTGCGGAGTGCTATTGGCCGCACAGGACAAATGCATGCTCTTCATATCACATTCTCCAGGATGCTGTTAGAATTTTTCTGAAGGTGGCCTGACCATTACCATAAAAACATAAAATTCCATCACTGGCCTGGTTCTTTAGCAGTTTATCAGCCTCAACAATAATAATAATCCAGTGGGGGGAAAAATGTTAGGTTTTCTTAGACTTAGGGTAAAGAATGTTTTCAAAGATTTTAAGAATAGGTAACATGGATGGCTGGTTGACTCTCAGCGAAGGTCACAAATGTGCACACACTTACTAAACATACCAACTTCTCTGAGAAGTTCATATTTCTCATCAGGAGTTGAGGTTGGGTTTAACTCAAAACAGAAAAATAAGTTATTCTTTCATATTCTGTCTACAGTGATAATTGGGTGTTTCATTTCCAACGTTTTTGCAGTATAATTAGCTAAATAATTATTTAGAAAAGTGTTCCAGATTCCCCCTCATTTATGTCAATGTGAATATGATTCACTTTGAAAAACAAGTATATATTGTGTGAATTGAGGTACAAAATTTCCCAATTTTGTAATTGGTTTAAATAGTGGTTTCTTGTACTTCTTCATTAAGGAATGTTGGAAAATCACACTTGCTTATTATGCCTCAAAGTGAAAAGTTGTTTTATTGCATCATTTTGCCCCCAAGGTTAACTGATTTGTGTGGTCTGATGTGTTAGGCACACTTTATAAATTGACATCAGAAGTTCCAACAATCTACATAATACTCTGTTCATTAAACAATCTATATGCATGCTCCATCATTTTATGAGTGCCAACCTATTGAAACATAGCAATGTCATTTTTTTACAAATAATAATTGAGTAATTCTGCATGCCAGGTCCTTTTACGGACCATTTGGGACATAGCAATGCACAAGATAAGCGAAACTTCTGGGGTGTGTGTGGCGTGTGTGTGTGTATTTTATCTGCTTGTAGGGGGAAAAGAAACTAAAATTTCAAAACAATTTTTCACAAGGACAGAATCCTGTGGCTGAAATAAAGCAGGACAGTGAGATGGAAAGTGATAGGGCAATTCCTTTAGATTAGATAGTTTCTGGGGGACATTTAAGCTGGCAATTGAATGGCAGAAAGGAGCAATCTTTGTGAGGAGCACTCTCAAAATAAAGCCCCAAGTTATTGGGAAACTAGCACATTCCAGAAACAGGGAGATGGCAGTGCAACTTGCAACAGAGTGAGCAAAATGGAGAGGCACCTGAGATGAACCATAATATTACCTCCATTTGACCCCAAACTAATGAGCTCTATATTGTGAAGCCAGGAGAATTATAATGTCTTTATCATAAATATATTTTGAGAAGCTTTTTAAATTATATAATAACATTTGACCTATCTGTGTCAGCTGTGTGATTTCTGTTTATCCCTTACTAGGTTTTCATTTTTATATTTTCCTTATACTCATAAATTATCCTTTAATTATTAGTTTTCCTTTAAATTAAAATAAAATTAGATTCCACAAAAGAATGGGGACTCCAAATTTTCAAAAAAGAAATATACACTATGCATACTCTCCCAAATGTTTTTTGTTACCAGCATAACTCATTCAACCAAAAAGCCTTACTTTTTGTCAAGTCAGTAAGGGTTTCTTTTGCATATTCGTCTGATAGAAGCAAGCACTAGGCTAAAGCAGGGTGAATGCAGTCATAGCTCCTAATTTCAAAACTTTACAGTTTTCACTAAACTGTCATTGAAGAGCTGGCAAATCAAACAAAATGTGTCTTTATTTCAGCAAATTCAACAGTTTTGTTTTCCCAGGAAAACTCAACTGGAAGTTCCACTTATCCCTAAATCACACTGATTTTCAACAAGGATCAAACCTCTTCAAGAGCAATTTACTTTGTCAGCTAATTCTCAGACTGATGAACTGGCTTACAAAAGTGAGCAATTCAGTGTTTTCAACAAATCAGAAATGTCTCAAGATATGCCACAAGAAACAGAAAAAGTTAAGTGTGGTCTTTTAGCTGTCGACTCACCAGCAGGGCCTTTGCTCATAGGAGAAAAATCCAACTGTGCCTTAACTAATGCATATAAGAAATAGCTCATCTGGTTTTATTATGGTCCATGAATAAAAGGACCATATATTTCATCTTCCAAACTGGGACACTTTCATGATTAAAAGGAGGCTCTGTCAACAACTATGAGGGAACCATAGGCATTAACCAGGGCTGTCCCAGGCAAACTTATACATGTGGCCTCCCTATCTATGAAGCACAGATCCGGACGCCTTTAGAAACGTATTCCTTATCTCTTCACAGAGAAATAGGAAGTATAATAAATTATAAACATCTTTGATGAAGGGCAAGACTGTCGGAGGCATTATTATCTAAAACCTCTAAGGCTTAGAGATTCCCTTTAGTTTCACTGACTTCATAATGTGCACTAATAGCACACTAATGAAAAAAAGGCTCTGAGCTTCTTGGAGAAAAGCACCCAACTCTTCAGCTGCAGTAGTTTGAGCATGGCAACATAATACTGACATACAGAAGACTGACCTAAATGCAAAAATAGTCACAGTGTACTCTCGCTTAACGCATCAATCAACAAGTTTGAAAAAATCCTATTGCTGGAAGAACAGACACTGGCTATTTCTCTAGAAATGGTAGTGATGGGTAAATATCTCTTCTCTATATCCCATTCCTGGCTACCCTTAGGAATTAAACTGGTATTGGCCTTATTAACATGAAGTTTATAAACTCATAGCTTAGAAACCTATCTAACCTTGAATATTAACTGCTGATCCTAGAAGTATAATTAAGTCCTCCATATTATAAGCAGAGCAGGATGGAGAAAGGTGATAAGAGGTGTTACAGAAGGAAATTAAAGAAATAGAGAGGAAGAAGAGATAGAGAAGGAGAAGGAGTAACATGGATAAAGAAGGGAGAAAGAGGAGAAAATTAGGAAGTAGAAAAAGAAAACTGAACCAAGAGTGAAAGGCATACAACACTTGTATATATTCAAAATTTTAATGGTTATTTTCTGTAACTTTCCATAATTTATTTTTTGAATCCTTTATCTGAAATTTAGTTTATAGTGGACATGAGTAGAATCTCAACTTAGCTTTTTGCCAAAAGAGTTAGCCAATTCTTCCCAAATAATTACTGAATATTTCATCTTGCTTCCTATGGATTTCATTTATAAAATTTGGTTTTTTTGAATTAATTTCTCAACTATCTTGAATAGTTGAAGTTCCATTAATCTGTTTATACCATCCGAAACTGTTAAATTGTCATGACATTGTAATATGTCTTAATGTCAGTATGGCTAGCTCCATTTTTACTCTTCTTTTTTCTATATTCCTTGGCAAATCTCATTTATTTATTTTTGTCACATAAACTTTAGTAGCATTTGTCAATTTTACAAGAATTCTTGATATTTTCAAACATATCATTTGCATTTATAAATTCATTTAAGGAGAATGGATACATTAACACTTTTGAGTATATATATATATATATATATATATATATATATATATATGAGATATGTGTCTTCCCATTGATTCTAATCTCATTTACATACTCTGGTTTAGTTTTATGTTTCTCTCTTGTAAGCCTTTTCCCATGTTTATGTCCAGATAGCCTAAATATTTATGCCTAGTCTAAATGTATTCGTTGTTGTAAATAAAATATTTACATCCATTATATTGTATAACCGATTATTGCCCACAAACTAATTTTCATGTTATCATTCTTTATAACCTACAACTTTTTAAATATTTTTATTAATTCCTTTTGTAGTTGTATTTCTTGGACTTTGCATGTATAATATATCATATTCATAATTCCAATATTTTCTCTTAATTCTTAGTTTTGAATGTTTTTCTCTTATTTAATTATGGAGTTAAAAATTACTAGCAATTTTAAATACTGATGGTGATAGTAGTCATCATTCTTATTTCTGAATTTACTGAGAAATCCTCTGTTTCACAATTAATTATGAGTTGTTTTGAGCACCACATCGGGGGAATAAAACTGTTCTCCATTTCTAGTATATTTATTTATATTTTTAAAATTCAGGATATGTGTCAAATTTTACCAGATTAATTTATGCATGTATTTAAAACACAATCTTTATCTCCTTTTGTCTATTAATATGGTAAATGGCATTGATAGATTACCTAACATAGATCTGCACTTGTATTCCTAACCTAAACATCCTTCATTACATGATCAGAGTAATTATTTGTTAATGCACTGCTAATTCTGATTCATATTTTTATGATTTTATAGATATCCATAAATACGTTTACTTAATTTTACATGCAGTTTTTAGTTTTGTATCATGTTCTGCTTTTTGAAAATATTTTAACACCGTTATGTTTTCTCAGTGGCCTTGAACAATTTGAATAGCACTGCAGTCTTCTATGGATCAAAGATTTTTACAGCGTTCACTTCAAAACTATCGGCCTAGCGCTTTTTGGAGGTTTCTTCTTTGAAAACATTCCTCATTTCTCTCATAGTTATGGATCAATTCTGTGATACATTTTGGAGATTTACATTTTCTTAGAAGTCATCTATTTCATTCAGTTTTTGCTTTTATTTGAATAGTCGGGGAAATTATTCTCTTATGAGCCTTTTATTTTGCTCTTTACCTATGATTATTCTGCCATTCTCATTTCTAATTTACACAATCCTTTCTCAAATTAGATTTACTAGTAGTTTGTTTTTCTTCTCACCTTTACGAAAAGAGCTTTTGATTTTTATTTATCAATTCTACCAGCTTCGGTTTGATAATTCACTATCTTTTTCCCTTTAATCTTCATTAATTTAGCCCCCTGTTTTCTGAGGATTCATTTGGTCACTATTTTAATAACTTCTTAATTTGAATTTTAATCAACTCCTTAAATTCTTTCTTAATTAGTAATACGTATTTTAAACATATGGTTCCCAATTTTTTTATAGTATAGTGGGCTCAGAAAATAATGATATTTTTACAGCACACAGATAAAACATGAGCCATTCACTACTCAGTGGCCTGCTTCTTCACGGTGGTCCTGAGGACTAAAGCAGGTAAAGATCTTGGCACACCTGGAACCCATTTGCTGCACATCAGTGGGGAGCTCTATTGATAAAATCAATGACTCTTAACCGTCATTGCATGTATTCACATATTCAGTAAACAACCAATGAGCATGAATTCTAAAAGCTCAGAATACAAAATGAGTGAGAAAAAATTTATGTCAGCTTTGATATTTAACATAATAAGAGTGTGGTCTCGCCAATTTTTAGAAGTGGGCAGGATTAGTCAGTTAATTCAGCTTCTAGTCCCAGAGCTACACATATTGTATGCACGATCCACTTCTATACCTCAGTTTCCTCAGCCATCATAGTAAATATAGATGGTGTTTGAAAATTAAAATGACACATACAAATGATCACTGTTAGCTTGTATAGAAAGGGCCTCGGGTAATATTATGTACATTTCCATGCTCTTTGATGTGTGCTCAATAAATAAATGATAGAATACATTTCCTTTCTGATGGAACAAAAACATCAAACAATTGGCGATTGTTAATTGTTATGTAGCCACAGATATAGGTTGTCCTCAGTGTGAATGGAAGTATGATAAGTGATTATGTTGAGAAAATTACTGCAACAAAATAAATGGAATTGGGCTTCAGTTTTCTTCATTTTGAGATATGATAGTCCTATAGCAATTTTTAACAAGAAAATTGAGAAAACCTGGTTAAAATTGCTCATAATTAGAAAAGATTTTTTAAAAAATCAAATAAAAACAATCCACAAAGATAATAGAAGCCTCAAACACATAGCTGGTAAAATCTTCAGTTTTTCTTGATGTGGATATGGGTGGTCATGCAGAAAGCACAACAGAGAGAATGATATGTCCTTTCTTCCTGAGCTTACACACACTTGAGCCCATCATGTTTAAAATTTCTTTTCATTCTCTGCTAATGAGTCATAAGATACAACTCACAATCAACTTATAAATCAATTAAAATTTGTATTTTGTGTATGGCATTGGAAATGAGTTTTAAAATTTGAGAAGAAATTGTTGCCAGATAGGGAATGGGTACTTATTTCAAGTATAGCTGAGGATAAAGAAAAATCGTTTATTAGAAATGATCACAGAATAAGAAGACATTGGTGAGCATAGTTATTTTTCGTAATGGAGCACAGATTTAGTAGCAAATTTCTTTAATGTTGCAAAGTCTTAAGCATTTCTATTCTGTAATCAAATAAGAAAAGCAGGAGCAGGTATGCTGATTGAGAATGGTGCAATAATAGATGGGCAAAAATCTCACCATTTATCGCACACTCTAAGTACTCACACTTGTTGGGTAGATTAAATGAGTTAATCTCTGTAAAATACTTGGAGCACATAGTAAGTGCTGTGAACATGTTGTTAAAATTATAATTGACACTTTGGGAGTAGTTATGGTTGTTCTTATAATGGCATTATAACATCTTATAAAGTCTCCTTTCATCTCTTATGAGGCCACAGTAACATTTTCATTAACACTTTTAGAGTTATTTTATGGTTTTAAAAAATATAGCATGAGCTGAGAAACCTACAGTAAATTCATAAAGCAAATGGCACATTAGCAAGAATATTGAATGAAGTTAAATAACAGCTTTGACATGCAAGAATGTAATTGTAATGCTTTGGTCTTTGTAGAGGAAAAGAGCAGCAAGCCAATTTGATGATCCTTTCGTTATCTGAGGACTTCAGTGTTGCATCAAAAAGACTTGTACAATGACACCTCTACAGTGTCAGCATTATCCAAATATTGTTAGGGAGATACATTTGGTTCTAGAGATTTTAATAGAAATTGTAGCCTCAGAAAATTATGTTTAAGATGTTCTATGACAGATGATTGGATAAAGAAGCTGTGGTACATGTATACAATGGAATATTACTCAGTCATAAGAAGAGGTGAAATACTGCCATTTACGACAACATGGATGGACCTTGAGATAATCATGCTAAGTGAAATAACCAGACCAAAAAAGTTGAAAATTACATGATATCACTTATATGTGGGGTATAAACCTAAAAGCAATGAATGAACAGAACAAACAACAGATACTCATGGACATGGACAATGGACTACTGGTTACCAGAGGGTAGGGAGTGGGGGTAGAGGGGAGGTAGACCAGGTAAAGGGGTCACATATGTGGTGATAGAAAGAAATCAAACTATGGGAGGTGAACACACAGTGTAAATATATATAGCCTTACTGTTAAAGTGTACAGCTGAAACTTGTTAGATATCGTTAATCAATATCACCATTAAAAATAATAAAAATAACAACATATAAATAAAATACATGGTTTTCTAGAAAGATAGCCAGAGAGCCTTCAGTTACTTTCATCACAAAATTATGGTCCTCCAGTCCACAGAGTGTAGGTAATAGGTTTCACCAACGTGAAATAAAAACAAAGCAGGTGTGCGCACTTCACTCCGTAAGACACTGGCCACCTGAGTCGGCTGCCTGCTGTTTCTAGGACACGTAAGCAGAACAGCATGTCACCAGCCATGGTGAGAAAGTATTGCAAGAGTTATTAAAACAGCCCATCCTATATCTATCTCTCTTGCAAACCAAAATGTTCACATCTATTTTGCAATATTAAAATTATGAAACGGATTAGGGCTTTGAATCTTGACATAGAGAACATGGCTAAAACCTAAAACAAACACCCAAATAAGAATAAAATAATACACCACAACCACTGCCCTGACATCTCAATTTCTAATAATGTTCCTTCATTTTTATTGCCATCATATTTCTCTTCTAACTCATTAAATGTAGATACAATTTTTCATTTTGGATCTTTTGCTCTTGTTCCACTCTCTCTAGAGGAGTTATCCATCCATCGTGCTTCAGATATTGCTTCTAGAACGATGCGTAAAAAAAAAAAAGCAGCTTTGCTCTGAAGCTTGAGCTCCAGTTTGTGGTGTTTTAAAAACATGGTCCCAAAATTATTTGCCACTCTCCCACTTCAGATGTTAACATTCCCTCAACTCGAATCTGGGTTCTGTGCGTGCTTGACAAATAGAACCAGTGGGAAAGATACTATACCAGTGTTAGGGCCTTAATAAATAGGCAGTTCCACTTCCTATCTCTTGAGACTCTTGTCCTTGAAACCCAACCACCATGCCAGGAGGAAGCCCAAATAGCCCCTTGGGGAGGAAATAAGGCTTCCAGTCCACAGTTCTAACTGGTCTCTCGATGACAGCCAGCATCTACTTACCAGCCATGTGAGAGAGTCACCTAGATGGCGGACCTTCCAGTTTCTAGGCCAGCTGCCCCAACTGATACTTTGTGGTGCAGAAATGAGCTGATTCATGAACAAAATAAGTAATTGTTCATATTTGATGCCATAAGTTTTGGAATAGTTTAGAAAAACATAAATGAAATGAGTTCTTACATATGAAAGTCCTAATTTAACTCCTTTTCAAAATCTTTACCAATGTTCCTATTGATCTATATATTTTATTGCAACGTCTTCCAAACATGCCAGTTTTTCTCCCCAGTATCATTAATTCACCTGATGATAACAACTGGCTTGCCTTCCCTTTGGCTTTAAGCTTCATTCATTTTCTCCCACCTTACTCCTGCCCAATGGCTAATCAATGACCAAATACAATACTCAATCTCATTACTATTTTAATTGTTCAAGTCATATTTCTTTCACTTGAACTAGGACTGTGAAATATAAGTGGTGTCAGCTGTGTCCCTCTTAGATTCCTCATGAAGCCTACTTGTGTCACCTTCCAAAATCATTGCTTAAAATTATGCAAAGGTTCCCACTAGCTCATTTATTAAGGTCCAAACACGTTAGTCTGACCCACTGCCATCACTCTAATCCTATTTTTTCCACCATATTCTCCCCCTGCTTTGATACGCTTTCCCCCAAATCTCCATCTTCTTGCTTCATCATGGAGTCTATACAGCTGCAGTATACCTTTGTCTGTCAAACAGCCCTGTTTTTCATCTTTCTACAGGCTTATGCTTCCAGCATCATTTTTTGACTGAGAATAAGATCCTTCTGCTTTTAAATGCAGCTATGTCTTCCCATATTTTGCACCCCAAGATTAGATATTGTGTTGCTTGATAAATTTGACATTTAATTTACTCGTGTTAAGGTAATCTTCATCTAATAGAATCCCAATGTATTATATACCCTAAAATATTATTTCTATTTGTAGTTAATCAAATTTCTGATTGAAATGGATATTACTAGATATTTGACTTCTTGTTGCTGTTTTCTCTCTCATTGGCCAACGTGACCTCAAATCATTTTCCTTCCATGATTTTTAGTTTGCTTTGTTGTAAAATAAGATTGTGTTAAATAGCTTAGATTTTTCCCCAGACCGTGATTAGTAATATCAAAATTAAAATTAAGATTAAAATTTTAAAAGCGTTCTTTCTTTACAAATGTATTTTAACTTATAAAATGATTCAGAAAGAAACTCCTTTGATAGCAAGATGTCTCAATGTATTTAATTCAGTACTTGAGTAACAACAACATGCGATTATTTTTCAGAAACCTGTTTATAGAGAGCTGTGTCTATTGTTGGAAGTGAAAAATAATCTTGACCTGAGACTTGCTCAAACCCCACAGATACTTAGAACCAAGCTAGAAGTTTAGTGTAGCATCCCTGACTCTCGATTCTAGAATAAAAATAAATGCTTTGTTCTTTTTCTTGGCTATCTTTATTCACTTGGGTGCAAACACTTAAAGAGAACTACCTAGTCAACTCTTGATTCTAAGTTCAATAAGTATTCCTTTCAACTCAGCATTAAAAATTTTCTTCCCAAACCATCAATAGAGATAATATATAGACAATATAAGACACTATATAGGCATCAGTAAATTATGAAAAGCAAGCTACTATACAATAGTGCATTAATTATGATAAAATTGGTCATGTTGAATAATCAATACGCTCCCAAATTCAAGTGTCTGACAAGCTGAAAAAAAAAGAAAAGAAAGAAAGTTTATTTCTGGTTCACACAAAATCCAATAGTTCAGCAGGCCCTTGCCTCCATCAGTGAGTCAGAGACCAGCTTCTTCCACCTTGTGGTGCTGCTATCTGCACACATGGCTTCTGAGGAGCAGAGGGAAATCAGAACATGGAAGCAACATACTGGCTTTTAAATGCCTTGGCAGCAAGTGACATACACATGACTTCTGGAACATTTTATTGGCTAGAACTAGTCATGGAATCCTTTTAACTATAAAGGGTCTTAGAAGTAGAATCTTCCTGTAAGGTCATGACTAGTGGAAAACTGTACATGTAAGCACTAGAGCTCTCTAGCGGAAATGGTAAGACTGTTTAACCTGATGGGGGTCTGGAATTTTAAGGAAAGCATATTCATCTAGGATTTCTTTACAAATTGTTAATCATATGTTGCAAATTACACATTAGCTACAGATAACTATTAATACCAAAGCCTTTCCTCTCAAAACAGACACTAGCTATGTTATCAGAGTTCACAGAAAGAAAGATTTTCAGTGTTTATTGCTAGGTATTTAGGAGATATTATTTTGCATAAAATAATTAATCTTAAATGGTTCTGGATGCAGATATTCTATTGCTTAAATAAATGTCTTTTAGGTCATTGCCACTGAATATTTTTTTTTGAAGAAATGTAGGCTATTTAAAAACACAACTTCCTCACACATTAAAAAGTATAAGAAGTTTCATTCACAAATGAACAGATTTTTTCTGCTGAAAGCAGCCATATTTCCAAAAGTGGGAAATATTAAAAATAATTAAGTAGGAAATCCATGTAGAAAATGTACTAGTTAGACTGCAAATTGAAACCTGTGTAACAGGACTCAGAAATTTTTTCTGTTAACAGGCCAAATACTAAATATTTTAGGTTTTGTGGGACATAAAGTCTTTGTTGCAACTACTCAACTACTCTGGCCCTTGTAGTGTGAAAGCGGCCCTAAATACCATGTAAATAAATGAGAATGGTTATGTTCCAATAAAACTTTATTAACAAAAAACAGTGGCCAGATTTAGTCTGTAGGCAATAGTTTGCTATCCTCTGATCTACAATCTTGAAATGGTGCTAGATATTATGTTTCTAATCTTTTAAAAATTTATCTCTAGGTAAAAAAAAATTAGAATCCTAAATCAATCAGAGCCAGAATATACACATTTGTCATTATTGGCAATATTGTGAAATAAATGTGAAAATTAATTGAGATCAATGGGTTATTATGTACTTTTTGCCCCAAATCTTATTGTGTAAAATAGTCCAGAGATACCTTTGGAGAAGAGGACTCTTTAAATTATTACTTTAAATTCAAACATAGATTTGCTTCATACACAATACATTCCAATGAGAAATAGGTACAAATTTCAGTACCCTGAATAAATATGGATTTTAATCAACTTAAAAATGTAGAATAGATTATGTCTAGGGTATTTTGACTGAGTAACAAGTCCTGCTTTATTAAACCACATTCTACTATTGTTTCTAAATAATACTGGTATAAGAGAAAGCTGATGGTAAGAAAAAAAAAGTATATTACAATAAGTTAAATATATGCAATAAAGTATACATGAGAAGTGAAGGATAGGAAAAAGTTTTAATCTTTACACCAAATTTAGTGGTATAGCTTGCTTACCATTGCTCAAAATATTTTTGTTTGGTACTTTTTCTCACTTGTAAAATGTCATAAACTCATACAGTAGTTTTAAAATTGCAGATAACTTAGTAACCTACAAATGATGTATTTAAGTAATGTTTGAACTCATTGTTATAGAAATGCAACTATAATCATAGATATATGCTTTCTATACAAGTATAATTTTAGGGGTACAAATTGTATTATTTTTCTTGTAGATTGTTAGTTCTAAGATAGCCATGCTCATAGATTTTCATGCCATCATTCAATCTATCCAGTATAATAACAGTTATAGCACCACTAAGATGCCGTTTCTTCAACATATAGACACAGAGAATAAACTAATGGTTGCTAGAGGTCAGGGGGTGAGGATTGAGCCAAAAAAAGTAAAGGGGATTGAGAGGGACAAACTTCCAGTTATAAAATAAATAAGACACTGGTATGTAATGTACAACATAGGGAATATAGTCAATAATATCATAATAATTTTGTGCAAGGATAGATGGTTACCAGACTTATCATGGTGATGACTTTGTAAGGTATATGTCAAACTGTGCTGTATACCTGAAACCCATATAATATTGATGTCATTTATACTTTAATAAAAATGCTGTGACATCAAATTATAGCTCTGCAGCAATTTGCTTAAATTATTTTGCTTGTAAGAGTATTTGTTCCAAATATACTGAGCATCAATTACTTCTTAAAGCAAACATTATCTTCATTCAAATGTTATTAATTTATAAATCAGTCATAGCACAATGAAAAGGCCAGAAGACAAAGTCAGAAGATGAGACTTCAATCCTCAAGTCTAACACTAGCTGTACAATGTTAATCAGATCACAAATTCTCTGAATTTCTGTCTTATCATCTGTAAATTATAAATTATCCTGCCTTACTTTTCATTACATTATCAGGATCTCATAAGATAATACATTTGTAAACAACTTACATGCTGCAAAATTGCTATACAGATATGAATTATTATTTCTCCACCCCTCCACTTTTTGGATAAGAAAAGTCATTTACTAAATTGAGAATTTAACTACTCAGGAAATAAATGACTGCTTTATCGTAAACAATAACGTGTAGCCAGTCAGCTGTGCACAAAGGCCAAAATCTCCATTTATTAGAACAAATATGTGTTGTATATATTATAATAAAAAATAATATATATTACCCATGTATACTTAGGTAATAAATAGTATGCTCAACATAATAAATGTGAATTTTATCTTTGGAGAAATATCTGTTTATACCTAGCATGCATATAGATATAAATGAAAATGGAATAATTAAATATATGCTGAATTAACACCTGAAACTAATATAAAATAATATTGGATGTCAACTAAAATTGAAAACTTGTAAAAAAAAATCTATGCTGAACTGTCATGAAAGATAAGAATTTTGCTGTATTTTGTCTCCTTGATTCAGTAGATTTTCATGGAACACTTTGATATTTAGGAAGCAAAAAAAAAAAAATGCCTTCAAATCTCTTTGTACTATAAGTTTTATAAATCACATACCAGGCTTTATTTATAGACCTCAACAGCTATACCAGGGTTTTGATGTCCAATCAGGATGGCAATCTTTCTTGGAGATTGCCTATATTTCTTAATAGGGCAAAGAAATTAGCGAAAAGTATTCAAGAGAATATATATATTTTTAAATACTAAAAAGTCAAAATTTAAGCTTGCTTGGATTTTCTTAAGGTCTCTCGGTGTGGCTTCCAGACAGTATAGGAAGAAAGAGGCTAGAAAAAGGGGCAGGAGACACACTGGGAACCCAGAACTGCCTACCTGGCCTCTTCTGAGAGCCCTCTGTGGCTGAGCATTCCTCTGTTCAGTCATTTCTGTCTTCAATTAGTCTAGGGAGTGGGTTTATGGAAACCACTTTGTGTGCATGTATGTGAGAAATATGTCAGATATAAGCCATCTGAATGGATGGCTCAAAGGGCATTTTTTCACTAATGTAGTTAATAAGTAAATCAAAAGTGAGGTTGAGAATCCCTGATCAGGAGTAGCTTAGACTGTAATGGAAATAAAATCTCTAGTCGGTCCAATCTGAGATATTTAGAAAAAAAATTGTAAAGGGACCCTAAGAAACCAAGCTTCTCATATTATGACAAGTTATTATCCCCATGTGACAGTCCTGCAGATCAGCTCCAAATAGTTATAAATACATGCCTTTAAGTAATAATGTGTCTGCTGCTGTGGTACTGGCTTTTTAAAGGAGTATAGATATTTTACAGATGAAATTATGTACATTATATAAAGAAAATCTCTGGGATTTTACTCTTTCTAAATTACAAAGTGGAAATTCTCTCCCAGTTTACTGCTATTTGAGTAGTAGGCACTCTTTCAGAAAATTACACTAGGCAATAAATTATTATTGAATCATTTTTTCAGAAGTACATTTTCTTATTTATGCTTTAGTCCTTACCCTCTTTTAAGCATGCGATGAACCATTTGTTAACACTCTAAATATAGTACAACTGATAGAAATGGCAACGAACATTAGAAATATTTATACAACAGCAAACAGCGACAAATAGCAAATAATTCCTTTAAAATTCTTCTTATTTTTATTATAAAATGTCCATGCATAACAAAATTGGATCACAGTATCTTTAGGTTAGAGGACAGCTCAGTTTCTCTCCCAGCTGGCTCTGTTTTTAGTGATATGGCTTCTTTTGTGTTTTTGTCAGGTACTACGCATTCTATCGTGTGCATATATTTTTTCATTCCGTACCTTTATTTTAGTCCTTCACTCCCTTATCAGTGCCACACTCTTATATTCTCTTCATCTGGCCCTACCATCTCTCAATTCTGCTTCCATATTTTTCTAATAATGCTTCACTGATCCTGATGAAATAAATTAATACATATGTACATACATACACATATACATACAAGTAAGATCTTGTAGATTAAAAAAATCTATAGTTTTGTTTGAGATTTTCATTTTTGAAAAAGCTGTATATAAGAATATATAAATTATGAAAAATTTTATGTAACTATAATTGAGTTTCCTTTCATAAGACTATTAGATGTTTTTCTATTCAAAAAAATATATAATATTTAATCCCAACACTGTCAAATCTATCTTAACTTCAGGCTATATATTCCTCATTATTGTTTTATTGATTAATTTAAGTGGTTTAATACATACTGTTATCAAAGACTTTTTCTTTTAAAGTGGCACTAACTTTCAGATTAAAAAAAAAAAGCTTATTCTTTTTCAATGTACCAAATGTTACACAGTCACTACAATGATAATGTTAGCAATCTGGAGTTAAGGTTTATAAATCTTGTCTTGTGATGTAATAGATAGAAACTTCTATAAAGACTCCATTATCCCTGAGAAAATAAATTGACATGCAGGCCCATTACCCATGTTTTGGTCAATCTCACAAAACTGTTATCTCTTTCATTTCAACCAGATAGTAATAAAACTTTCAAAGGATAGTTTTGTTTATTTTCCCAAGTCTCTCAAACTTTGCAATATTAAATCACTGTCCCATTTGCATATGAATACTTTGTAACAGTATTTCTTTTTAAAGACACTGTAGTTACTCTCAGCTCTGGGAATTAATCCAAATAACGGCCTCTGAAGATGGCCTTCTTTGATATCTAATCAAAAGCATCAATGCCATGACAGCAGCCCTGCTGGGAATTCTGTCAGATTGCATTTATCTGAACACATTGGATAAGTGAGCTAATGGATAAGTGATTTCAAATATCATTTTCTGTTTTTTCATTGGGTTGCCATAATGATTCTGTAATGGGAATATAAATCAATTAATAAGTGTGTACACTGAATGTATGGGGTGATTTCATTGTACCCTTATTGCTTACTGTGAGTGATCTTCTCAAAGGACTATTTAAAATTATATTTTATAGCTTTAAAACCAGTATTGTCCAAAAAAGATCTCCATTCACCCAAATCACACTTACTGATATCATTCACTTTCTCTCCCAGGTCTTTCCAATTTCTTCTAGTAAATGACAACAAATGACATTGATTTTAGATCCAGCTGGTATACAGCATCTGGGCATAGGACTTTTAACTCATTCTGGAGAATGTATAATCTGAACTTCAAAGGTTACAAACTGTGGCACAGAACAAATTATTCTCCCCAGCACCAAGAAGATGCTTTGAGCAATCACTGAACACACATAGGCAACAGCACTGGGCAGAAAGATAATTATATTAATTCTGTTGTTGAAATATAACATAAGTGCATGAAACAACCAATGAACAAATCTATACATAAATAAAAATGTGGGAATATACGATAGAGAAAATTAAGTGCACAAAAATTAAAGAAGATCTCATGCAGGAATAATTCAGAAAGCTTCACTAAGGCCCATTTCAATAGATTGTTGGGCCCTAAACAATAGGCAGATTGCCAGGATAAACGAATGGAACCATTTTAACTAAGAAGGCAAAGTCCAGTAAGCAAAGTTTCAAAACTGGTGTTAAGGTGTGGGGAGAAGATAGTATATTCTAGAATAATAAAAACAGAAAAAACTACTGATCTAAACAGAGGTTTTCTTTTGAATAGTTGCAGAAAATAAAGGTCAGGTGAATGTGTAAGAATTGTGGAGAGCTTTTTGAGCCAGAGCTGTTGAAAGTCATGGATGCATTGATATGCAAGATTATAACATAATTGTAATACAAAAATCTGAGAAATTTCATATAAATATAGACACTGACTAATTTAACCCTTTTGGTTTCTTCATCTTTTATATTTGGAGATTGAATAAAAATAACTCTAAATTCCCTCCCAGCTCTAACATTTTATGGATGCACTCAACCAAAAAACCGTGCAATCTGCAATGGGTGTGGAGAAAAAAAATCCAGTTCTTTCAAGAGAGGAACTCAGGAAAGGCTCAGTGAAAATTGTGACATGTTGAATAGGATCTTAAAGTATAAAAAAATTCACAAATGTGAAATGAAAAACAAAGACATTCAAGATTTAGAAATGGTAAAACTTTGATAAATAAGATTGTTCTTCATTTTCCCTCCCTTCTGAAAAATCATCTAGTAATATGCAATAGGAAATGGATTCAAATATCTTCCTGGGAACTGAAATATTTGGCATTGTGTTGGCCATCTTTCTGGATTAGAAAGTCCTGGATAGAAAAAGATAAGCACAAATAATTGAGAGTTGAAGATACATATATTTTTAATGCCCTAATATTATGACCAAGAAGACAAAGAACAAAAAGTGATGGGAATAACAGTGAGTGCCTAGTGTGTACCTCTCTTCCTGTTAGATGCTCTATTTTTATTATCTCATTTAACAATCATGGCCAATTACAAATACTTTCTAGATTTTCTATCTTGATTCCTTGTACTACTAAAAATTCAAACTCCTACAAACAAGCTTCATCATTTATATAAATTCCTGGTTGTTAAATATTTTACCTGTAAAGATTATCACAGGATTCAGGTGGCCTGGACAGGAAAAACCAAAATACACAGATATGACATATTGCTCCTAGCATTATGCTATACTAAATATTGCTATTATTTGGTAATTTAGAGCTTTCAATGCGAGGAGTATTGAGTCAATATCTATAGCTGCAACGTAATTAAACTGACCCAAAAATGTTATCCCTAAAAATCTACTTGTAGATATTTGTCACCCAATAGCACTCTGGTTTTGCTCTGTAACTAGAAAATTTTGTGAAGCTTTAAGGCTCATCTGCTATTATAAAGGGCTCATAGCCATGACACTGATATCATTTTTCACACTACCTTCTCACTTTGAGGTTTTCCTAACTTTATGTAGTGCCATAAGATTTTTCAAGAACATTCTTCAAAATAAACTAGCCAATATTACCACTCTTTAGCTCCCTTTCCTTGGCAAATATAAAGACATAAATTTTATAAATACTTATGTCTTATATTCTTATTTATCATATCCAGGCCTTCTTTCTCCAACTAGATTATTAGTATATTTCATAACTTTTGCTTTGAACCTTCTATGTAATATTTCATTGGAAAACATGGTACTTGGTAATTTTTGACTTAACAATAAATAGAGTTGTAAAATCTCAGATCAGATGAGAGATATAATTTGTGTAACCCAGTCATCCTCATTTTAAAGTTGAAGTAATGGGAACAAACTCAGAGAGGTTAAACTCAGAGAGGTTAAGATAGTTTGATCAAGACTTGTCAGCTGGCTGATGACAATAACTTTGGTGTATTACCTATCTCATGCTTTTCACATTTCTTATCTCATCCCTTTAATAAATATTTACCGAGTACCTCCTAAGTGACAAGGAAAAAAAGGTGAAGCATCTACTTTCATTGTTTCTGCCTAATGAGTAGAAATAGAGGATAAATAGAAACTATAATGCAATAAGCATAACATTATAATAATTAATTTGGAGCAACATCTATCCTAGGCTCAGAAGATCAAATTAAGCTTTTTGGTGGAAAACACGTGTCACATGAGAACCAAAGAGTGAGTTAACAACATAATGGTCAGGGTGCAGAAGGCAGTACACAAAAAAGAAAGGGAGTGAATTGGAGAAGGGGAAGAAGAGACAGAGCAAGTAGGTGGGGCAGATCGTGGATGATTTTGAAGCCTTACTGGTAAGATGACAATTTCTACTCTGAAATCCATTCTCACATTTTAACTAGGAAGGAGACTTCTTCAAATTTGTCTCTTAGTATGATAAGTCTGGCTGTAATCGAGGGAATAAATGGGGTGGAGAGGCTAAGATATAAGGACCAGGAAACTAGTTATAACTATTATAATAATTCATGCAACTGACAGTGATAGTTTTTATTTCAATTTGAAAAGGAATGAAGCTGTGCTAATATTTTGAAAGTAAGCCTTTTTACTGCATCTATATTACCAGAATAGAAAGAAAAGGAGTGTATTTATCTTTGAGAAGTAAATAAAACTTGGCAAGGAATAATTTCGTACTGTGGGAGTTGAGACTATGAACCTTAATTATGGAAATGGTCCATAGCAACCCACTGATGTGGCAGAACTGTTTTAGTTCTGAAGGCATCAGTCCTGAACTCGATAGATCATGTCTGCAATACCAGAACAGCTTTTCTAGTCATGAATAGACATGGCTTAATTCAAAATTTAAAACAAAGTACTTTAAAATAGCATTTTAGAAAATCAAAATACTGGAATAGTCTATTTACTTGAAGAGTCCCTCTTAAATTGCAAAAGCAAGTGCCAAAATATCAGCCTAGCTCTTTATTCCTCTGCCAATTCTGACTACTTTTGTGGTTGTACAGTTTCCTGTGCCAACCTAATTTTTTAAATTATTATGAGATCTGAACACTGGAAATGCCAAAGAGAAAAAATAAGATCAAATAATGTGAATGCATTGTAGTTTGAATTTGTTCATTACTTAGTCAAGAGAACGAAATTATGATCTTTGAAGAAGAGGAGGAGGCAGAAGGAGGGGGAAGAAAGAGGGAGAGGAGGAGTGGAGAGGGAGAAGAATTCATTTACATACAAGGAATCCATAAATTTTGTTCTAAAAGAAATCAGTACAAAAATTTATTTCATGCCATAATATATTCTGGGAATGAATTCTAAAAAAATAATAATAATAAGATAAGTTTGAATTAGAAAAATATTTAAGTATTATACATAGCAATATTTGCTTTAAGAAAGCACATTCAAACTTGATGTTTTGTGAAAACTTTGAAACATGATTAGAATGTTAAGCTAAGAAGAATCTGCAAAGATTTATATTCATTATAAATCTATAGATGGTGATCTTTTCTTTTAACAACTTTCTGATTTGACAAGCACTTTTTTTCTAACTCACTACTTCTTTCAAAGCTCCCATCAATAAAATAAATGAGGTGATCCAATTACAAAAGAAAAGTAACATTTTACTTTAGACTGAATAGGAAAGAATATCTGCATATTATTGCTATGTTTTCGCTTTAAGATTTTCCAACAATTGTTATCTTGACACCTTTTCACACTCATTTTCCTTCATCTATATGGATATGGTCACTCTGACCGGACCTCCGCGTTCCAACCAAACTCAGCATGTTCAGGCCATCTTATGATTGCTTTTGCTTACGTTGTTTTTCTGGTAAAATGGTGCCTGCCACCTCAAAAGTCTTGTCATCATCAAATATCTAGATTAAAAAGTAGCTCATTTTTACCAACGTACCTGATCTCTCCAAGAATTATTCTCTTTATGCTTCCATCAACTTTCTACACTACCTTTGCTTTATAAGTTTCATAATAGATAAATACGAAACATTTTAAATTGTTATATTTTTATAATCTCTATAGACTATTAGAGGATCTCAATGAAATAGATGGAGATTAGAAGTATAGTATAAACATATAAATCTCACACACATAAACTCATATTTAATTCATAATAATAACCATTACCATAATGTGTCATATTCACAGTGTTTACACTATAATCTAATTTAAAAATGTGTGATAATTGAATAAAGTAGATAAATTAACATAGCGTTATCTAAATATCTTAAAATTTCACATAGCTAATAGCTAAAAGATCAAATTGATAGAATTTTTTATGTGCATAGATCTGATAATATGTAGGAATAATTTCCAAGTATATTTATTTCATTTATTATTCATTCATTCATTCATTCATTTACTAAAACCTACTTCTCCCCTGTATTACATAGAGAGAAATAATTTACCAGCAGGGTACTGCACAAGGCAAAGCATTGGGAATGTAAATAGGAAGAAGACTGTGCTCCCCACCCTCAAACAGTTCTTGATGCAATGAATAGACAAGACAAGAATAGATAGATGCAATATAAAGAAATTGAGGTTAAAATGGAAGTAAGTATAGGATATAGTGGAAGTGCAAATATAACAGTGACAAACTACATGGGGAAGTCAGAGAAAATGCCCAGTGTTGTGTGGAAGTTCACCAGGAAAATGAAATGAGAACTTCACAGAAAGATGGAATACTGTGTACAAAGGTATAGAGACTAGAAGATCACAGCTCAGTCATGAACCTGCCTACAGTTAGGGATGATTGAAGCATACAGCAAAACTGAGAGGAAATTAGGAGATGATGTCAGAGAAGCAGACAAAGGTCAGATCTCTAAAGGGCTCCTATTCTAGGAAAGCTCTCTGGACTTATCTTTTGGGAAGAGTGGGGACTGAAACAGGAAAAAAGAGACCAGAGGTCAGGCTGTGATCAGGGACGAAGGGAGAGAACTCTTCGTCATTTCTTAGCTGTCTCATTCATATCTCTAGACACATTCTACTTCTATGCATAATTCATAATTCTATGCATTGTCATTTTAAAGACTGATTGGAATGCATAGGATTAAAGGGATAACACTCCATTTTAAGACTTACTTTTTAAAATTTAAATCAGCACATATACTGAATGCTGGTCATAAATGAGACACCATCTTAAGAACTAGAGTTGTCAAAGTATACTGTACAAAGTACAACCACCATCCTCTAAGACTTCTTACACCTGACACTGATGTGGAAAGAAGAAATATATATGTAAATAAATAAATAAATATATATATAATATATGTATATATATATATATTTCTTTAATTTGCTATATATATAACCAAAATAAGGCATATGAAGATAGGTGCTATTAGCACGGTTACAACTAAGTGATATGAGACAGCATTCAGCAGAGAAATCTTGTTAAGTACCACTCTGAATACACATTTGAAAAATTTGAATAAATAACCCAGGGCTTACTAGACTAGATAGATATGGAGAGCTGTTCTGAAGCAATCGCTATATTTGAATTCATTTTTGGGAATTGTGTTATATGTTTACTTCCTGTGCATAAAATTTTCACAAATATGAATTAATAAATTAAAACAGGCTTTTTTCTATCATATTATATTTTATTTATTATTTTCTGCCTTTCTTGAATATTTAAATAAATTTAAGATAACTTAAGGAAAGTAAATGGTAAACCACATGCAATTCTTTTGTAAAAGTCTCACATATTGCATATAGAAACTATACTCACATTTAGAAAAAAATAATTCAATATTCCAACATTAATGTTATCAGAGGAGAAATAGAAATTTAAAAATAGAGAAACCCAAAAGAATCTAACTTTTACATTTTCAATTTTGACATGTAATTTTTCAAACCTTACAATCTTTAATATAGCTATTTATATTCTATTTCTTTCCTAAATTTAACTATACTTTTCCCATATGAGACTCAGGATGCTGACCTATAAAACAAAAAGAAATTCCTAGGTATATAGTATGGAAATGATAGAGGTTTGTGATGCAGTATGCCATTATTCAGGCTGAAAATAAATTGATTTTCTTTAAAAGAAATCTTTTTTTAGTGATATTAGGTGCCAGGTTCTGCATGCTTGCTTCCTCCTATTCCATATGAGCTGAACTAAGTTCCAGAGTTTGGACTCCATCTCATCCACTGGTGGAAGAATAGTTATTTTCAGTAATGTCCAACTACCTCTAATTTAATTCAGCTCTGCTGATGCTTTGGTGACTCTAAATGGAAATGCTTTCTTATTCCAGAAGCCAGGAGCCTCTTGATACAATTTAAGACTGGAGGCCCAGCTTACTCGCAACACCCTGACTCTGAGGAATGAAAATTTGCTTCTGAACTCCAGCCCATGCATGAAACCCTGCTACCGGATGCATATCCCTTACTGCAGGGTCCCCAAAACCCAACCAGGGAAGAGGGCCAGTAGTGGTCTGTGGCCTGTTAGGAACTTGGCTGCACAGAAGTGAGCAGCAGGTGAGGAAGAGAAACTTCATCTGTATTTGTAGCTGCTCCTCAGCGCTAGCATCGCCACCTCAGCTCCACCACAGATCATCAGGTATTAGATTCTCATAGCACCGGTCCCTGGTGCCAAAAAAGTGGTTGGGGACCACTGCCTTACAGAGATGCTTTTTTCAGGCCTGCTTGACTGAATCGCAGCCTGCCATCTACCCTGGGGCTCCCCATCACTACACTCTGGCTGTCTATCCAGACACTCTCATTAGCTCTTGAAGCTCATCTTCCATGCTGCCTCTCACTGACAGTGACTTTGTTGAATTTTACTTGAGTCCTGTGATCCTGGAAAACTGTGAAAGTTAAAAAAAAAAAAAATCCTCCCACTCTTCATGTTCGAAGAGAAATGTCTCCCTGCAAAGAAACATCCTTCCCCGTATAATTATAATAAGACTCGGGTGCTCTTTTTTGCCTGTGACAAGGCCAGACAACTTATCCTCCAAACTTCCAATCTTTGCCTTATAAATGGTCAATCAGTACAATGTGCTTGTTAACCAAATTTCCACTAAAATTTTCTCCTTCCCCTAGACTCCTGCACCTTGGCACTATCCTTCATCTAAGCCAGCGTGGGACCCTTTCTTCACAGCCCCTCTGGAGAGTAGGCTTGATCTCAGATACTAAGTATTTTAGGCTTTGTAGGACATAAGGTTTTTGTTGCAACTACTCAGTCTGGCCCTTGCAGTGTGAAAGTAGCCCTAAACACCATGTAAGTAAATATGGTGTAAGTAAATAAGTAAATGTGTTCCAATAAAACTTTATTAACAAACCTCGCTTTTTCAAGCTTTGCTTACTCCTCCCGATAAAGGAAAACCTCTTTTGGTCTGATGCTTAAGACACTCAGATTTCATGGTTGGAGCAATCTCCCTATTGCAGTAATCCCTTTCCCTTCTCTGGCAATAATCCCTTTGAATAAAGTCTCTCCTTAGTTAAATCTGAGCTTTTTAATTCAACATAGTCCAGTGAGCTTTCTGCCTGAATGACTCAACTGGCTAGATTCTCTCCTTTAGCCTAGAGTAGTTTGTGTCTCTCTCCCAGTAACGGCACCGATTTGGACATACACTCACACCACACCCACGTATGGCTCCTTACTCCCTTACAATCTCTTTCAACGCTTACAGGAGAAGTTTTGCATCACAAGTTGTTACACTGGGTTTCTTATTTTGAAATTCTATCAATTCATATTTTTAGTAGCCAAAACCTAGAAAGCAATATCTAAATTGTATCACCTAATATTCTTCCAAGATGTCCAAATTTCATTGTTACCAAATGTCTTCTCATCTCACATAACCAAAATGGAAGGCTTAGAGAATTTAAGGATTTTGTCAGAAACTCATGAATAAGGAAAGAAATAGTCTTATTTTTTTTAAAAAAATATTTCTTATTACTTGAGAATGCTGCTTGATCACAAGCCATGTGTAGGGATATCATTTAAAGTTGTAAAAGCATAAAGGTCACAATATTCAGTGTAGGTAAATTCAGAGATGTGTTTTGTTGTTGTCATTTGTTGTTTGTTGTTTTGTTTTTGTTTTTGCTTTTTTAAAAAAATCACAATTCTTCCTTTAACGTCTTTATAAAAACACATAGATTTACTGTCACTTCCTTTGCAGGAAGACGACAAGCTCCAAAGTGGAATGGAAAAGAACTCGGGACAGGGGGTGCTCCTCTGTGCATGTCCTCTGTGTCCACAGACAGCAACGATGGGGGCCTGTTTTTGAAGTCGGGTGAATATTCTCCCACATATGCATATATGCATACATATGCATATATTTAGTAATCTCAGTTTTTAAAAATGGCGATAGTGACACATCCTGTATGACTAAGTAGGACAAATAGCATGAGTTGTTCTTTCCTCTCCTCATCGTATGAGATGCCATATTTTGCTCGATTTTGGTGTTATCTGAAATGATATTCAAGACCTTTACCAGGAGGTTTTGGCAACTTCTAAAAAGAATGTGTCAGCTCTGTTACTACTCTTTGTTCTTACCACTTCCAAAGGAGAGCTGAGAACAGGAAGCCTGCTCAGCATGGCTGTCCTGTGTGGTGGGGCAGTGGCCCCACAGTGTTTCATCATCATACGGGCTACAGTGTTGAGTAAGCTGCTTGACTGGAAGGGTTGCTGGAAACGAGAACCTGGAGGCTCAGCACTTTGCTCGGAGCTGTACATACCCAGAGTGTTCCAATTCGACCAAGGGAGGATATTATGAAGGCACTTTAAAAAACCCATGCAAATAGGAAAGATTAATAAACGCATAATTGTCAAGAGTGTTGTAATTGTGTGGCAAATACTAACAAGAAATGGTCTGTATTAACAGTAAATGTGAGCTATGGTAAGCTAAACTGCACTAAGCTAAACAGGTTTCGAAAATGTCCATGTCAACAGGTTGACAGTCACCTTTTAAAAGAAATATTTACTTTCAGTTAAGTTATATCATTGGTTTTTTTTCAATCTCTTTCAATGTGTGTGATTTTAAGAATAAATAATATAACGTGGTTATGATGACTCTAATGAAAATATTTTCCACCACCATCAAATATTATAAATAATCGTAAAATTGTATGCAGTGATTATATTCCAAAATTATGCATACTGCCTAAGATTACTTTTCTTATGGTTTCTGAATATTCATCACCTAGGTGGGTCTACAGAATAGGACTGGATGATAAAATTGTTACTAAATCTATCAAGTTGAAGATACTATTTATTAGTTAATATTTCTTAACACATTCTATTTTACAATCATTTATTGAGCATTTGCTATGTACCAACCACTGTGGAGGATGTGGGGTTTACAAAATGGATGAACTGAGCAGCTTGCTGTTTTGTAAGGAAATTACCAATTCTTTATCAGAATGTGATCGATAAGAAAACTAAGGAAGCTTTATGATTTATATCCAAATATTGAAGATTTGTTAATAAATAATAGTGACACATTACGTTATTACCTAATGGCTTAAAAAAGTAAGTTTCAAATATATCTTATGTATACAACCAGATAATGTTTTACTTACATATCTAAATAAAGTAAAATCAAAAATAGTCTAGTATTTTTTTCTTTTCATTTTTAACCAAAGGAAAGCCTGATTCCAGGAGACTGGAAAGTATTTACATAAGCGTTGCACTCTAATTTTTATCGGCTAGCTGAATAAACACAAGACACTTTCTTTAACTGAAAGCAAATTTTTCATCAATAAATGGCTTCTCCCTAGTTAAAGAACAGTTACTAAACCCTCTAATTGGAAGCAGCTCTATTTACCATACATGTCACCAAACTCCTGTGACATAAACTCCTGCTTATCCCTCAAAGCAGCCATGAATCTGGCATAGTGAAAGGCAAAAAATAAATATCGTTTTAGTTGGGGTGAAATACATTCTTCAGCCTGAAAGAGCTGCTAGCTCTTCATCTTTCCCATTTTTAATTGTTCCTATTTTATGACAAGACATTAACTAATATCTGTTTATAAAAGGAATGCCTCGATGTTAATTACTAAGCAAGTCTTTTTATTTGTAATAGAGCTAAGCAACTTAACACTTTCTAGCCAGTTCCTAAAACAAATGGATAATTGTAATTCTTTCAATGCATTGGTAGACATACATAAAAGCCCTGGAAATTGTTCATTTTGCTTGCATGAAACTGTTAACTCAGTTAATTATAAGTCATTGTCTTGTTATTATTTTTTCCCATACAATTTCTTTCAACACAACTATTTATTAAGAACCGTGCACACTTGGGCACAGTTAAAGAAAAGAGGAGACTCAAAAGTAATTACAGGTGGGAAAGGTCACATTAGAGACTCCGTGGTCCTTAGACCCACAGCACCACCATCATTTACTTGTCCATAGATAACTGTGTATATAATATCCACCTGCGCTGATACACTGTTCCACATTGCCCCAAAAGACATATTCTATCAGGCTATGAAGCCTGCACCTCAGTCTCCTCTCCAACCAATCTTCCTGTTCTTACAGCACACATGCCGCATGGTGAAGTAATAGGAAATGAATGAATGAATGAATGAATGAATACCAAATAAAGAAATTATATAAATGGGAAACAAGACACACGCAATTAGATTTCTAAGTGATAATTTTAATCCAATTATGCTAATGTATGGGAGTAGTGTGGGCTTCTTCCCCTTTGGTGGCTCAAACTAATAATCTAACCATAAGTCTTTCTGTGATAGTGCCTTTGTTCACAGATTTTGTAAATACAACTTAAGTGATGTATTTGACGGCTTGTTGGAGCCAATTGTTAAATATTCACGAATTTTGGAAGCTGATTGTTAAACTATTGGTACTTGAAATCAGTCATGGTGAGTATTTACACCATGGAAATCAGCAAATGCTAATCAGGTTTTATTTGCTTCCTTCCTTCCTTCCTTCCTTCCTTCCTTCCTTCCTTCCTTCCTTCCTTCCTTCCTTCCTTCCTTCCTTTTCTTTCTTTTTGAGAGCCCGCTTTCCAGAACACTATGCCATAGTGCTTCACAAAGCTCTGACACAAAAAAATAAGGGAAGTATTCCCAATGTCCCTAACTTCCTAGGAATCTACTCATGATGTGCCATTCACATTTTCTTTCTAAATTCTTTTTGTATATATGTTTTTATTCATGCCTACTTCTTAGGATTATACATTTAGTAAGAGTATTAGCCATTTTGTAAATAAGCCTTTTTAAAAATAATGTCACTGAATTTTGTCAACAAGTCATGCCTTCCCTTTCTGCACATTTTACGATTTTATAGCCATCTGTAAAATCCCTTCTCAGCCTTGATCTTTTGGGGCTGAAAAAGTCTATTTATTTTACACTCTCTTTATATCACTACTCATTTTAGGCACTCTTCTCAGGACCTATTTCAGTTCAGTCTTTTCTCAAATGGGGCAATCAGTACCATTTGCAGTACCTCACTTGCAGGGGGAAAAACCTGCAACATTCCTACAGCAAGAATGGTCTTTCACTCTCTGGCCTTACTTAGGAGTAATGTCCATTCATTTTGGAAACAGCAACAGCAAAACGCAGCATCAGGCTTCACAAGAAGCAGAGATAATAAAATCAGACCACATCCAAAAAAACTAGTGGTTGAAGTTTTTATTTGCTCTGAGCAGGAAAAGAACCTAATTAGATTCTTGATTTTAGATTTATAGGGGGGAAAAAAGTATTATTATCAAAGTATGGAAACCACTCAATAATTCCAGGAAAATTTATTTTATCTAGTAAGCCTACTTTTAGGCATATATTTCGATTTTCTGTTATCTAACATTACTAATGAAAATAAAAGCATTCTAGAAAATTAATAATATTAACTCTATTAAATTTGTCAGTGTTATCTTTTAAGTATACACTGATCAATATCTATAATATACTTGCTTAAGGCAGATGACTGAGGACAATTAATTCTGTATTTTGCCTTTGTAAGACTATTTCATAAATACTTAAGCATCCTTTTTCAATCAAGCATTATTATCTCTGTTACACTCACTTTCCCTTATAGTAATATTCATATAGCCCCTGGGAAAGCTTTGTTTCCATGGGTAATATCAACTCTAACAGGCCTACTGTATTTAAAGGGGGCTCTGTTGTAGGAATATTGGGTCCTTTTTTTTAACTTCTAATAATTTGTTGATTTTAAGCTTTCAAACACAAATTGAATTACATGGTGAAGAAACTACCAGAAAATCTAATTTAAGCTATATATCCTAAGGCATGTTCATGAATAATCATAATTCCCAAGCAGAAGTTCCTCCCTAACAGTAGAAAGGTCTCTGTAAAGGTATTGAAAATCAGGACTTTTTTTCTATTGTATAAGTAAATCCTTTCAATTTTAGGATACTACTTTAAGCTTTGACGAACTCTCAAAGTAACATGCACTCCCTGTGTGAATGTGCAAGGTTTAAGCACATGCAACTAATTCTATACAATATAGGTAGAGTCACCAAAAAGTCCAAAGCAGAGTTCTTTTCTATGAAACACTTGTGTTTGACAAAAAAAAAAAAAAAAGAGAGAGAGAGAAAAAAAAATCCCAAAAGGATATAATGAGCAAATTTTAAAAACTCTCTGTAACAGAAAGGGAAGCACACTGTACCTTAGAGCTTTTAACATATGGATACAGTTTTTGAATTCCTAAGCAGGGGACACAGTATGCAGTTTTTCCAAAGGGCTTTTGAATATAAAACAGTTTGTTCCGAACATCTTTGTTTTTGAAAAACAATAGTTTTTTGAGGAATGTTGTTTTGAAGTGTGGTTATGGTAAGAGTTTGCTGCTCATTTGCTTTCGGCTTTGCTCTTCAACTGCTCATTAGAGTGACCTGGTTCATTTAGACATCCTAATATCCAACGGGCTGTCCTACGACTAGTCCGCCACAGCTTGCAAGTAGAGAGAAAAATCATGTGCAAGTTTAGTTCCTGATATCTGACCTTTTCCAAATTGTAGATAAATTATAGTTCTGAGCATTCAATTTATCATTTATTTTTATGCTATTAAGTGGATTGATATATTTCCCTAAAGGTAGATATTATATTGCTGGTAATATTTTCTACATAAAATATTGCTGAACACTTTCAGATAAATAAGTCAAAAAAGCAGAGTTTCTTACATTGGATCATTTTAGTCGATTTTGCATTTTAAGCCAGCTTTACATTTGAGAAGAGAACTATAAAATGACATTCTATAATTCTTCTATTCATATTTTCTCAGCAAATAAAGGGAACAAAGTCACCTTGTCAAAAAATTCAGTATCAAATCTTATTAAAATGTGTAGAAATCTGCATATGAGGTTTTCTAAGTATTTACCAACTCTAATTGATGAAGCTAAATTTGGGGAAAGACATGCTTTTTTGTCTTCACAGTAGAGCTGATAGCCCTCTACAAATTCTGGTGGCTCTTACAAATTGTGGCTCTATACTTCCATCAGGGAAGGTAAACATGTCAAATAGTGTTTGGATTATATACACTACTCCATTCAGGACTACTGTGCGTGGTATGGTTATTTAAACATTGTTTTCCTCAATGGACTGTTTCTAATCAATGAGTAGGTTGTAAGGTTCAATGCTTTACACCATTTGAGAGAATATCACAGTGACTGCGGCGGGGGAGCGGGGCTGGGGGGCTCCATGTGCCCTCCTCTGAATATCAGGTGTCACTCCAGCAATCTGGCAACACATACAATCTCATACATATGGTTAGAGTAGGACACTCCGGTTAGAAATGTTTTACATCATGAATCTCAGGAGAGAACCAAAATGGAGTCTTGCTGAACTGAAAGTATAGAGGATGGAGCTCGAAATAGGAAAGGAAGTCTAAATCATGTTACGAGAAAATGCCAACTAGATGAATCAAATAATTTTATATCAGCTCTATTGATTCATCTCTTTTTTAAACAGACTTAATGCTAACTTGAAGCATTACCTAGGTTAAGCAATTTGATATTAACACAAAATATATATCACATATAAATGTGTGCATATATATATGATATATATAAATTCCCTAAATTTTATTTTTCTTCCTAATAGGGTGAATTAGTAGCAATACAAGGACAGAGCACGAAGGCCTTTGCTGAGAGTTGGCAGTTCTCCAGTTCCTGCTGCTAAATATTATCAGGGAATAAACATCGGAACCAAATTCCCCTAGTAATTTCAGTAATAACATTTCCTGAACATAGTTCATATTCTAATGATTACAAAATTCTCTAAAGAAAGGGCAATGGACAACAACATTTATCAAATAGGGGAGAGGGTGAGTTATGTCTAGGGGACTTTGTTTTAAGCATCAAGCACACTGTTTTTCTAGATTGTATATTAGGGATCAATAAGCATAGTAAAGATTTCAAAAGATGCAATTATTCATACTTTTTATAAGGTCAGTTATCCATCTCAAAAGTATCATTATTATTGTGATGGCTGTAGCTTTTTATTACTGGAGATAGCCTAGGAATAATAGTCACTGAAGTTCCCCCCACATCATGTCATGTCATAAGAGCCATTGTCAAAGTTATTATTTTATATCTAATTCCATGCTAAAGCAGATTACATTATAAAATGTTTGTACCTCCATGCATTAATCATGAGTGGGTAGGCACTGACTGCAGCATTTTTCTTAGGGTTCACGAATAATACAAACAGTATAATGGTTAAGAGGTACTTTAAAACCAGGCTTTAGTTTGAATCCTGTGTGATCTTGGGAAAATTTAACTTCAGTACCCTTGTTCGTCTATCAGAGGATAACGATGCCCTAATGCTTGAGGATTAAGTGAAATAACACACATTTAAAAGCATAGTTTATGTTAACAATTCAAAAATAAATTAGTTGCCAGTTAATAATAATACCAACAAAAACAAAAATCATTTAACAGTTTACCCTTAATACCTCTTTCCTCTCCTACAATGATTTTTTAGATATTTACCTTTTTGTATAAATAATTGCATTATTCATTTCTCCATCTATATTGTTTGCTACTATACTGGGTTCTGCAAACTTTTCTAGTTTAGACTGTATGTTAGCTATTACCCGTCAAGACAGCTTACTCATCCTGCTCAGTCCATCCTTACTTGAAAATCCATTCATTTTTATCTTCTCATGATAACCTCTGTAGAATTGAAAAGTGAGTGTAAAATGGAGACAAATACATTTGTGCTGTCTTTGCAGTGACAAGTCGGATGTACCTGCAATAATGATGACCACTGTATAATTAATGAGCATTATGTCAGGGACTCATAGTTCCACTTAAACTATGAGGAAATTGTGATGATACACACTTTGCATCTAAGATTAACTCTAGCGATATCTTAAATTTTTGTTCACACTTTCTCTTCACCCTCATTTCTTGATTTAATTTTCACTCTGTTGTATAACCTTACATCTAAAATCATCCCCTATATATAGGTTATGCTAAACACTGAGGAATAATCAATTAACTAATATGAGACTCAAAGTAGTTGAGTAACTTACCTCTTCTACACCGCCCCCGCCCCCACAACTCCAGGGACGGGGAGGTAAGAGGGAGTGTTATGGATTTCACAGCTCACATCCTCCCTGGCAACGTTTGTTGCTTCCACACTAACTTTGCATTGCAATGAGTCATGTTGACTTAGATACTAATTTTGAAGGCTTGGACTACGTTACAGGTAAAACCTGGAGTTTGGGATGCACAGAGCATTCACAGCTAATTCACACCTGGAAAAGACATCTACTTGTCAGTGGTTGGCTGAAGTTTTCCATAATTGCAGAACAGGGACACAGCTTTGAGGAAGTAACAGTACTCACAATGATGACAGATAAAAGTGAGTGATTTGGGTGCTTAGATGCCTCTCTGGGACTTTTCTTAAAGGCTCCTGTCCAAGAAGGCTTTGGTCAAAGTAAGAGCCGTGGTGAAAAAGGTGTAGAATACAGAACTGGGGGCTTGTGGTAGTGGACAGCCCGGGGGGGGGGGGCAATGACCACATCAAAGAAGCTCAGTTGGAGGGACCTGGCAATAGAGTTTCTCAGGAGCTCAGAAATGTCTCCACAAGAACAAGAGTCAGCCTTGCACTGCTATCAAATATGGAAGAAGAGAGAAGCTCTGATTCTGAAGTTTGGGTTGAGCATCACACTGGAATGGACATATTTATTAATAACCAGAGGGCTTTTGACCAACTAAGAGAAAGCAGGTGGGTTTTGAGGTCTAAGAGCTTATCCAAGGGTAGAGAAAGAATTGCCTTCAGATAGTTTTTTTTATATATATTAAATGTATCGGGGTCACATTGGTTAACAAAATTATATACTTTTCAAGTGTGCAATTGAATAATATGTCATATATATTGCATTGTGTGTTCACCATGAGGCAGGGCAGCTGTTACTTCTGAATGTACTCTGAGAAGTTGTACTCTTTCTACATAATGCTTGAGTAATTTTACATTATATTTAATATGGGATGTGGTACATTGTTATTATTATATATTTGATATATTACGAGTTGGAGCCTCTAAAACTGGGAGCACCTAGAATCTGAACAATTTTCCTTTCAAATCAATTTAATTTTAATGACATGACGTTAGAGTAGCAGACAGCAAACCTGGGGACTGCCCTAACCCTGCTCTGCTCAAAGCACACCACACACCGTGGGCAGCAGGTTTCAGATAAACTACCCCATCTAGTCTCATTTAGGCAACAACGGTGACTTCAAACATTAAGAAATCACCAGAAAAATGTTATTTTATATTATACTTTTTATCTGAAAAATTTCCACTGCATACTAAAAAACATTATATTGCATGTTAACGTGTAGTTCTTGATAAGGACTTGTCCTAGAGTATCTCATGACAATTTCTTTGCTTTTTCAAGGTACATTTGCAGTTGCTAAGGAACCACATTTCACAGCCATGGCTATCTAGTAATACCTTATGTGTACAATGTCGGAATAATTATATGATAGCTATTGTGAAAACCATAAATCATGGACATTAGAAATATGAAAAAAAATATTAATTAGATTGCATGCTACAACCATAATACAAAGTCTAGTTCTCTACTAAAATAAATGCTCCGTTATGACAGAAACTTTATATGTTAGTTTAGCATTCTACCCCTTGCCTGGCCCAACTCTAGCACACAGTAGGGATACAAAAAATCTATTGAAAGAATAAGAGTGTTTTTTTCTCTCTAGTATTGAAAAGCAAAATGCCTTTAAGAGAATTATAAATGGGAATTTTACATTTATAATATTCTTATTCTCCAAAGTTTATTGATGATACCCAAATTTTTGGAAATTAGCTAACAGCATCACTTTCAATTTGTTTCTGATAAAACTTGTTTCTGATTACTCCTTTCTGAAAACCATGCCTTATTAAAATAAGAGTACAGAGAAAATCTACTGGTTTATTTAGTAACTTAACCACTACATCTGAGACTAGAAGAATTAACCATCTCCTTGTGTTCAGTTTTTCCATCTCTAAAATAAGACATTTTCTTATAACCTGGTCATTGTACTTGTGTGTCTCTACTGTGGTCACTCTCATGTTCATATATCTGAGGTCATTACCTTGACTTACCAAAATATCTGTTTCACTACTGCTTTCTAAATGAGGTGAAACATCAGTTGCTGGTATTTTAAAGTTGATAAAATAAAGATTGACTTACAATTAGACAAACTGAATTCCATAAATCATGTCACAGTTTTTGGCAGAGGCTTAGACTTAAAATATGTATTTTTATGTGCTTAATCATATATCTCTTTGTTTTACACTGCACGTTTTCAACATAATTTTAAAGATTCTTTCATTACTTGTACATCTGAGGGTTACATATACTTGTTTCATGTCCTCAAATATTAACTTGTTCCTTAGCATAATGAAGGTAATCAGTGCAGCAAGTTTCAAAGTGGTCCTACAATTTGTTTTGGGAAACATTCTTCATCTCAGCAGGTTAACATTCATCTTCTCAAAGATATATTTAACTTCAGTTGTTTTCAGTGAAAGCAACAATGCTTAGAGAGACACTAATTTTAATTATTAATTTTTTACCTAACACTTGCTGGTATGCTGTATCAAGTGTTATAATTAAGCCCTGATACATCCCATCTGCTATTTACATCCCCTTCATCCACTCTGTAATTTTAAAAATAGAAATTTAGTTTGTCTAACATGATAAACTCCTAAGATTTTAGCTCTATGTTGTTCTCTGAGCACTTCCATATTGCTTTTTCCTTTTATTTTCAAATGATTACACGGGGTTACTTGCTACCTTTTTGTCAGAGTACAAACACCCCAAGTACTGCCATATTTTCTCAGTTCTGGTTTCTCTGTGAACGTTTTCACTAAACCTTTAACATTCTGGAATTGAGATGTGCTCATTATATGTTCTTTTTTGCCTGTATTGGATCAACTTTTAAATTAGGCGGACCAGTAATGAAACCAATTTAAAACATCACAAAGATTAAAATGTTATTTTAATAAGAAAGCTTCAGGAGCCCCAGGGTTGTCAGGACCCTCACATTAGAGACATTCTGTGAGGGAAAGAGCTTGGGAGGCTATCGAGTGCTTTGAAATCCCAGGCCAACCATGAGAACAATCTGAAAAATTAAGCCACTTAATATTTCTGAATTCCTGTCTTCTTGAGTATAGAAGGGGAGATAGTAACACCAACCTTTTAGACTGATATGAAGACTGGGTAAAATATTTAAAGAATGTGGCATAGAAATTTCTGTTAATCATAGAAGATTAAACACATGTTTTTATCTCTTCTGCCTCTCCAAACCTGAATTATGATGGCAATAAAAAGAATAAAATTACATAAATTCTGCAAGGGCAAAGAAAGTGTGAAATGGGATGGGGAGGAGGGGATTGAATGGCTAACAGAAGAAGTCAGATAATGGGGGAAGGGAGAATGATTGAAAAGGAATAAGGATTAATAATTCTGAGTGATTCAAAATAAATCAGTAAGAAGAACATGGGAAACTAAGCAAATAAAAAAGACAAATACTAACTACAGGAAAAATAAAAGTTTTTCACAAATGAAATATAATCAAGTACAAAGTGACTAAACCTTATGCAATGTATAAAGATATAGTGATGCAAATGCTTATTATAGAATTTTACCTGAAAGAAATATAAAATTATATATGGTGATCAAGATGTAAGAGATTATTTTGGGAAGTGAGTTTTTAAAAAAACAAGAACTATAATATATAAGTAGTGTATTTTGTTTCTAGCTATAGTTCTGTAGTTTGTTTTTCATATATGGAGAGAATACTAAAAGAAATCTCTAATATCTCTAAACATCATTTGGTTAGGTTACCATTAATTTAACTAAGTTAAATTAACTAAGTTAATTTAACTAACTAAGTTAAAATTGTATAGCATATATAAATGCAGTTAACCATCCCTGCCTCAAGCATTAACACAGGTTCACATGAAAATAAAATGTGAAATGTCTCAATGTATAATTTGCATTTTGAGCTTTGAAAACTGGAACATATATTCAATGTGCTTGATCTAGATCATCTTGAAGCTGTCTTCCAATAGTCAGATCTAAGATAGTATAAATCATTCAAAATATACATTTATTGGTAATAATAAAAATAGTATACCTAGTACATTGATATTGTTGGTAGAACAATAGAATAAATCCTGAATCACCTAAAACCTGTGAGAACCAGAATTTATCCCAAACTATTTCCTTCCTTCAAAAAAAAGAAAAAAGAGAGAGAGAGGAAGGAAGGAAGGAAGGAAGGAAGGAAGGAAGGAAGGAAGGAAGGAAGGAAGGAAGGAAGGAAGGAAGGAAGGAAGGAGGAAGGAAGATCTATTTAATGTTGTGATATTCCACCGGAGACTGAGTAGGATTAATCTCTCAAGGAGTATGTTTGAAGAAAAGCTTTCTGTGGGAGGTTGGCTCATGGCCAGACCTGACTGAGTGGATAGGAAAATGAGGACCAGGTGCAGTCCCTGGACTGAGAAGACTCTTTGAGGGAAGGAGCTCCTGCTCTTGGGGAGGCACTTGGGTGTGGGAGCAGAAATGCTGAAGAAGGATATTTCTTAATTTTTCCAAGTAATATGCAATCTAAACACTTGTCTCTGAATCCGCTGAACAAACTTTATTAAATATACATTATTCATTTAATCATGGTGGAGTTTGACCTGCTTTTTCTGGGACTGCAGTAAAGTGTTAAGTCTAGCCTCTTAAGTAGGAAAACTAAAACTCCAGTTTGGTCCTGTGGTCTGTATTTACATTTGCTGTCTTGGTGTCAGTATGGGTAGGGGTCCAGAAGAATCACAAATTATAGAGTCACCTACTCCAAAGGGCAGACATAAGGCAACCCACAAAAGACCATTTGGAAAAAAGTATTTTCTGCTTAATTCTTTACAATAAGAACTTTTCCAAAATATAATTCACACAGATGCCTTTTTAATAAAGTGAAAAAAAAAATTCACCCTCTCCTTGATGACTTGAGTTAATAATTATAGTGACAATTGTTGGGATATGCTGAGGATTTGATGAGCATTAAGTTGATACAGGGCACTGGGATGAATAGCCCATTGGCAGTTAACGAACTTCATTTTGAAAAAAAATGTTGCCTCGTTGTCGTCAGCTTAATTGTTGCTCATTTGCTTCCGTTACATATAAGTAAGTTAGGTGTGTAGCCGTGTGACCTTTTGGGTATTATAGCATTGTGCATTTCTTCTTAAATAATTAGCAAATCTAAGGTTAAAGTGGTCTTCTCCAGAGTGATCGGAATTTCAAGGTGTGCCCCTGTTGTCCTCACTATTCTGTCTAGTGAGCATCAATTATTTTCCCTCGATTAATACAAACCCTGAATTTACTGTATGCTGAGTCTCACTTATACTATGGTTAATAGGTGTGAAGATGAAATGTGCTTCCTCATTTTAAGAGTTTGTCAAGTGACATTGACACTCTTCTCCAAGTGCGTGGATACTCAACTTATAACTGAATTTCAGGCACGAGTTAATAAATTGAATGTTGAATGCCGTAACAAAATTAAGTTCCAACATGTTAGTTTCCAAGAAAGAGAATGGTGATGGAGTCATGTTACCTCTTGTTCCACATGCTGTCAAAGTCATAAAAAACCCGACTGTGAAGGCAAAGAGAAGCAGGAACACAGAATAAAATTGCACCAGCATTGAAACCAGGAGTTCTAACCACACATCACAGACATACTGCTGTGTGAACCAAAACAAAGAAAATCACGGGACACTGCACAGAATCATCTTCCTGAGAAAGTTGGCACAATGCTGCAGAGAGCAATTTGAAAAGATCCTATAAGTCTCTGTAAACATTCTCTGTTTTGAAGACATAAGTGCTGGTGATGCGGGCTCCTCTTTCAGCTTCAGGTCAGAGGCTCTGTGGGCCAGACTAGACCAGGAAGCAACCATTATTTTTCACTTTTCATTGTTAACTAAACAACTAATAAATAGTGGTAATGTTTGAAGGATAGCCCTGCTTGTGTAAGAGATAAGGTCAAGGGAAAAGTGGATCCCAGAGACACAGCCCCAATTTACCAAATAACTGGTTACCAATTTAGCGCAAATTCAAGAGTGGAGGATAGGTGTGTGGCATAAAAGGTCCACAAAACCGTCTAACTTGACTTCATATTGATGTGCCCATCCACCAGCACGTCAAGATAACTTTGTGGACCTAGTATCAATGCAGTGGTTCCAAGTAACTTGGATAAAAAGCACAAGAAAGTCTCCTATAACCCTGCTTTTCACACTTTCCCAGGCCCCATATGCTCTGACTGACTCCACTTAATATGCTCTGGTTGGCCCTTCTGCTTTAAGGATAAGATTTTAAATGCAAATTAAAACAGCAATAAAATATCACTTTTCACTTACATCATTGCTAAGTCTAAAAAACATTGAAAACAGCCAGCTTGAATGAGGTTGAATGAATGAGGCATCCTTAAAGACTGCTGGTAGAACTGTCAACTATATATATATATATATATAATGTCCTGGAGGGTAATGTGGCAATCTGCTTCAAAATTCAAATGCATATTTACTGACCCAGAAATTCCACTGCTAAAAATACACACTAATAATCAGACAAGTGCTCAAAGATATAGTCAAGAACTTTCTATTGATAATAGAGAATAATTAGAAACCTAAAAAAAAAAAATACACATCAATAGAATCTGGAAACGTTATGGGACACCATACAAAGGAATATAGTGTAGTCATTAAAAATAATTGTATATGTCTATATTTAGTTTTAGGAGGAAAGCAGTGTATTTGCAAGTGAAAAAAGCTACAAACAGCCGCCTGTGGAAAATATTCACTGAGCATAAGTCTGAAAGGCTCTCTACCAGAATAGAATGTTCGTGGTAGTTATCCTGAGTTGTGGATTTATGAGTGATTTTCACCTCTTGATAAAATTATGTATTGTATGGATATTTAATAAGGAAGATGCATTGCTTTTATAACGTAAAAATATAGATAATATCCGCAATTTTTATATAGCTTTTAAATGGTCTGCACTTTCTTCATTGGGTATTGTATTGACACATACTAAACAGCTTTTGTACAAAATCTAATTTTTATATGTTTTTCTGATAAGTAAATATTTTGAAAATTCCATGGACATGTAAGAGCTCTACTTTAAAGCATCATGTGACCTGTCTGAACAGTAGTGTTTAGTTTACTTCATTATTTGCTTGCATGCCGTGTATCACTTTCTGAAACTTAATGTTATCAAAAAATGGGCACGCTAATAAAATTGAGAAGGAAATTTTTTAGTTATTACAAGTGGGAAAAAGTAAAAATTGTTAGCTTTGTCAAACGTATAAAAGTTAAAGTCTCAGACCTGCACCGGACTTAAGTCAGCCAGTTATTTTAGTGGTGAATTAATTGACTTGCACTTCCCTTTGAGAAGTCCCTTCTTAAATGCTTGGATCCATAAACCGTGCTGAGCATAGGTAAAGTCATGTGACTTCATTCCTATTTCCATTGTCCCCCCACTTTACCACGAGCCTTCCTCCTACCCACCCACTCACACACTGGAGTTGACTGAAACAAGATTCAACTGGGCTAATGAGAATCTCTTGGCCAGTGACTGGAATCAGAACAAAGCAATTGAAGTTGAGTTGAAAAAATATATTTGAATTTTAGATACCCATTTCCATTAAGACACCAAAAAAAGGAAGCAGAGTTGAGGAAAAATTTATGTACACAGAAAGAGAGAAGTCGACTTGGTTTCTGGAAGAGAGTATAACTTCTCCTTTTGGCTTTAACTAAATCTGTGTGGCTTTCTACTATTTGCAACTGACTACTCTGGTGCACAGCCTCTAAAATGGCCCCCAATGATCCTCACCTTCGGGTATTCAACCCTGTATAATCTGTTCTCTTGGAAAGTACGATGGATTTACTGCTTCTAACTAATAGATAGAATACAGCAGAAGTGGTGGGCCCTGGGTGGTGGGCTCAATTGGCTTTTAGTTTAGATTCTCTCTGTGTGTCTCTCTGTCTCTTTCTCTCTCTCCCATCTCTATCTCTAATTCTGTATGTCTTTCTGTCTTACCTCTATCTCTGTCTCTTCCCTCTCTATTTATTTCTCTCTCACACAGAGTCCAGCCACCAATAGAGAAGTCCAAGCTATTCTGCTGGAAAGGCCTGGGAGGATGAGGAGACATATAAGGGACTATGGAGGCCCAGCCAGTACCCAGCACCAACTGCCAACCAGATGAGTAAGCTTCTTAAAAGAGACCTTCCAGCCCTAGTCAAAACTTCAGACGATGCAGCTCCAGCCAACAGTGTGACTGCAAGAAAGACCCTGAGCCGGAACCATCCAGCTAAGCCACTCAGAATCTGGACCAATAAATAATAAATATATGTTATTTAAGCCACTAAATTTAGGGTAATATGATATGCTGCAATTGGTTAAAAATATACAATCTCTTATGGAAATAACTCCTGTGGAAGAAATGAGCAAGATTAAATAATTATCAATGAAAGTATTAAAAATTATGTTGAAAACTTAAGGTTCAAATAGAAATTTTGTAATTTTTAGCCCTAAGCTGGGGAAAAAAATATGTATACATATTTATATGTAAGTATATATATGTAGATATATACAAATATATACTATATATAAAAATCTATGTAAATATATAATATATACACAAAATAAGGCAACTATATGATGAAATTGCTTTTAATCATATTTCAGATTAAGGAACAACACAGATCCATAGGCAATATCAATAAGAACTAAGTGCTGAACAAATATATTGAATGAATAGCAAGTAAATAAATTCTCCAACAATAACTGCTTTTCCAACTCTATAATTATCCATCAATATACAAGCTTTATTACCCTCAGAGAACCCTTGGTTGTGAAATTATCTTTTGTGATATAACCAGTTTCTTTGTGGTAACAACATCCATTAAGGGGAAAGGATTTTAAAAGCCGAATATCTGAAGTGACATTAAACTGATCTCAAAAGCCTTTGGAACTGTTGTGAGGAAAGCTTTCAAGTGAAAACATGAAAGTATCAGAGAATCATAAAGGTTTTTTTTATTTACTTGTTATATTTGAATTTCTTTTTTTGAGAGAATCACTTTTGAGGGTTATTTTTGTTTGTTTGTTCTTTGTTAAAAAGTGAGGTATCCTGAAGTAGCTTGAAAGTAACTCTAATAATGACGGTGTCAAGCTGTTAGGAATGCTGTTCAGAATTAGAGAATCACAGGAAACATGTTGTTTTCTACGACTGGAAGAATAAAGCCAAGTAAGGATACTTAAAGAACGGTGAGCTCACTGTCAAACAGATATGTAAAGAAAGAAGAAGTGGAAATCTCAGGATTAACAGAATAGCAGCAGAACACAGCAGCACAGTACTTAGAGGACTACCGACGGGAAATAAATGTCCTGGAGAAAGAGTTGGAAAAGCCAGTGCGTAGTGAGATCCAGACAGACCCTGGGTAAAAGCAGACCTTTTCTGGTTCCCAGACACAGATGTCAAAACAGATTATAGCAACAAATACGAAACATGACAGAAGAGCAATAAAAACGTTATCTTATCATCAATTTGAGGAAATGAGAAGGCCTTGAAGGGGAATGGGGAGGATATAAATCACACTCATTTGAAATAACTCAGTTTCTTTTTAGATATGTTTAACTCACCAGCTCAAGAATTCTCTTGAGGCTGTGCCACAGTACATATATTTTATTTGCAAATGTTTTTTTGTTTGTTTGTTTAATGTCTCAACTGAGAACACTAGTGCATCATTTGGAACAAATGTATCTGAAACCAAGTATGTCTTACTGGTCTCATGACAGCTCTAGTGATCCCCAGGCTAAGGAAGTTCATGGCAGATGATGGGTAATGAGGCTACTTCGTAGAGGAAAGGAATTGTATAAATTTGGAGTCCTGCCTTATATTCTCTAAGCCTCAAGTGAATGAATATATGAAACTACAAAATAGTAGAGTTTTTGTTCTGGGGCCACCAGTAAGTTACTGAAGGTTTTTTGTCTGAACCAAAAAACACAGAAAATTATTTGAGAGATTGTTTTTCAGTACTCCCAGGGATTGTATATAACTCTTACCATTCTAGATGTATAGGAGATAAGAGAATCCATTACATAGAATGTATGGCTCAGGTCATCAGGGGTTAATTAATTCTCTTGCAAACCCCGTTGTATGGTTGGATTGAAAATAAACTTTAAACTTCTTAGCTGCTGAACCAAAGTAAATGTCTAATATATAGTGTGCATAAGAAATATATTGAAAGCCATGTTTATGCCAAAATGAAATTTGCTCACCCTATTTAAAACCAGAGCATTCTAAAACTAACTCTATCATCTCAGTAATGGGAGAATACCAAAGTAGCTCACCAGATACAGAGATATAGTTCACAGTCTATTTTAGTCAGCTTTCACTAGTCTTGCTAATAAAATCCCAGTGGCTTAAAACAACCAAGGTGTATTTCTCATTTACAGCACCTGTTGGCTATGAGTCAGTTGCTTCTTTGTTCCTCTGTCTCTTCATTGGGAGAGCCACGTTAAAGAAGGAGCCCTTATCTGAAATACACTGTTCTCTGGAGAGAAAAAGTAATGATAGGACTACAGGATTTGTGCTCAATCTCGGCATGCATTGGATGGATAGTCGCATGCACAAGACTCACATGATGGGGGTAGGAAGTATACTCCCCTTAAAAAATGGGCCACAAGAGAGGGTGCATGCAGGGATAGGCCCCAGCAATGAGGGCAGCAAATATGTTGAGCAAATAACACAATAGAGTCAGAAAAAGCAAAATAGTGTTTGTATCTTGCCTTGTCTAAGTTACAGATAGTCAACAATTTGTACAGAAAATTGAGAAAGTAAGTGTCCTTCAAAAATTATTGAAGAAGACACTGCGTTTAAAGTTAAACTTTAAGCAATTACCAAAAAAAAAAAAAAAAAAAAAAAAAAAAAGGAAAAAGAAAAGAAAACCACCTGGAGATATTTTGTTATTCAACTGAGACCTTCAGTCAAGACTCTATTCATGCACTTTCTTATATACATATAGCAATAAATACAAAATTATAGCTGTAGTGTTTGACACACATTTAGGTTAAAAAGATCTCGTTATTTAATCTACAAGGTGTCTAGAGTGATTTAATATTTTCCATGAGTAGTATAGAGAAAAAATGTTAATATTTTATGCTAAAACCCACTGAAGCATACTCAGAATTCTAAGGAAGGGTAATAATTCTTCTCATTTAGAAATTCATTTGGAACTTATAATTCATTTAGTTCATGTGGAAAATACCTTGATAGATTCATTGAATAAAAATGGTGAGACATTCAGGGCATGGTCTACAAAATAAAGGTAGAGAAATTAAAATTTCCCAAGGACAACTTTATGTTGGAGATGGAAGGTGAGGGACTTAGGGATATGGAGACCAAGAGAGATGAACAAAGGTCCAGGGAGGGAGAAAGACCCTAGAAATATGATGCAAAGTCTGAGCCTAAGGAAGGTGTAATCGGTCTGTATTAGGTAACGGCAGATAATTTTCTAGGACCAGTGATATCTGACATTGAATTTGGTGTTGAATCTTACCTCTTGATTCTTGCCTTACTTGACCCACAAATATTGCAGTCTATAAACTCTACCCAGCATGGACTAGTAAGAGAGAACAGCAGTTGCAAGATATGAGGTGTTTCTAAAAACTGTGTGTCAAAATACACATAACATAAAATTTATCATCTTAAGCATATAGTCCAGTAGTATTAAGTACATTCACATCATTGTATAACAAATCTCCAGAACTCTTTCATCTTGCTAAACTGAAACAATACCCATTAAATTTTCTGTTGCTATGAATATGACTACCCTAGATACCTCATATAAGTGGAAGCAAATAGTATTTGTCTTTTTATAACTGCTTATTTCAATTAGTGTGATGTCTTTAAGGTCCATTCTTGTTATATGATGGGTCAGAATGTCCTTCCTCTTTAAGGCTGAATAATATTTCATAGTCCGCATATACTACATTTTGTTTATCTCATCATTCATTGACGGACACTTGGGTTGCTTTCACCTTTTGGCTAATGTGAGTAATGCTGCTATCATCAGCATGCATGTGAGATGAGAATTTTGAATAGGAGCTAGTCCATTAGCATAGACTGACCCAGCAAAATAACCCTGTTTTCTAAGAGGGTCAGCTTTGAAAGAGTGAAAATCAGACATGTGAGCTATTCCTGTAATTTTTTTTTCTGTTACATCCATCCATTACAGAACTTGTCTGAGCTTTGTAAATAACTTATTTTCATATGAAAATTATCTATTAATACAGACATTTCCACTTAAATGGCCCCAAAAAAAGTCAACTAGGATACTTGCATTGTATTTAGTTGACAAAATATAAGTATGGCATGACAAATAGTTGATAATTAAGAAATGATGAAGAAAGAAAACAGGCAAACAACTTTGACTTTTGATTACAGAGATTCGCTATAACAAAATCAGTTTATCTTGAATTATTTAATCTTACATCTGAACAAAACTCGTGTAGAACAAAAACACCTACAACATTTTGAGTGTTTCATTTTATTAATTCATAAGAGCAAAAAAATTCTTAAACCTGGTAAGGTGATGGACAAATAACTCAAGACATGCTTATAGTTTTACATTATTCAATAGAGTAAAGAAATATAAGGAAATAAGCAAAAATTTTTCAAAGCAGCCCAAAGTCTTCTAGTCAGCACCTGTCTCAGTCCTCACAAAGGGAACATTTTAAATTGAGTTATTGAAGAAAATGGCATTCAGGTTTTACTAAATGGATCCCTTTCTTTATCACAAGCTACATTTAGGTTACTTTCAGAGATAGCCATATATCCTTCAGCTTCAAGGCACATGGACAGATTTTTTATGACTCAGTTCTGTTTCCAAAGTGTTTTGACAGTCAGACAATATTAATATAAGAAAAGAGCTGCTCTCTCCAACATTTCACAAGCCATAGCTTAAAAGCATTGGCCTTTGAAATCACACTCAGTCTAGAATTGCATTGCATTTTTCATGAGATTTAGGAAAATTCTGGCTCTCTGAAATGAATTATATACAGGAATCTTTCTTGTCATCTGAGCACACTATTTCTGTATATTTCTCCTTTTATTGTCTCTCCAATACTTTAATTATTTATTAGGTTTTTATAGCACCTTACCTCTAAAGAATTCAAATACTATATGGAGACTTTTTAGCAGTACAATTTTGTAAATATTTAGTAAGCATTATGCTACAATAGTAAAGCAACAATGAAACAATAGAAATAGCCAAAATAACAAAGACACAGAAAATGAAGATGAAACACAGAAAGAAAGAAAAGTGGTGAGAGTAGGTAGCAGTATATTTTCATATTCAGTCTAACTCTTTTAAAGCACTATTCTAAAATCATGTCATGCTCACCTATATCTCCTAGGCATGCGGACTGGATCTGGTGAAAGATGACCAAGGAACTCTTGGCCATTTGTTTTTTTCCTATTGTGGTTACATACCCTTTTGTATGTAACAGGTCTTACTGAGGATCATCTTTGAAGAGCTACATCCATATTATTTTTTATTCTTGGCTTATACTTATGTAACATTTACCATGTGCTAGCCACTGTTCCAAACACTTTATAAGCATCAACACCCAAATATCCTATAAGATAAACACTTTTAGCCTCATTTCAGAGCTGAGGAAACAAGCACAGCTACTAAGGGGTGGATCCAAGGTTCAGCCTCAAGGTTATCTCCATCAGAAGCCATGTTGTTGACCATTACACTAAGCTGCACTTATACGTGCTCTTAGGCTAGAAAATATTAATATTGGAACTCTCTTAATTAACTTTCTTTCAATCTATATTCTTTGACTTTATAATTTCTTTTCCCTTCATTCAATCTTGAAGTTACAATAAAAATATTTGATAATTTTACTTATATTATTTCTTAAAGAAAAAGGCTTAATATGTATTGCCTAACTAGAGATCTTAACATATTACTGTTAAATTAATAATTTATTTGTTTAGAGTTATCTTTAGCTGCCTATTTTTGTTATATTGATCTTGGGGATTCCTTTAACTTTTAAAAATCTGTTACTTGAGGCAATTTGCACTTTAATAAGCCAAACATGAGTAAAATGTGGCAAGCAAAGGTTTAGGGAAACAGTAAAGTAAGTTTTATTGTCCGGGGAAATATTTAACTTCCTATATCATGGTTCGCCATTTCTATAATTGAAATATCCTATTTGACATTGTCTCAGTAAATGATAAGCTATTTAATTCAATCACATATATTGTTTCCAATAAAAAATACTGTTGTGGTCAGAGGAAACATCTAAATGATAGTTAAGTAGGATGATTGAGAGGTTAATCATTCAAAGTAAGTTTTAGATGGCAACTGAAAAACTATGTCAATATAAGTAATTGAGGATCAGTAATTAAATTTCTCCACATGTTAGCTGAAGTCATTTTTCTGTAAGTAATATTATATATTTGTTCTCTGATCCAGCTTGTCTATCTGGTCATCATCCAAAGTTTGCTGGTCACTAAGACTTCCATGCATGCACGGGAATCATAAAATCATGACTGGCTCATTCCTGGTCAATAACACCTTGGATCTTGAACTTTAATTTCTTTCATTCAGTCAGTCCATCAGTCACTTATATGACAAACACTGAGAACCTACTCTTTCCCAGAGATATAAAGACAAAAGGAAAAAGTAAGATTTCATGGCCTTGAAAATGTCTCATCAGGTAGGAAAATAAACATATGGAAAATTTTTTATACCTGCTGAGTTAAGATACCTCTCAGAGACCATTCTTTTCCTACAGATAAAGTTCTTTCTTGTGT